>JAWZYU010000008.1:72710575-73065619 GCA_038380435.1 Ryuthela nishihirai | reverse complement strand
AAGGACTCGAACCTGGTAGATTACAAGTCTGGCGTGCTATCAGCCAACAACTTCGGGTACGAAGAGACAGAGATGGGGGGGGGGGGTGAAACTATCCCTTCAATGATTGACATTCAAAGAAAACATATGCTGAAAGTCGTCATTGCACACACTTCTGTTCCTGCTGCAGCGATGGGCCTTCAAACCCCCCCCCACACACACACACCTTCTCCACTCCCCAAACGAATCCATCTGCCCATTACGAAGGACGTCAACTTATCATTGTTGAGAGTGAAGAGCAGGCAACTATCGAAAAGTGACTCGTTGCCTGGCAACAACAGGTGGGCTAACACTCTTCTCTGCCACATCTGTTGGTGGCGTAATAATCACAGGAAGCTCGTGCTAGACAATGACTGAATAGTTTGTTTTTTTTTATAAGAGGCTGCAGTTGGCACATATAAAACAGGACACGAATTTATACTTTTCCCCATTTTAGGTGATACGGCATCATCGGGTTTGATCTTGAGGTTGTCGGTCTGCTTTTCGTCACAGTTGCGTGCTGGGATTTTCTATGGTAAATTCGTCATCTGTGCAATGAGGTTAAAGCCGTCCCGTACCCGAGTGGTTAGCGTCTTTGGCTACTGACCGAAGGGACTTTGGTTCGAGCCCTGGGTAAGGCATGGATGTCTGTGGTCTTTCTACTGAGGTCCCGCCTTCCTCACAGATCTCCTGTACGGCGTATTACTGCCAGGCTCCTGTCACACCCATGTGGTAATCCCCTCCAAATCTGTTCGTTTAAATTTTTTGACTTTTTTATGTTTTTGAAATATTTAGTTTCATCATCACCATCATCCTCAAGCAGCCATGGGCTACGGAGGTCCAACCAGACCGTGCAATTTAGTTCTCCAAGCAAGTCTATCCTGAGCTACATCTACTGCATCTGGCCACTGCACACCAATTCTAACAAGGTCCTGTTTGACATTGTCTGCCCATCGCATCCTAGGTCTCCCCTTCTTTCTGAGGCCTTTAGGCACACTGTTCATAACCCTATTCGCCAATCTATAATTATCCATACGGGCAACATGGCCAAACCAATGGAGTCTCTCTCTGCACAAAAAAAATAAAAAAAAATACCCCCTCAAGCAGCTGCTTGCCACAGAGATCTGTCAGGAGCCTGATACTGCGTAAGCATCTAGTTTCCTGTTATCTTGTTTACACAGCGTCCAAGTTTCACTACCATAACTAACCCTAGAAAGAACCTCGATGAAAATTATTCCACTGGTTTTTATTTACTTCTTACCTTTTTTAATATTTACTTATTAACTATTTTTTTAACCTTTCAACATATTTTCAAAATATTCCACTAGTCACAAGGACCCCAGGGCTCAGAGATGATTGGGGACAGAGCAACCCACTGGATAGCTGTTAGGAAATGGATGGTAGCCGCCCTTAAAGTCTTTCCAGTGTGTTTTTTTACCGTGTCCTGGTTATGGCTCAATGCCCGATCTGAAGGATGGGGTCCTTTCCAAGCCCAACGGTATTTGTTCCCTTTCCCGCCGAGGGAAGAATAGAAGTTATCGGAGGTGAATCTGAAAGCAGGCATAACTAAGACTCGAAACTCGGAGCTGCATAATACGAGTCTGGCACGCTCCTTACTGTGAGCTATTTAGGAAATATTCTTTCAAAATGCACAATATATGTTTTTATCTCGGTTTTAGAGGTGTATTTTTTTTCAAGTATATTTTTCAAAGCATATGCAATATATTCAATTGGGAGTGGAGGGATGTGGCCTTATTTCTTTCCTTCCCTTAGACATAAAAGCAAAGAAATTCAGGGCCATCTGCGCAAAATGATTGGTAATTAATAAAAAAAAATATTAATTACTAATAGTAAAGTAAATGGCGTTGCTCATATACTTTGGGGGGGGGGACTCAGTCGGTAGCGCACCAAGCTTGTAATCTATAATTCCCATGTTCGAGTCCCAGCTGGGTCAGCGTTGAGATTTATGTCCCCTAACCCCCCCCCCCCCCCCCACCTCCACTCCCTACCCTCTGTCAGTAGGGCACAATAATAGGCTTGGAAAAGCCTCAGTCCGTTGGACGGGTTGATAAGCCGTGACCCCGTGTGCGGGAGAGCCATACCCTGTGCACGTTAAAGAACACACTGGATGGCCTTGATGAGAGGCTACCATCTGTCTCCCAACAGCTGTTCCAGTGGGTCCCCTCCCCCAACCTTCTCTGAGCCTTCGGGGTCCTTGTGACCAGGCCATTTAGACCATGTGTGCAAAAAAAGTGCAGCTCAGAGGTAAAACAACCCAACCTCGTATACTTTGAGGCAGAGTTTAATACCCTCAGATGTCTAAACAATCCAACGTCCACGACGATTTGGGGGATTCGAACTCAGGATCTATGCTGAAGGATCTAACCTTTAATGAGCTGTCCATTGGGTTTACTTCCCAAAGCTTTGTTTATCTCTTTATCTGGATAAGATGGTTTTGATCACCTCTCCGCTCCAAAAACTAAGTGTATTTTCTTAATTGGACAAGTATTTGTTTTTACACAACTTCAATGTTTCGTTCTACTATTCTCATATTTCTTACCAGTATATAAAAAAAAATCCCCTCAAGCAGCTGCTTGTGAGTATGGCTTCAATATTTTAAACAACTTTTAAAGGAACTGCTACGATTGATGCACAGGCGGAGATAGACCCCCCCCCCCCCCTCCCTAGACTTTATCTGTCACGGTCACTTGAACCCCTCTGCCGTTAAGGGAATTCTACATGTGGCAACGCGTCCTGATCATTTATTCCGCATCACCCCAGAGGGCTGTAAAAGCCTGACCCCACTGACCTTGATGCCTCCATTTGACACAGTGCAGAAAGGTCGTCAGAGGCTCTTTGCCATTTGTTTAATTCTTTGATGCTTCTCGCACGAGCCCTCCTGCTTTTTGTTTACACGTGCACAGTAGCCCACTGTCCATTCTTCATGACCACACAAGTGCCCAGAAGTCGCGTGTGTGGTCTCGTGAAAGGGCGCTTTCAGGTTACATTTCAGCTTTCTCTTCAACTCTGACCTTACCGGACAAAAAGGACGGATGAGGAAGGGTCCTCTTCATCCTCCGCTTCATTTTCTCCCAACCTCCTTGCAGATGGATAGGAACACTGTCAGGAAGGCTATCGGAAGATAATCTTTACTGATCCAAGTCGCATGTGACGGTCTTGGTCGTTTATAACTACTGAATTCGGTAATAATCTATTCCATGCAGGGGGTTACAGTAAAGCAACGTACAGTCGCTCAAAAAAGTATCCGAACACTATGGTTGATTACAGAATTCAGAAAAAAATATCTGGCAACAATTTTTTATTTAGAAATTAGTGATCTGGCAACCTTCGTGTCACGTGATTACAGAATTCAGGAAAAATATCTGGAGCGTGTACAGCAACTGTACACGTTCCAGTTACCGTTCACAGCAAACTGGAGCGTGTGCAGTTACTGCACACGCTCAAGTTTGCTGTGAACGGTAACTGCACACGCTCAAGTTTGCTGTGAACGGTAACTGCACACGCTCAATATTTCCGTGAGTGAGCCCACACGATCTAGTATCAAAGTAATATGACCACCTACAGTCGCTCAAAAAAGTATCCGAACCCTATGGTTGATTACAGAATTCAGAAAAAAAATATCTGGCAACGATTTTTTTTTAGAAATTAGTGATCTGGCAACCTTCGTGTCACGTGACATGAAGGTTGCCAGATCACTAACTTCTAAAAAAAATCGTTGCCAGATATTTTTTTCTGAATTCTGTAATCAACCATAGGGTTCGAATACTTTTTTGAGCGACTGTACAGGTAATTTTGGATATTAATTTAAACGTTCAAGTTTATTGTTGAATGAAACTACTTTGGGAGAGTGGTTAGCGCGCTTGACTGCAGAGCACAGGAATCCGGGTTCGAATACCAGGTTAGGAATGGACGTTTTAACGCTGTTGAGGGCTTGCCTTCCTCTTCAATCTTGGGGGCGGGGGTGGCTCTGTCAGTAGCGCGCCAGACTCGTAATCTGTAGTTCCCAGGTTCGAGTCCCAGCTGGGTCAGCGTTGAGATTTATCTCCGCAAAATTCCCCGCCCTGCCTGCCTACGGTCAGTAGGGGACACCGATGGGCTTGAAAAGGCCGCCGTCCGTCGTATGGGACGTTAAGTCGTGACTCCGTGTACGGAAGAGCCATACCCTATGCACGTTAAAGAACACGCTGGGTGGCCTTGACGGGAGGCTACCATCTGTCTCCCAACAGCTGTTCCAGTGGGTCCCCTCCCCCAACCTTCTCTGAGCTTTTGGGGTCCTTGTGACCTGGCCATTTAGCCCATGGTGTGCAAAAAAGTGCCGCTCAGAGATAAAACAACACAACCCCTTCCCCACCCCTGTTTCGATTCGTGAAATCTTTTTCACTTTAACATCGCAGAGTAGGAAACTATCAAGCGAAACCACTCCCACTTTGAAGCGGAGGATGAAGAGGACACTCCCACTGTAAAAACGATTAGTGTAGTCCCGTCATTAAAACAAAAACCGACCCCCTAACGCCGAAGAGAGAAATTGCTCCTTTCGGTTTTATGCACCTTCCTCTGCAAACTTTGGACTTGTACACTTTTTTCGCGAGAAACAAAAAATCAGCGGAAGAACTTCAACAATGACGCATCAGCTCTCAGCACGTGACTGACCAAACGACCAGAGCCATACAGTCATCGTTCGGACGCGTTAAAGAGCGTGACTAACGACGACTAGCAGAGGAAAGTACGTTCTGGCTGCACACCCTCCATGAAACTTAGTGCGTGGTTGTTGCAACATCTGATCCCACAACGGCAGCCTTGTATTCATTTAAGAGGATGTTTCCCTCTTTTGCGGAGGTCACCTCCTCCTCCTCATCGTCAAGCCCCTCTTCGCCGGCCGGGGGGGTACGTAATGACTCTGCGAAGCACCCTTCGATGGCGGGATCCCGATTAGTGAGACTTCCTGCAGCCCGGTGGTGGGGCCTCAAGTTTCACACGGGACTTCTTCCCCCCCCCCTCGTCCCGACCACTCACTCCCACGTACACATCATCCCCCTGCTTCTTCCTCGTAGCAACCACTTGGGTCACACGTGGCCGGAGAGAAAGGCGCTTTTTTTTCAGTGCGTGGCTAAAGTGTCAACTTTTGTGGTTCGCTTGAGGTTTGGAGAGGTAATTGTCGAAAAGGAAAGAGTTCAGGATTGGGTTGTTTTACTTCTGAGCGGCACTTTTTTGCGCACCATGGGCTAAATGGCCAGGTCTCAAGGACCCCGAAGGCTCAGAGAAGGTTGGGGGAGGGGACCCACTGGAACAGCTGTTGGGAGACAGATGGTAGCTTCCCGTCAAGGCCATCCAGCATGTTCTTTAACGTTGGGTTGTTTTACCTCTGAGCGGCACTTTTTTCACACCATGGGCTAAATGGCCACGTCACAAGGACCCCGAAGGCTCAGAGAAGGTTGGGGGAGGGGACCCACTAGAACAGCTGTTGGGAGACAGATGGTAGCCTCCCGTCAAGGTCATCCAGCGTGTTCCTTAACGTGCACAGGGTATGGCTCTCCCGCACACGGGGCCACGGCTTAACGTCCCATCCGACGGACGGCGGCCTTTCCAAGCCCATCGGTGTCCCCTACTGACCGTGGGCAGGGCGGAGAATTTTGCGGAGATAAATCTCAAAGCTGACCCAACTGGTACTCGAACCTGGGAATTACAGATTACGAGCCTGGCACGCTACCGACTGAGCCACCCCCGCCCCTATTTATTTGCATATTTTGACCATATTTAACTATTGTGCTATCATCCTCTAAATAATATCAACAGTGTAGTAAGATAATCATTAGCTAAAGAAATAAACTGACAGGCTCCTGTCAGACCTCTGTGGCAAGCAGCTGCTTGAGGGGATATTTATTTTTTTTTATAAAAAAAAAAGCATAATCTTACTTTTCAAAGGTTTTAACAAAGATTAGGAAAATCCGCTCCATCCTTCTGGTCACCATGGTCACTCATTGCAATTGCCTGAAGAGCAAAACCTCTCATCCTTCAAGAGAGAGTTTTAGAGGTGACCTTTAAAACTTCTCCTCACCTCCCCCGAGGGTGAGCGAATGAACTCGACCGCCACAAAGAAGGGTTCTCTTCTCCAGTGCCCGCGTGACCTTACTCGACCCACTTGACACCACGCCCTCACGCGGTGCTGCACAATGGCTCCTCTGCATGCATTGTCAGCTGACGACACAAACAAGGCACGAAAGTGATTTTACTGAAGGCACCAGTGAAAGCGAAATTTGTCACGGACTGCAGACACATTTTAAACAAAATTTAAAGCAGGGGTGCAGGCAGCACTCATTACGAAAACTTTCTACCGTCAGGATGTCATTTTTTAACTTCATGCACGGTCGTTTTTTTTTAAGTTGGGTTTGAGTTGTTTTACCTCTGAACGGCACTTTTTTGCACACCATGGGCTAAATGGCCAGGTCACATGGACCCCGAAGGCTCAGAGAAGGTTGGGGGAGGGGACCCACTGGAACAGCTGTTGGGAGACAGATGGTAGCCTCCCGTCAAGGCCATCCAGTGTGTTCTTTAACGTTGGGTTGTTTTACCTCTGAGCGGCACTTTTTTGCACACCATGGGCTAAATGGCCAGGTCACATGGACCCCGAAGGCTCAGAGAAGGTTGGGGGAGGGGACCCACTGGAACAGCTGTTAGGAGACAGATGGTAGCCTCCCGTCAAGGCCATCCAGCATGTTCTTTAACGTGCACATTGGTATGGCTCTCCCGCACACGCGGCCACGGTTTAACGTCCCATCCGACGGACGGCGGCCTTTCCAAGCCCATCGGTGTCCCTTACTGACCATGGGCAGGGTTGGGAATTTCTTTTTTTGTAAGAAAGCAGAAGTTATAAATAAAGCTACGAAATCTCTCTTAACAATCTCTGAATTTTATTTTTACTGGAATATCCCTCAAAGAGATGATGAAATATTAATAAAATGATATTTATATTCTTTTTAAAAATTGATAGCTGTTTCTGTCTTCTCGAAAGAACTCAGATATCAAATAGTAGCGACTTTTAATGGCGATTGAGATGGCTTTCGAGATGGAAACAATATCAGTTTTGGGGCAAATTTAATGTCTTTGTTGAAGAGGAAATATTCCGTAAGAGTTCTTTGAAACTCAGACACTAATTTGGGACGGGGGTGGCTCAGTCGGTAGCGCGCCAGGCTCGTAACTGCAGTTCCCAGGTTCGAGTCCCAGCTGGGTCAGCGTTCAGACTTATCTCTGTAAAATTCCCCGCCCTGCCCACGGTCAGTAGGGGACACCGATGGGCTTGGAAAAGCCACCGTCCGTCGGATGGGACGTTAAGCCGTGGCCCCGTGTGTGGGAGAGCCATACCCTGTGCTCGTTAAATAACACGCTGGATGGCCTTGACGGGAGGCTACCACCTGTCCCCTAACAACTGTTCCAATGAGTCCCCTCCCAAAACCTTCTCTGAGCCTTCGGGGTCTTTGTTACCTGGCCATTTAGCCTATGGTGTGCAAAAAAAGTGCCGCTCAGAGGTAAAACAACCCAACCCAATCCTGTAGATGATCCACGATTTAACGTCCCATCCGACGGATGGCGGCCTTTCCAAGCCCATCGGTGTCCCCTACTGACCGAGGGCGGGGAGTTTTGAGGAGATGAATTTCAAATCTGGACCAGTTGTGACTCGAACCTAGGAACTGCAGTTACGAACCTGGGGCGCTACCGATTGAGCCACTTCCGCCCTGGGGTGGGTTTTAAAAAAAAATATCCTCTGAAACAGGTGCTTGCCACAGAGGTCTGACAGGAACCTGTCAGTTTAATATGCCACAGTAGAAGAAGGTCTGTGAGGATGGCGGGACCTCATAAGAAAAACAATACAAACATCCATGCCTTAGCCTGGGCTCGAACCCAGGGCTGGTGCAGGTGGGACTCGAACCACCATCAACAAGAATGAAAGAATATAATAAATATTATTCAAGGTCCGGCTAGGGTAAAAAAAATTAATAAAGTGCTTCTTTTTAAAACTGTATTGCAAATTTTTATTTTATCAAAATGCCGACCAATATAAAAAAACCTTTTCGGAGGTATCGACAAGTGATTCCGAACTTTTTTTTAAATTCGAGCCGTCTTTTTTAAAAATTATTTTTGAGAAAGAACCGGAAGAAGTTCCATTGAAAGCGAAACTTTCCGTTTTACTGATCTCGTGAGAAAAAAAAGAGAAATTAAAACCCAAAAAAAGAGGAAAAAGATTTCGACTGGAAAAGAGGAAAAGACCTTGGGAAGATAATGACATTTCCTCCACAGATAATAAAATTAACTTTCTCAGACCTTTTCTAACGTTTTCGGATCTTTTCTTTCTTGCGAATTGTCTTTTTTTTTAGCGTGTCTCTCTGTCTTTCTAGAGGCGGATATGAATGCGCAAATTGTCGCGCTTAATGGTTTTACGGAAGAAAAAACGAACGCATAATGCAAATATGGAATATCTCATCGAAACAAGATAATGAGGGAGGAGGCAGATGTCAGTGGACTGGTTCATTATCCTCTCGAAAGGAAGGCTCGACAGCTGAAGTTATATCTTCTGTCGGATAACAATTCTACAATGGAGATAAGAGAACAACGAAGTGGCAGGGTCTGTTTCAGACTGTTGAAGGATAGGTAGTCTGTTTCCGTGGAGATAAATGAATCGTGGGGAGTATGAGGAAATTTTTCTAAATCCCCGAGCATTTCTATTGCACTATGGGTTAAATAACAAAGTCACAATGACCCCAGTGATCGGAGTAAGGTGAATGAGGGGAAAAAATAAAGGAAAATTAAAACGCAAAAATGAGGGTTGGGTTGTTTTACCTCTGAGCGGCACTTTTTTGCACACCATGGGCTAAATGGCCAGGTCACATGGACCCCGAAGGCTCAGAGAAGGTTGGGGGAGGGGACCCACTGGAACAGCTGTTGGGAGACACATGGTAGCCTCCCGTCAAGGCCATCCAACGTGTTCTTTAACGTGCACAGGGTATGGCTCTCCTGCACACGGTGCCACGGCTTAACGTCCCATCCGACGGACGGCGGCCTTTCCAAGCCCATCGGTGTCCCCTACTGACCGTGCGCAGGGCGGGAAATTTTGCGGAGATAAATCTCAACGCTGACCCAGCTGGGACTCGAACCTGGGAACTGCAGATTACGAGCCTGGCGCGCTACCGAATGAGCCCCTCCCCCCCACCCCCGGCTGCCCCGTGTGCGGGAGAGCCATACCCTGTGCACATTAAATAGCACGCTGGATGACCTTGACGGGAGGCTACCATCTGTCTCCCAACAGCTCTTCCAGTGGGTCCCTTTCCCCAACCACCTCTGAGACTTCGGGGTCCTTGTAACTGGCCATTTAACCCATTGCACAAAAAAAGAAGTACAGCTCAGAGGTAAAACAACCCAACCCTAGCAGCCATCGGGGTCCTTGTGACCTGGCATTTAGCCCATATGTAAAGTGCTGCACTCATTTCTCACAAATATTGGCTCTTTTCACACCTCTTCTGTTTCAATTCATCTGTTTCAGAAACAATATTTTTTTACGAAAACGGATAAGGAATTTTTTGATTTTAATCTCTGTCTGATATATGTTTGCTCCTGACCAATACTCCTTTTTATCTTCGACCGTAAACAACTCCCTTGGCTCCCTTTTAAACCTTTTTCCCCATTCTTCCCAACACACCTTTCAAAAGACTTCGGCGATATTAATCGCTGAGCTTTTATCAACAAAACCCGCCCAATGCACACAGACGGAAAAAACGACTCTCACCTCGAAGTGCCACTGACGTGACCCATCACCACGACACCCCGACAAGGAACTCCGAAACGATCTCCAAGATCTAAATATAGATAACTCTCTTCCCCGAGGAAAAGAAGATCTGTCAGAGCGATGCCATCATCACCTCTCGTGCTCACGTCGACCCCCACGACCCCTTAGTGCAATTCCCCCTCCTCCTCGTTTCTCCCGTCACCCTCACCCCCCTCATTCTTCTCCCCCCCCCCTTCATACCGTCAGCTCCATTATCATCATCAGGCCACCGGGAGGGAATGCTCGCCTCTCTTTGGATTATTTTTGTGGCGAGAAGGGGCAAGGATTAAAAGATTTTTTTTCCCCAGAGAAATAATCTCGATATTTCCTCATTTGTAATGATCATCCGACCACGACCGTCCGAATATTTTACCGCCAGGTGGAATGAAGAGTCGAATTTGAAATTTCCCATAATTTAAAACTATTTTTTATGACTAGAGTTGAAGGGATGAGTTGTGTGGCGTTACTTATGAGCAGCATTTCTTTTTGAACACTATGGGCTAAATTAAATTTTCTAGTCACAAGGTTTGTGTTGGGTTGTTTTACCTCTGGGCGGCACTTTTTTGCACACCATGGGCTAAATGGCCAGGTCACAAGGACCCCGAAGGCTAAGAGAAGGTTGGGGGAGGGGACCCACTGGAACAGCTGTTGGGAGACAGATGGTAGCCTCCCGTCAAGGCCGTCCAGCGTGTTCTTTAACGTGCGCAGGGTATGACTCTCTCGCACACTGACCCACGGCTTAACGTCCCATCCGACGGACGACGGACTTTCCAAGCCTCTTGGTGTCCCCTACTCTTCGTACTCCAAGACCGATGGTGTGACCGATTGTACTGACCGTTTCCAAGCCCATCGGTGTCCCTACTGACCGTAGGCAGGGCGGGGAATTTTGCGGACATAAATCTCAATGCTAACCCAGCTGGGACTCGATCCTGGGAGTTACAGATTACGAGCCTGGCGCGCTATTGACTGAGTCACCCCCGCCCCCTTAGTCACAAGGACCCCGAGGGCTCAGAGAAGGTTGGGGGAGGGGACCCACTGGAGCAGTTGTTGGGAGACAGATTGTAGCCTCCCGTCCAGCGTGTTCTTTAACGTGCGCAGGGTATGACTCTCTCGCACACTGAGCCACGGCTTAACGTCCCATCCGATGGAAGGCGGCCTTTCCAAACACAACGGTCTCCTTTTCCTCATTGAGGGTCGTTTAGGAACTTCACGGAGATAAATCTTAACGCTGAGCCAGTTGGGACTCAAACATAGAACTTCCGATTACGAGCTTGGCCCGCTGTCGATTGAGCCCCCCCCCCACCTCCCACCTCTGAAGATCAATGATGGATGATGATGGATAAGATGATGGCAGTGATGGATTCAAAAAACTTTGACAAGAGGGACACATCACGGAAATATTACAGTCATGCTAAGTAGTTGTGCATTGTGAACGAATGGAATGAGTGCTGATATGCACGTGCCCAGATGCTACCTTCCCCTGGCTGGTGATTGGATCGATTGCAAAACACAAAAATATTACTCCTCTAACAGAGAGCTTTGTGCGTAGATCTGAAAAGGAATCTCTTACATCATAGAGGATATCTGTAAAGAAAGCGACACCTCAACAAAGTGGCAACACACGTCTGAAAAAAAAAAACATCAACATCCATAACGTTATTATTCAAAACTCGGAACCGTTTTTTTGTTCCATAAACCATATAGCCATGGTTTTTACAATATAAAGTGAATTAAAAGACTAGGAAAGAAGTACAGTCGCTCAAAAAAAAATATCCGAACACTATGGTTGATAACAAAATTCAGAAAAAATATATGGCAACGATTTTTTTTAAATTAATGATCTGTCACTAATAATAATTAATGATAGTCACTAATTTCTAAAAAAAACGTTGCCATATATTTTTTCTAAATTCTGTTATCAACCATAGTGTTCGGATACTTTTTTGAGCGACTGTAGGTGGTCATATTATTTTGATACTAGATCGTATGGGCTCACTCACGGAAATATTGAGCGTGTGCAGTTACCGTTCACAGCAAACTGGAGCGTGTGCAGTTACTGCACACGCTCCAGTTTGCTGTGAACGGTAACTGGAGCGTGTACAGTTGCAGTACACGCTCCAGAAATTTTTCCTGAATTCTGTAATCACGTGACACGAAGGTTGCCAGATCACTAATTTCTAAAAAAAATCGTTTCCAGATATTTTTTCTGAATTCTGTTATCAACCATAGTGTTCGGATATTTTTTCCAGCGCCTGTACTCTTTGCGGTATCCCGGACGACTTCCTCCAATTATCAGCCAGTCTCCTTTAAACCCCTTTGTTCAACAACACAATCATCCCAGAAGTCTTTCCCTTTCATAAAAACCTGATCTTCCGTTTATTCACTGCCAGGCCCCCTCTCTTTTTTTCACCCACATTCCTTCCCCCCCCCCCCCCTTATCACATACCAAAGCTCCCATTAAAATGAAAAGCGTTTGTATGTCCGCATTCAACCGACCGTATGGGAATGCTTGGCTGTTTTTTTCAAAACGTATTCTGAAGAATTTACAAAGTGTGAATAATGTCGCAAGAATTCCGTTTTTTGCATTTTTTTTTTCTGCGGCTATTAGACGTGGGGGGGAGAGAAGTGGAGATGGGGGGGGGTGTTCCCTCGAGAGTAAATGGTTGGTCAAAGCCTCACGCAATACAAGACTCCCCAAACTATCCATGGAATGACGTTTGTCGGGTTTTCGGTGATTCACAGTCGTATGATCAGGATTTACCTTACGATGGATTTTTGAATGATTACGTTTCTTTCATGTTTTATAGTATATATATTATATATAAGTATAAAAAATAAATAAATACCCCCTCAAGCAGCTGCTTGCCACAGAGGTCTGACAGGAGCCTGTCAGTTTATATGCTACAGTAGGAGATCTGAGAGGATGGCAGGACCTCAGCAGAAAAACGACACACACATCCATGCCTAATCCGGGGCTCGAACCCAGGTCCCTTAGATCAGTAGCCAAGCGTGCTAACCACTCGGCCACAGGACGGCTCTATTATATATAAATAAAAAATAAATAAATACCCCCTCAAGCAGCTGCTTGCCACAGAGGTCTGACAGGAGCCTGTCAGTTTATATGCTACAGTAGGAGATCTGAGAGGATGGCAGGACCTCAGCAGAAAAACGACACACACATCCATGCCTAATCCGGGGCTCGAACCCAGGTCCCTTAAATCAGCAGCCAAGCGCGCTAACTACTCGGCCATGGGACGGTCATTATATATAAATAATCCCTCAAGCAGCTGCTTGCTACAGAGGTTTTAAAGGAGCCAGTCAGTTTATATGCTATAGTAGAAGGTCCGTGAGGATGGCAGGTCCTCAGCAGAAAAACAACACATCCATCCGTACCACACCGGGTGCTGGAAACTAGGTCCCTTTCATCAAGAGCCAAGTGCTTTAACCATTCTGCGACGGAACGGCTTATAATATTGTTACGACAGATCAACGAGCAACAGTGACTTCATGACTTAACGTGACTTGAACCCTCGTGTGTGCTTCTACGTGAGATTCAGTTTAGCCAACGAATTGGAACTTTGCAGTGTGTTCAAGTTGTGAGATCTGAAAGGACGTTCAGATGGTCTGAATCAGTACGCGACAAGTGAAAATATCTAAGGGACCTGGGTTCGAGCCCCGGGGAAAGGCATGGCTGTTTGTGTCGTTTTTCTGCTGAGATCCTGCCATGCTCTCAGACTTTCTACTATGGCATATAAACTGACAGGCTCCTGTCAGACCTCTGTGGCAAGCAGCTGCTTGAGGGGTATTTATATTTATTACTGTGTGCGCGGGTGTTTGTTTTCTGTTGTTAGTAACAAAAGTTTAGTGAACTAGCACAGGACGAGAGATTGTTTACGTCTGAAGGTATTCAAGTGACATGGCAAACAAAGTGAAGAGATTGTATTTTAGTACAACAGACAGAGCTGATATTGTATACTCTGTAAAAAAAAGGTTAATGACTTGTGTATGATTTGGGTTGGGTTGTTTTACCTCTGAGCGGCACTTTTTTGCACACCATGGGCTAAATGGCCAGGTCACATGGACCCTGAAGGCTCAGAGAAGGTTGGGGGAGGAGACCCACTGGAACTGCTGTTGGGAGACAGATGGTAGCCTCCCATCAAGGCCATCCAGTGTGTTCTTTAACGTGCTGTCCGCACACTGGGTCACGGCTTAACGTCCCATCCGACGGATTTTGAGGAGATAAATTTCAATGCTGACCCAGCTGGTACTCGAACCTGGGAACTACAGATTACGAGCCTGGCGCGCTACCGACTGAGCCACCCCCGCCCCTGGTTCAATACGGAACTGTTAAACTAGCAAGAAAGGATCATTATTATTGAAGGGAATATCTAAACGCAGTTGCCATAGCAACAATGCGTGCATTCAGGAAGTGATTTCCAAGAGGAAAAATTCTTTTAATCTATGAGAGTGCTTCTATTCGAAGAGAAATTGATGTTTCTGAAGAATTTTGTGATTTTTTTGCTACTTACGATATTGGGGCTCAGGCACTATGGGCTATAATCATCTCATCTGCATATTTGTATAAATACTCTTGATGATACAAATATTTTTGAATATCTGTTTTAATGCCAAAAAATATGAATTTTTGCTTTTTAACTAATAAAATTATTCTAATTTTCACTTATATTACTCCCCCATCCAGTATGGGGCGGGGGTGGCTCAGTCGGTAGCGCGCCAGGCTCGTAATCTGTAGTTCCCAGGTTCGAGTCCCAGCTGGGTCAGCGTTGAGATTTATCTCCGCAAAAATTCCCCGACCTGCCCACGGTCAGTAGGGGACACCGATGGGCTTGGAAAGGCCGCCGTCCGTCGGATGGGACGTTAAGCCGTGGCCCCGTGTGCGGGAGAACCATACCCTGTGCACGTTAAAGAACACGCTGGATGGCCTTGACGGGAGGCTACCATCTGTCTCTCAACAGCTGTTCCAGTGGGTCCCCTCCCCCAACCTTCTCTGAGCCTTCGGGGTCCATGTGACCTGGCCATTAGCCCATGGTGTGCAAAAAAGTGCCGCTCAGAGGTAAAAAAACCCAACCCAACGCGAGGCTGTAGAGTTTGCGCGCGTGATAACAAATTAAAATTCATCCCACACAGAACGCAATTGAAAGCTGAATCAGCACTAAGAGAGAGGGTCTCGGCGGCAATGTTCCGTGTCATCTTGGCTATTTATCTTCTTCACATCAACGAGTGAATAAGTCGTCTAGAGAAGATCTGGGAGGAAGGCGAGACCTCAGCGGAAGGTTGGGTTGTTTTGCCTCAGAGTGGCACTTTTTTGCACACCATGGGCTAAATGGCCAGGTCACAAGGACCCCGAAGGCTCAGAGAAGGTTGGGGGAGGGGACCCACTGGAACAGCTGTTGGGAGACAGATGGTAGCCTCCCGTCAAGGCCATCCAGCATGTTCTTTAACGTGCACAGGGTATGGCTCTCCCGCACACGGGGCCACGGCTTAACGTTCCATCCGACGTACGGCGGCCTTTCCAAGCCCATCGGTGTCCCCTACTGACCGTGGGCAGGGCGGGGAAATTTTGCGGAGATAAATCTCAACGCTGACCCAGCTGAGACTCGAACCTGGGAACTAGAGATTACGAGCCTGGCGCGCTACCGACTGAGCCACCCCCGCCCCATTACACCTCTGAAGAAGTGATTTTACACCAATATGCGTATTAAACTGACAGTCTCCTGTCAGACCTCTGTGGCAAGCAGCTGCTTGAGGAGGTATTTATTTATTATTTATAGGAGTAATAATTAGAATTGCAACATTATGCTTTGGACAAGTTCTACGAAATTTCGATAAAACCTGTCGCAAAAAAAATGTCTACTAAACATTTTTATTACTTCCTTTTTTTCCGGAAACAAAATACAAAAAGGGTTCTGTTTGTTTAACCATGAGTCGCGTTATTTTTCAAATATGGACTAAATAGCCAGGTCACATGGACCCTCAAATGCTCAGAGAAGGTAACCCACTGTTGGACCCCCATCAGGGCCACCCAGCGTGTTATTTAACTTGTATAGGGTCTAGCTCTCATACACAGGGAACCACGGGTTAACTTCCCATCCGACGGACGGCGAACTTTCCAAGCTCATCGGTGTCCCCTACTGACCGTGGGCAGGGCGGGGAGTCTTGCGGAGATAAATATCAACTCTGACCCAGTTGGGACTCGAACCTGGATGCTACCGACCTAACCAACCCCTCTCCACACAAAAAGAGGGAAAAAAAAATTCGAAATTAACTGCCGCTCCAATAGATGAGTGATTTGCTCGCTTGGCTATTCATGAAAGAGATCCGAGTTCGAGTTCTACATAAGGCACGGAAGTTCCTTTATAGTGTTGTTATCCTTCCGCTGAGACGGGGTGGGGGTGGCTTAGTCGGTAGCGCACCAGGCTCGTAATCTGTAGTTCCCAGGTTCGAGTCTCAGCTGGGTCAGCGTTGAGATTTATCTGCGCAAAATTCCCCGCCCTGCCCACGGTCAGTAGGGGACACCGATGGGCTTGGAAAGGCCGCCGTCCGTCGGATGGGACGTTAAGCCGTGGCCCCGTGTGCGGGAGAGCCATACCCTGTGCACGTTAAAGAACATGCTGGATGGCCTTGACGGGAGGCTACCATCTGTCTCCCAACAGCTGTTCCAGTGGGTTCCCTCCCCCAACCTTCTCTGAGCCTTCGGGGTCCTTGTGACCTGGCCATTTAGTCCATGGTGTGCAAAAAAGTGCCGCTCTGAGGCAAAACAACCCAACCTTCCGCTGAGGTCTCGCCTTCCTCCCAGATCTTCTCTAGAGCCTATTAAATGGACAGGCTCCTTTCAGACCTCTGACGCAAGCTCAAGGGGTGATGCATTTTATATTTTTTTTACTGTAATTATGAGAAATTAAAACTTGATTAATTTAGACATTTTTAGTTCAGTGTGATGTCACTATACGACGTTTATTGACGTTTTGACCTTGCGAGAGTCCAAGGTCATTGTACCGCGACAAAAAACGTGATGCGCGTGAATGTGACTCCATTTAAAACGAGACAACGGACTACTTTTCGAACGACACAATTAAGGCACTTTGTAAGGCCTAACGACTTTTTTTCACTCGTTGAGTGGCAAACCAATTGCGAAAATTTTCTGCCATTAAAATAACCTCTTGACCCCACATAAAATTGTTTCTTTTTGTTAAGTAACTGTAACGCTCCTTTTGTAGAAAAAAAGATTTTTAAATCTATTTAAATTGATCTGTGGTTGAAAAAAAAAAGATCTTCAATCAATCTAACAACAGTTAATACGACGCAATTTATATGTACAATCGCTCAAAAAAATATCCGAACACTACGGTTGATTACAGAATTCAGAAAAAAATATCTGGCAACTTTTTTTAGAGATTAGTGATCTGGCAACCTTCGTGCACGGGGTATAAGTAAGTATTTTTACAATGCAAATTACAAAACAATGCAATTTATTACAAAAGCACGGATGAAATTACTTATGAACATGGGTTAGGTTGTTTTACCTCTGAGCGGCACTTTTTTGCAGAACATGGGCTAAATGGCCAGGTCACAAGGACCCCGAAGGCTCAGAGAAGGTTGGGGGAGGGGACCCACTGGAACAGCTGTTGGGAGACAGATGGTAGCCTCCCGTCGAGGCCATCCAGCGTGTTCTTTAACGTGCACAGGGTATGGCTCTCCCACACACGGGGCCACGGCGTAACGTCCCATCCGACGGACGGCGGCCTTTCCAAGCCCATCGGTGTCCCCTACTGACCGTGGGCAGGGCGGGGAATTTTGTGGAGATAAATCTCAACGCTGACTCAGCTGGGACTCGAACCTGGGAACTACAGATTACGAGTCTGGCGCGCTACCGACTGAGCCACCCCCGTCCCCTATGGTAGGTAGGTGGTCATATTATTCTGATACGACTGTGTATAAAGTAGATCAAATACCACATAGTACCGGAACTCAGTGTATAACTTTCACAAATATGTCAAAACGTTACATTTTATAACTTCATTTAGGGAATGAAAGTCAGAAAGGCTCACTACTATAGGATTTGATCTGTTTGACTAATGTTGCTCTAACGATAATTAGCAGTGACGTATTTTGAAAATGTGTCTGGGGATAACCGATTTTTTCAAAATATTAAAAAAGTAATAATTAATAAATACTAAAAAAAGCAGTCAATAAACAATAAAAACCTTTTGTATATTTTGAATCAATTCTTAATAGTAGTTAAGTATTACAAAACATGAATGCAAAATAATTCAAGATTGGCTTGTAATGGTGTAGTGGTTATCGCGCCTAGCATGTTACTGGGAAAAGTGGGTTCGAATCCCACTCACGGCAATGATTTTTTTCTGCTGTTTCATGAGTCCTAGGGGCGAGGGTGGCTCAGTCGGTAGCGCGCCACGCTCGTAATCTGTAGTTCCCAGGTTCGAGTCCCAGCTGGGTCAGCGTTGAGATTTATCTCCGCAAAAATTCCCCGCCCTGCCCACGGTCAGTAGGGGACACCGATGGGCTTGGTAAAGGCCGCCGTCCGTCGGATGGGACGTTAAGCCGTGGACCCGTGTGCGAGAGAGCCATACCCTGTGCACGTTAAAAAACACGCTGGATGGCCTTGACGGGAGGCTACCATCTGTCTCCCAACAGCTGTTCCAGTGGGTCCCCTCCCCCAACCTTCTCTAAGCCTTCGGGGTCCTTGTGACCTGGCCATTTAGCCCATGGTGTGCAAAGAAGTGCCGCTCAGAGGTAAAACAACCCAACCCATGAGCCCTACCGTCTACAGGGCATCTTTGATACTTTACTACTCAAAGTACGAATTTGGGGTGTTTGAACTTCGCTAAATCCGCCCCTGAATTGGAAGAGGTCAAAGTATTTAAGACTGTGATTTTCAGGGACTTTCTTAAAAGCATTATGTCATACAAACCCTCAAGGGAGAGGTTATAACGCCCCTCTGGATTGGGGGGGGGGGGTTGTCAGAAGAAAGAAGAATTTAAGTTTCAATAACTTCTTAAACGAACAATTTGTGGAAAAAAGTGACTGAAAGAATGCTTAAGAGAAACTTGGTTTCGTATGTTGTCCTTCTGATATAGGGGGCGGGGGTGGCTCAGTCGGTAGCGCGCCAGGCTCGTAATCTGCAGTTCCCAGGTTCGAGTCCCAACTGGGTCAGGGTTGAGATTTAATTCCGCAAAATTCTCCACCTGCCCACGGTCAGAAGGGGACACCGATGGGCTTGGAAAGGCCGCCGTCCGTCGGATGGGACGTTAAGCCGTGGCTCCCTGTGTGGGAGAGCCATACCCTGTGCACGTTAAAGAACACGCTGGATGGCCTTGACGGGAGGCTACCATCTGTCTCCCAACAGCTGTTCCAGTGGGTCCCCTCCCCCAACCTTCTCTGAGCCTTCGGGGTCCTTGTGACCTGGCCATTTAGCACATGGTGTACAAAAAAAAATTTGAGCACATGGTGCCTCTCAAAAGTAAAACAACCCAACCTTCTGATGAAATGAATCCTTCCCTATTCGTCTCCTCTATGAGGGTCTCCTCTAAGAATGATTAATCAGTTTCAATTAGAAAGCTCCGTCGACGACAAAAAAAATTCTTGAAAATGACGAAACTTACAGTTAATTTTCGACAGTATTTACAGTTTCAAAGTATTGAACAAATGGATCTGACGGACAACAAAACATAAACGAGGCCACCACACCCACAGAAAAAAAGAGAAAAACTAAACAACATCTCACTCACCGTCTCGGTCGGAAAGCCACTGCAACCATCACGAATGACGATAATCCATCAATTCTGAAGAACACAACAACAATACCGAATATCACGCGCACACCATCGTAACGTCATCTTCCGAAGAAGAACAACACGGTTCCATCACCGACGGATCCACCCCAAAAACGTCTTCTTCAAAACACACACCAAACGAAACTACAACACAACAAACAAGACGAAAAGTTTTCTTTCCCCCGAAGTAGGCTTAAGATCCGTCTTGTTCGTCAGCTTCTGCTTGCCTTAGAGCTGTAGGTATGTGGGCTTCACCCTGGTTAAGATTCAGCTCACAGTCACTGGGGCCACTCGGTGGGGATTTTCTCTGCCCTAGCTGCTCCACCCATGGGGGATGAGCAGTCTGTGAAGGAATTGCCTATCGCTGCACGGGCCAGTAGCAGCACAAGCCATCTGCCGCCGTTCCCCTACGGCCTTAGGCGAAAACACGCGATACCTCCTCCTTCAGCTCTTGAAGGAGCTGGGGATCCGTTAACACAGCGAGGCATGCTCCTTCTCTCATCGAAGAGCATGCGTATCGGAGGGTGGTGTTTGTGGCGCCATCTGTAGGGCACGGTTGTAAGTAGTGTGTCCAGGTCATTAAAATATTAATTATATATGCTTTGGTTATCAGTATAGTAATGTCGAATTGTTTTTTAAGATTTTCGTTTATTCACCTGTCTTATGATATTTTTTCGAAAAATATTTTAAAAACTTATTTTGTAATATATGTAAATTTATGAGAAGAAATAAAGATCGTGATTATTATTTATTATTAGAATTAGAAAACATTGTTTAATGGGGGTATAGGGGAATGTAAATGGTGATAACAAAAATTATTTGGGGGAAGCAGAAATATTTTTTTTATTTTCGGTAAAGCATATACTTTCGTGTTCGGTTGTTTTACCTCAGAGCGGCACTTTTTTTGCACACAATGGGCTAAATGTCCAGAAGTTAGTTGACCCCGAAGGTTCAAAGAAGGTTGGAAGTGTGGACTCACTAGACAGCTGCTGGGAGACAAATGGTAGCCTCCCGTCAAGGCCATCTAGCGTGTTCTTTAACGCGCACAGGGGGGCGGGGGTGGCTCAGTCGGTAGCGCGCCAGGCTCGTAATCTGTAGTTCCCAGGTTCGAGTCCCAGCTGGGTAAGCGTTGAGATTTATCTCCGCAAAATTCCCCGCCCTGCCCACGGTCAGTAGGGGACACCGATGGGCTTGGCAAGGCCGCCGTCCGTCGGGTGGGACGTTAAGCCGTGGCTCCGTGTGCGGGAGAGCCATACCCTGTGCACGTTAAAGAACACGCTGGATGGCCTTGACGGGAGCCTACCATCTGTCTCCCAACAGCTGTTCCAGTGGGTCCCCTCCCCCAACCTTCTCTGAGCCTTCGGAGTCCTTGTGACCTGGCCATTTAGTCCATGGTGTGCAAAAAAGTGTCGCTCAGAGGTAAAACAACCCAACGAGCACAGGGCATGTCTCTCCCGCACACGGGGAGACGTTACCATCGGAGGGACGGCCTTTCCAAGCCCATCGAGTTCTTTCTACCTCTTTGCTAGATCAATAATAACAAGTTTTTCAATGTTTTTTAGTTCACAAGAGGTGGCAGCAAGGAAGCAACGAGTAAGTGTGGCCAGAACTCTCTCTCACTAAAAATCTGTAAAATGATGATGGATGGTAACATACGATATAATTGGAACAGCCATAAATTATTAAACTCCACAGAGTTCCCGTCTCCCAGAAAAAAAAACTACAACTTATGATCTAATGCTTGCATATAATTGGAGCAGCCTGAAAACATTAAGCAACATCAGAGATCCCCTCCGTAAAAAACATACCATCTCCTTTAAAGCTTAAAATAAACATCATGGTTGACAACAACATTTTGTTGAATCAGATGAATGCGACGTTGTGTATTTATTCTAGCAACTGATGATCCTTCTCTTCTCCATTCCTCAACCGGTTGCATCCACCTCTAAACTGAAAGATAAACCCTCTCTCGTGTCCCGTCAGTCCTCGAGACCACATCACAACACTCTTCGCCAGATAGATGCGATTCTTTTCGACATCGGATCATCGGAATCGACACCGACGCTTTTTCCGACTCTTTCGGCTGTCATCGCCAGATACGATTACATCATTCTCGAGTTGTGGACAACGGAGCGTTAAAAAAACACACAGAGCAAAGGCCACGGGTACAGAGAACGCGGTTCAGCATCATGAACATCTTCAAACGTTTTTGGCGTCTTAAAAACCTTTACTTTTTCAGCGTGTCCAGGTTGTTCTCTTAAGCAGCAACCGAGTGACGCCACAGAATATTGGAGCGTGTGAGACAACTGTATATGTACAGTCGCTCAAAAAAGTATCCGAACACTATGGTTGATTACAGAATTCAGAAAAAATATCTGGCAACGATTTGTTTTCGAAATTAGTGATGTGGCAACCTTCGTGTCACGTGATTACAGAATTCAGGAAAAATATCTGGAGCGTGTACAGCAACTGTACACGCTCCAGTTACCGTTCATAGCAAACTGGAGCGTGTGCAGTTACTGCACACGCTCCAATTTGCTGTGAACGGTAACTGCACACGCTCAATATTTCCGTGAGTGAGCCCACACGATCTAGGTCTTTGTGAGCTCACACGATCCAATGTGCTGTGAACATTAACCGCAACCGCTCCAGTTTGCTGTGAACGGTAACTGCACACGCTCCATATTCATTGCATTATATATTCATACGCATTATATATATTAAAAGAGTATCCGAACACTATGGTTGATTACAGAATTCAGAAAAAATATCTGGCAACGATTTGTTTTAGAAATTAGTGATCTGGCAATCTTCGTGTCACGTGATTACATAATTCAGGAAAAATATTCTGGAGCGTGTACAGCAACTGTACACGCTCCAGTTATCGTTCACAGCAAACTGGAGCGTGTGCAGTTACTGCACACGCTCCAGTTTGCTGTGAACGGTAACTGCACACGCTCAATATTTCCGTGAGTGAGCCCACACGATCTAGTATCAAAATATAATATGACCACCTACAGTCGCTCAAAAAAGTATCCGAACACTATGGTTGATAACAGAATTCAGAAAAAACATCTGTCAACGATTTTTTTTAGAAATTAGTGATCTGGCAACCTTCGTGTCACGTGATTACAGAATTCAGGAAAAATATCTGGAGCGTATACAGCAACTGTACACGCTCCGGTTACCATTCACAGCAAACTGGAGCGTGTGCAGTTACTGCACACGCTCAATATTTCCGTGAGTGAGCCCACACGATCTAGTATCAAAATAATATGACCACCTACAGTCGCTCAAAAAAAGTATCCGAACACTATGGTTGATTACAGAATTAAAAATATATCTGGCAACGATTTTTTTTAGAAATTAGTGATCTGGCCAACTTTCGTGTTACGTGACACGAAGGTTGGCCAGATCACTAATTTCTAAAAAAAAATTTTTGCCAGATATATTTTTTAAAATTCTGTAATCAACCATAGTGTTCGGATATTTTTTTGAGCGACTGTACATGCTCCAGAGTGCTGCCCGTTTGCTCTCTTCAGCAGCAAAGGAGTGGTCTCACAAAATATTGGATCGTGTGTAGTAATTGAAGAGTTTGCTTTCCAAACTCCTCCGTTTCGATAGATTTAAGCAGTCTGAGTGTATGAAAGTTTTTTTAACGTCAAACTACTTTATATGTGACCCTGCGCATCCGAAAAGACGCGAGGCTGTGGGGCTGAGGTGGCTCAGTCGGTAGCGCGCCAGGCTCGTAATCTGTAGTTCCCAGGTTCGAGTCCGAGCTGGGTCAGCGTTGAGATTTATCTCCGCAAAATTCCCCGCCCTGCTTACGGTCAGTAGGGGGCACCGATGGGCTTGGAAAGGCCGCCGTCCGTCGGATGGGACGTTAAGCCGTGGCTCCGTGTGTGGGAGAGCCATACCCTGTGCACATTAAAGAACACGCTGGATGGCCTTGACGGGAGGCTACCATCTGTCTCTCAACAGCTGTTCCAGTGGGTTCCCTCCCCCAACCTTCTCTGAGCCTTCGGGGTCCATGTGACCTGGCCATTCAGCCCATGGTGTGCAAAAAAGTGCCGCTCAGAGGTAAAACAACCCAACCCAACGCGAGGCTGTAGAGTTTGCGCGCGTGATAACAAATTAAAATTCATCCCACACAGAACGCAATTGAAAGCTGAATCAGCATTAAGAGAGAGGGTCTCGGCGGCAATGTTCCGTGTCATCTTGGCTATTTATCTTCTTCACATCAACGAGTGAATAAGTCGTTTGTCTGTTTTTTATCTCGTAGTCTTTCATCAATCAGTTTTTTAAATCTTTTCTTTTCTTCCCCCGTTTAACTTTCCCCAACAATCTGTCATCAACAAAAAGCAAAAACCGAATGTCGAAATGGTGTCAAGAAGCGGACCGTAAATAAATTTCCATCAGAAGATAGATTGGGTTACTAATGTGTTTTCTTTCTCTCTCTTCATCTATATTTGTTAAGGGTTCGAATTAGCAGTTTAAAAGTTTTGGGAGTCATGTAACTGTGGGGGGGGGGGAGTGTCAACGTACGGTCCGGATGCAACGGGCGAAGTCATCTTTAAACGGCCCACCGAAACTTGAAATTAGAGGTCGCTTTATTGCCATAAGAACCCGTCTTTGGCATGTACAGTGATAATTTATCCCTGTCTGTGATGAAGATGGATAAAACATCGACGAATGACTCATAAAACAATGATTTTACTACCCATACAGTAGTGTTGATTCTGAATATCTTGATACATGAAAATAAATGCATACAACTAAGAATTCTCTTTAAATTACTACAGTTTCTCAAAGACAATGATGTTATCCATCGTATCTAGCGGACGACCCTACCAAAGGATAAAAGAAAACAACAGAAAACGTACCTTGTTGCAGCGGCACGGAGGGCAATTTCTTGGAACGGTAAAAAAATTTATCAGTTCATAATGAGAGAACGTACATTACCTTAGAGTAGCTGAATAGTACGTTCTCTTGGAGCTGAAGAAATGACACTATCTTGGGGCTGCAGAAAGGACACTACCATGGAGTGCAAAAAGTGTATTATCTGAGGGATACGAAAGGTACACGATCTTGGTATCCCTCAGAAAGTACACTATTTTGAAGTGGATGGGACCAGGTCCGAATCTAGAAAAAATAAAGGTAGAGGGTAAGCGGTGTCCCCCCCCTCCCGATTCGTCCATGGATGGGACTATAATGTTTTGGAGCAGCAGAATATGTAGTATTTGGAGCTATAGGAAGTACAGTCGCTCAAAAAAATATCCGAACACCATGGTTGATTACAGAATTCAGAAAAAATATCTGGCAACGATTTTTTTTTTTAGAAATTAGTGATCTGGCAACCTTCGTGTCACCTGATTACAGAATTCAGGAAAAATATCTGTAGCGTGTACAGCAACTGGGGCGTGTACAGCAACTGTACACGCCCCAGTTATCGTTCACAGCAAACTGGAGCGTGTGCAGTTACTGCACACGCTCCAGTTTGCTGTGAACGGTAACTGCACACGCTCAATATTTCCGTGAGTGGGCCCACACGATCCAGGTCTTTGTGAGCTCACACGATCCAATGTGCTGTGAACATTAACCGCAACCGCTCCAGTTTGCTGTGAACGGTAACTGCACACGCTCCATATTCATTGCATTATATATATTAAAAAGTATCCGAACACTATGGTTGATTACAGAATTCAAAAAAATATCTGGCAATGATTTTTTAGACGTGAAACTTGGGAAACTTTAGAAGTTAGTGATCTGACAAACTTCGTGTCACGTGACACGAAGGTTGCCAGATCACTAATTTCTAAAAAAAAATCGTTGCCAGATATTTTTTCTGAATTCTGTAATCAACCATAGTGTTCGGATATTTTTTTGAGCGACTGTACACTCTCTTGGAACTGCGGGATTGCATTAGCTTGAGGAGGTTGGAACCCCCATTGCATTGTAGCGACTGAATATGCACTATCTCAGAGCGGCAGAAATCACAATAAATTCAGGCGGGTGAAATAAACTGCGCCTTTAGAGGATCAAAAAATGGACTCTCTTTGTAGGATTTCATCTTTGAGCGGCAGAAATTACATTTGCTTGGAACAACAGTAGGCAATGAATTCACTTGCAGAGATCCAAAACAAATTTCCTCGAAACGGAAAAAAAAAGAATCCCTTCTTAGAACGTCAAAAAAATAGAGTACACTTGTTTTGAACCCTAATGTCTTTCTGTCCGTCCCGCTCTGCTCAAATACCGAGTTAAGTTTTCGATGAATGCATTATGGCAAAAAAAAAAAAAAAAAAAACTCTGGGTCACTTTCACAAAATAACATTTTAAACAAAAACACCAACAACGCGGATAAAAAATTGAAATAAAGAAAAAAAAGGAAGAATAAAAGATGAAAAAGAAAGAAATTAAAACTTTGTTCGTGCGAGGGAGTATCACATGGAAGGAAATGGAAATATGAAAAGGGAGACGCAGCAGGAAGTGGAAGGTAACCACGCAACGAAGATGGCGGAGAAAGGATGGTCGGAGGATGGAGAGCAAGCACCTCTTCGCATCATTAGAAGAAAGGATTCTGCTCAGGAGAAGTTGCAGCATTCAATTTCTGAGTTTAATGGAGGTGTTGGTTTCTCGTTTCTGGCAAACCTCCCTTCTGCAGTTCACCCCATAAAAACGGAAATGGACAAGAAAGAACACGTTAAGATGTAGGAAGGGGAAATGGAGGGGGGGGGGACTTTCTCTTTGTTACTCCCTGAAAGACTTCCGACAAAAAAAAGAAAAATTTTGCTTTACAGTAATTGAAAAATATGTTAAAAGGAACGTGCAAAAACAGAGGACAACAGGTAAATAGAAGTTTACGCAATAATAACGCACCTTTCTTTGTGGAGGGGAGGGAAAGCAATTTGTTGAATTCGTTACATTTTCTGTTTCATTTTTTTTTTCCTTGTTTTCTTTTAACTCTTGTTAATCGTTTCTTAATACAAAGCTTTGCTTATTCTTTTGTGGCGTTTTCCAACACTCAAATGTTTGATTTTTGACATTTATGAATTGTTATTGTTTACTTCCGTGATGTTCCGAATTCTACATATTCTGCTGCTCCAAAGAGTCTGTTGTTTACTTCCGAGTCTGTTGTTTACTTTCACGGAGTCCTAGAAATGTTATTTTTCATTTCATAACGTTTCCGAACTATTACGGCTTCTGTTGTGATGTCTCCAAACTGTTATTGTTTTCTTTCCTCTCATGTTAAAAAAAATACCCCCTCAAGCAGCTGCTTGCCACAGAGGTCTGACAGGAGCCTGTCAGTATATATGCCACAGTAGAAGATCTGAGAGGATGGAAAGACCTCAGGAACGTGTACAGCAACTGTACACGCTCCAGTTACCGTTCACAGCAAACTGGAGCGTGTGCAGTTACTGCACACGCTCCAGTTTGCTGTGAACGGTAACTGCACACGCTCAATATTTCCGTGAGTGGGCCCACACGATCCGGGTTTTTGTGAGCTCACACGATCCGGGTTTTTGTGAGCTCACACGATCCAATGTAAATAAAATAAATACCCCCTCAAGCAGCTGCTTGCCACAGAGGTCTGACAGGAGCCTGTCAGTATATATGCCACAGTAGAAGATCTGAGAGGATGGAAAGACCTCAGGAACGTGTACAGCAACTGTACACGCTCCAGTTACCGTTCACAGCAAACTGGAGCGTGTGCAGTTACTGCACACGCTCCAGTTTGCTGTGAACGGTAACTGCACACGCTCAATATTTCCGTGAGTGGGCCCACACGATCCGGGTTTTTGTGAGCTCACACGATCCAATGTAAATAAAATAAATACCCCCTCAAGCAGCTGCTTGCCACAGAGGTCTGACAGGAGCCTGTCGGTATATATGCCACAGTAGGAGATCTGAGAGGATGGCAGAACCTCAGCAGAAAAACGACAACGAACTGTTATTTTCTCTTATGAGTTCTTCAGCTGTTATAGTTTCGTTTGTAAACGTTTTCCGACTGTTGTTTCCCTCTCTGACTTCTCCAATTGTTATTGCTTCTCTTCTTCGCGTGCAATTGCTATTGCTTCAGTCTGTGACGTTCTGCAATTGTTATTATTTCTATCTGTGACGTTCTGCAATTGTTATTATTTCTATCTGTGACGTTCTGCAATTGTTATTATTTCAGTCTGTGACGTTCTCCAATTGCTGTTTTCTCTATGACATTCCCCAATCGTTTCCTCTGTGATTTTCTCCAATCGTTTCCTTTGTGACTTTCTCCAATTTTATTATTTTAGTCTGTGATGTTCTGTAATTGTCGTTTCCTCTGTGACGTTTCCCAGTTGTTGTTTCCTCTTCCCAGCTGTTGTTTGCTCTGTGATATTTTTCAGTTGTTGTTTCCTCTGCGAAGTTGTTGTTTCCTCAACAGTGTCCCGTGGTCGAGTGGTTAGCGAACTTGTCTACTGATCAAAGGGACCTGGGTTCGAGCCCCGGTAAGGTATGGATATTGTTGTTTTTCTGTTGAGGTCCCTATCTGTCAGACCTTTGTGGCCAGCAGCTACTTCAGGGGGTTGTCGACATATCCAGCCATTCCCATAATTATTGAAGTATGTGCCCTTCCTGTGGGGGGATGCTTACCCCAACCCATTGCTTAACAATTGCTTACCCCCCCCCCCGCAATTCATTGATTAATCCTTTAACGACCGAAATGCAATTCCTTCGTCTTTAATACCCTCTACCCTTTTCTGCAATTTTCTGGGCATTAAGGGGTTAACGCCCTCTCTAAGGAAGTGGACCACTCCTCTCCTCCAACTGCTGTGGCCCTGGCAATAAATAAAAATGAAAAACAGATCTTTGCACCACAGTCAAAATCGTCCTTAATTCTAAGCTTGGCCAACAATGATCATCATCATATTTATCATTTTTGGCCAAGTTCTAAGTTGCCATTATTCGATTGTTTACACGAATTCTCAAGAATTTCCGAGCGAAAACTTTTACTCTGCACATATCGTTATGAAGTTTTGAAAGTTGAAGAACGAAAGATGAAAAAAACCGAAATAGAAACCCAAACTCGCCTAGTTTCGTTCGCAGGCAACGCAGTAAAGCACGATCATCAATAAGTCCTTTGTTGAACTGTCCCGGTTAACAAAGGTGCTGTTGTTGTTGTTTATCAGAGGAAGCCGCTCAATAATAAGTTCTATTTTAAGCACGAAGGTCGGCCATTTTCTTTGTCAGGAACAAAAGAATTCTGTGCGCGCGAGGAGGTGTCTTGCGATTATTGAGAAAAGCAGACGGCGTGAAAATATAACAAGCGGATGTAAAGAGAGATCAGCGCCATCTCTTGACAATTAAGTGATCTAAAATACTGCAGAAAGTATATTAATAGAAATATCTAAATTTTACAGTTATTATTATTTAATATATCGGTTGCGTTGTTTTACCTCTGAGCGGCATTTTTTTGCACACCATGGGCTAAATGGTGTGCTGGGCTAAATGGCCAGGTCACATGGACCCCGAAGGATCAGAAAAGGTTGAGGGAGGGGACCCACTGGAAGAGCTGTTGGGAGACAGATGGTAGCCTCCCATCAAGGCCATCCAGCGTGTTCTTTAACGTACACAGGGTATGACTCTCCCGCACACTGAGCCACGGCTTAATATCCCATCCGACGGACGGCGGCCTTTCCAAGCCCATCGGTATCCCCTACTGACCGTGGGCAGAGTTTTTGCGGATATAAATCTCAACACTGACCCAGCTGGGACTCGAACCTGGGAACTGACAGATTACGAGCCTGGCGCGCTATCGACTGAGCCACCCCCGCCCCTTAATATATTGGTTAATTAGTTAATAAAATGGTTAGTTGATAACCTGTGAGGGTCATTTGTGTTAATAATGAAATTAAAAAATGGACTATACATCATTAGCATCAGGTAGCGCGCGACGCGGAGGGCGGTTGTTTTCCCTGTGAGTTTTTTCACACACAATGGGCCTAAATGCTCAGGTCGCAAGGACTCAGGGAAGGTTAGGGGAGGCAAACCCACTGGACAGCTACTATGAGACAGATGGTAGCCTCCCGTCAAGACATCCAACATGTTCTTTAACGTGCGCCACAAAACTTCCCCGTCCTGCCTTCGTCCAATACGGAGACCGAGGTGCTTGGAAAGAGTGACGTCCGTTGAATGGGACGTTAAGACGTGGTTCCGTGTGCACGTTAAAGAACACACTGGATGACCTTGACAGGAGCCTACTATCTGTCTCACAACATACGTTCCAGTGGGTTCCCTCCCTCAACCTTGGGGCGGGGGTGGCTCAGTCGGTAGCGCGCCAAGCTCGTAATCTGTAGTTCCCAGGTTCGAGTCCCAGCTGGGTCAGCGTTGAGATTTATCTCCGCAAAATTCCCCGCCTTGCCTACGGTCAGTAGGGGACACCGATGGGCTTGGAAAGGCCGCCGTCCGTCGGATGAGACGTTAAGCCGTGGCCCCGTGTGCGGGAGAGACATACCCTGTGCACGTTAAAGAACACGCTGGATGGCCTTGACGGGAGGCTACCATCTGTCTCCCAACAGCTGTTCCAGTGGGTCCCCTCCCCCAACCTTCTCTGAGCCTTCGGGGTTCATGTGATTTGGTCATTTAGCTCATGGTGTGCAAAAAAGTGCCGCTCAGAGGTAAAACAACCCAACCCAACCCTCAACCTTCTCTAAGCTTTAGGGGTCTTTGTGACCTGGACATTTATTCCATTGCGTGCAAAAAAGGTGCCGCTCAGAGGTAAAACAACCCAACCTGCACACGCAGAAACGACTTAAATGTCTCGTGAGACGGACGGCGGCCTTCAGAAAGCCAACGGTGTTCCCTTTGTGACGTAAGTAAATCTCACCGCTAGCACTGATGAGACTCGCAATTTCAATCGTCAGTCGTTCCATTTCTCGCGCTGAACGGAATCTATTTCCGACAGACATTTACGAATTCCGAATTGCAGACGACAAGAATGTTAAAAAAAAAAACTCGATTTATTTTTTAAATAAGACTTTGTCAGGAAAAAAGAGAGAAGGCGAAGACAGAAAAGAAATCGTTAACGATGACAAATATTATTAAACCAATCGTAAACTAGGAATCTCGGAAAAACGGTTTAATTGTGGCATTCCCATTGGTAACGAGGAGGGACAGAGAACGGCGGTAAGTGGGGGAGGGGGGGGGATGACGATAGCAACCTTCTCATTGTCTCTTAAATTAAATCACATCGTTAGCCCTCTGCATCAGACGAACTCCCAAATTCAATTTTCGCAACTGATGCCTAGATTCCAATTAGTTTTTTAATCGAGAAAAGTAAAAAAAAAAGTGTTTTATCCCTCTTGTTTTTTGCAGTGAATACATTAAATGTTTCGCCCATCCCCCTCCACCACCCCCAGTCGCAGCTTTTTTAGCTTTTTTATTCCATTGTGGTATTTTTTTTTTCACTTATTTCACCTGTTTTGTTTAGCATTTTTTCCGTTTTAAAATTATTTAAAAAAAACTTGATAAACGTTCTTGAGAGAAAGGATGAAGAATACGGATAAAAAGAGAGTAAAAAAAAAATCTAATATTAGAACGCACATCACTTGAAACTGAAAAAAAAAAAATTCTTTTCAATGAGAAGAGATTTCTAGACATTTCTTCTTCAGTTGCCGATAATTTAAGATTTTTTTAAAAGAGATCTCTGGGAAGGATTTTTTTTTTCCTAGAGTCGATATGCAGATAAAATTCCGTTTTTTATGAAACTCGATAAAGAAATATTTTTACAGGCATGCTAAATATAAATCTTAAAATAGAGCAATGAAAATTCTTTAAAAAAAAATTTTTTTTTTCTCTTCACGTGAGTCTGCGTCATTGACGTCCTAATAGAAACAAAATCAAATTTTGAGAAGAGACCAATCCTCTGGATAATGTGAAAAAATCATGCACAAGGATTTTTTTCAAAGGAAAAGCGCATAATATCGAGTGGAAGGAAGCACCGTTAAATGATTGGAATGTTGACCGTCCCGTGGCCGAATGGTTAGCGTGCTTGGCTATTGTTCAAAGGGACCTGGGTTCGATCCCCGGTAAGACACGGACGCAGTGGCATAACTAGGGAGGGCGCAAGTAGGGCTATCGACATAAGACACGGACGCACGCAGTGGCATAACTAGGGAGGGTGCAAATAGGACTATCGTTGCAAGACACGGACGCAGTGGCATAACTGGGGAGGGAGGGAGGGAGGGAGGGAGGGAGGGGGGGGGTGCAAGTAGGGCTATCGCCGCAAGACAGTGGCATAACTAGGGAGGGTGCAAGTAGGGCTATCGTTGTAAGACACGGATGTAATGGCATAACTGGGGGGGGGGGGGGGGCAAGTAGGGCTATCGTTGTAAGACACGGACGTAATGGCATAACTGGGGGGGGGGGAAAGTATGGCTATCGTTGTAAGACACGGACGCAGTGGCATAACTGGGGGGGGTGCAAGTATGGCTATCGCCGGAAGACACGGACGCAGTGTCATAACTAGGGGGGGGGGGGTGCAAGTAGGGTTATCGTCGTAAGACACGGACGCAGTGGCATAATCTTCATTTTGCCCATTTTGGGGAATTTGAGATTTTTTTCCCGTTTGTTGCTTTTCATAAATCAAACAAAACTGACGCACTGCAGTGCACTGGACTACGAAGGCGATCAGCAACAACAGTCACTCGTCCCGGAAGAAAAATTTCCTACTTACGGCACTGTATGGATGTTAGTTTCATTTTTCTGCTGGGGTCCCGCCATCCCCCAGGACCTTATACTACGGCGTAAACTTTCCACACTTCTGTGGCAAACAGCTGCTTGAAAGGGTTTTCTTTATTTATGCTATGTCATGTAGACTTCTGCGGCAAACAGCTGCTTGAAAGGGTTTTCTTTATTTATGCTATGTCATGTAGATTAATTGATTAATTGTCAAAAGATGTGGAAATTTTTAATCGAAGCAAGTTAGTGTGTTTGATTTTCGACGAAAGAATCTGGGTTCGAGCCCCAGATAAAGCATGGATGTATCTTTTGCTGTGTTGTCTTTCTTTTCAGATCTTCTGTATGACGTATTTATACAGAAAAGTTGTAAACCTCTAAGAAAGAGAGTAATTAATAAAAGAACTAAAATTAAGTCATCTGCATAGTTTTTTTTTTAAATATACTTCTGTCCGTTACTTAGCTAATATTACACCTTTCTTCTAACAGCTGGTGTTCAGTGGATCGGCTTCCCGACTCTTCCCTGAGCCCTTGGGGTCCTTGTGACCTAGCCATTTAGCCTATTGTGTGCAAAAAAAAAATGGAGTTCAGTGGTAAAACAACCAACTTTGCTAAATTATAAGGTTGGAAAGTGCAGGATGAGACCCAGGATGAAAAATTCATCTTTCTGATATACTGCTAAGACGGGTCACGCTCTTTTGAATTATTAATAAAATGTGTCACACTCTTCTGAATCATTATTGAAATGGCTCGCTCGCGATACGATGTGAACGACAATATATAAAAAAGAAGCTTTATTTTAAAACGAAAATTAAAGGAAAAAAAAAAAACTTTTCTGATCATGACAGCATTTAATCTAGAGGGCGCTGCTGCTGTACATTCTAATTAATGATAAATTTATTCGGAATTTTTTTTTAAACCTCTTCGTTCAAAAAAAAAACGATAAAAAATTTGACACTGTTGGTGTCGATGATGGCTTGAAGAATTAGGAGGAAGATAACACGAGGAAAAAAAAAAAGATTTCTTCATCTTTTGATACTTTCATTAAGCAAAGAGGCTGCATAATTATCAGTGCGTCGTTTCTTGGGAACTCTTCTCGAAGACATTGATGTCATTAACGACAAACTTGTAAATTGACAAAGGAACAAAAAAATGAAGAAGAGTACCTCGGAAAATCTTTATGCAACTTCGTTGATGAAGTCCAATCATTTCGGTTCCGATTTGCATTTCTGCAGAGATTTGGTTTTGTTCCGTAATTAACCAGGAAAAGAAAAAAATGCGTATATACGAGATCGCCAAACCTTTTTGAGATTTTCTGCGAGTGTAAAAACAATAACGATTCCAATTGCTGAGCAGTTGAAGTCTTTGGCCCCTGAGCGTTGGGTTGTTTTACCTCTGAGCGGCACTTTTTTGCACACCATGGGCTAAATGGCCAGGTCACATGGACACCGAATGCTCAGAGAAGGTTGGGGGAGGGGACCCACTGGAACAGCTGTTGGGAGACAGATGGTAGCCTCCCGTCAAGGCCATCCAGCGTGTTCTTTAACGTGCACAGGGTATGGCTCTCTCGCACACGGCGCCACGGCTTAACGTCCCATCCGACGGACGGCGGTCTTTCCAAACCCATCGGTGTCCCCTACTGACCGTGGGCAGGGCGGGGAATTTTTGCGGAGATAAATCTCAACGCTGACCCAGCTGGGACTCAAACCTGGGAACTACAGATTACGAGTCTGGAGCGCTACCGACTGAGCCACCCCCGCCCCGCTGAGCGTTGGGACTTGAGAGTCCGAATCCAGATATCGAGAGTGAATATTTTCTGCGTACCTACTTTATCTTTCTGAAGTAATCTCGCCTTCCTCGAGGATCTTAATTATGGCGTTTTTTACTGACACGTTCCTATTGGGCTGCCTTCAGGAGAAATGGGACCTGGGTTCGAATCCCTCGTGAATGTTTTCTTTCTGCTGAGGTATCGCCTTCAGCAAATTTAATAGACATGACTTATTATACTGACAAATTCCGACAAGACCCGAGTTTGAATTCCAGATAAGACATGCATGTCTCTTTTTATTGCGTTGTCTTTCTGCTGAGGTCTCGCCATCCTCACAGACTCCCTCTATAACGTATTATACCAATAATTCCTTGTTAGACCTTAGTTTGAATTTGAGAAAAAGCCTGATATGTGTTGCCTCATCTTTATTACAAATCTTTATTACAAATCTTTATCCAGTATTACAGAGATAAGCTCCTGCCAGATCTCCATGACGAATAAAGAGATTTAACTAAAGAAAGCTAAAATCTTAAATTTCTTGGATAGGATTGTAAACAAAATTCCACTGTATACTGAGAGTTGAGTTGTTTTGCCTCTGAGCTGCACTTTTGTGCACACAATGTACTAAATGGCCAGGTCATAAGGACCCCAAGGGTTCAGCGATGTTTGGAGAAAGTGATCTCTAGAGAGATGGAAACCTCCCATCAAGGTGTTTCAGCATCTCCATCCACCGTGTTCTTTAACGCGCACAAGGTATGGTTTTCCTGTAACGGAACCACGGCGTTGTTTTGATTGAGGGGACGGTAAGGTATGATTGAGGGGACGCTAAGCGGAGGTAAATCTCAACGCTGGCGCAATTGGGACTCGGGAACTGCAGACAGAGCCGACACTTCCACTCTACGTAGTATCAGGATAAAATGCAGGAAAACGTCGGGTGATCAGTAGACGTCGGATAATGGAATTTCGCCTTAACGAGTGACACAAACTGAGGTAAAAGAGGGAGAGGAATGAGAGAGGGAATGAGGGTGGGAGAGGAAGGAGTTAAGGGAGAGGAAGGAGTGAAGGGAGAGGAATGAGAGAGGGAGAGGAATGAGTGAGGGAGCTGAATGAAGGAAGGGAGAGGAATGAGTGAAAGGATAGGAATGAGAGAGGGAGAGGAATGGGTGAGAGAGCTGAATGAGGGAAGGGAGAGGAATGAGTGAAAAGAGGGGAATGAAAGAGGGAATGAGAGAGGGAGAGGAATGAGTGAGGGAGCTGAAAGAGGGAATGAGAGAGGGAGCTGAATGAGGGAAGGGAGAGGAATGAGAGAGGGAATGAGAGAGAGGGAGAGGAATGAGGGAAGGGAGAGGAAGGAGGGAAGGGAGTGGGATGAGAGAAGGGAGAGGAATGAGAGAAGGAATGAGAGAGGGACAGGAATGAGGGAAGGGAGAGGAAGGAGGGAATGAGAGGAATGAGAGAGGGAGAGGAAGGAGGGAAGGAGAGGAATGAGAGAGGGAGAGGAATGAGGGAAGAAAGATGGATGAGAGAGGGAGCTGAATGAGAGAAGGGAGAGGAATGGGTGAAGGGAGAGGAATAAGAGAGGTAGAGGAATGAGTGAGGGAGATGAAGGAATGAATGGGGAGGAATGAATGAGGGTGAGGAATGAGAGAGAGAGAGGAAGGAGTGAAGGGAGAGGAATGAATGAGTGTGAGGAATGAGAGAGAGGAAGAAGGGAAGGGAGAGGAATGAGTGAGTGAGAGGAATGAGTGAGTGAGAGGAATGAGAGAGGGAGAGGAAGGAGGGAAGGGAGAGGAATGAGTGAGGGTAAGGAATGAGAGAGAGAGAGAGGAAGGAGTGAAGGGAGAGGAATGAGTGAGTGAGAGGAATGGGAGAGAGAGAGAGGAATGAGTGAGGGTGAGGAATGAGAGAGAGAGAGGAAGGAGTGAAGGGAGAGGAATGAGTGAGTGAGAGGAATGAGAGAGAGAGGAATGAGAGAGAGAGGAAGGAGTGAAGGGAGAGGAATGAGTGAAGGAGAGGAATGTATGAGTAAATAAAGTAAAACCTTTTTCAAGAAAAACTGGCCGAGTTCCAAGGATTGACCATTACCACTCGAAAATGAAAAGAAAATAACTTTTTTTTTTCCAACTTTAGCAGCCTCATCCGAATGATTCCCTTTCCGTTCCTTTCATTCATCGGTCATCTGCAGTCGAGAGTAGAGAGACCTGCTAGCGAGAATACGGACTTTGATGGATGTTCTGCTGCAGCAGCAATCGGTGCGACTCTGAAAAGCAGCAAAAGCAGAAAAAAAAGGGTTTCAATTTATCCCTCTTTAGAATTGTTTCCAGAGCATGCTGGGTGTGCATCGCACCGAACTTTTGGCGGCAGAATGATATTTTCTCTTTTTTATCCGAAGCTATCGGAGTGATGAGATCGGGATAGAAAAAAAAAACGAAACTACAGTTGTCTTTCTTTTTCTTTATTTGCTTTATTTTGTGAGCGTTTCGTTTTTTTGTTTATTTTTTCCCAACATATCAGTGCGTTGTTTTCTTTCGGAAAAGTGGTCACCTATTAGCTAGGATTAGTTGCATTTCGTCGGAAGAGACTAAGCCGTGGTACCATGTACAGAGAGCCGTACCCAGTGCACGTTAAAGAACTCTCTGGACGGCCTTGATGGGAGACTTTGATCTCTTTCTTAACAAGCTCTCCAGTGGCTACGGGCGGGGGTGGCTCAGTCGGTAGCGCGCCAGGCTCGTAATCTGTAGTTTCCAGGTTCGAGTCCCAGCTGGGTCAGCGTTGAGATTTATCTCCGCAAAAATTCCCCGTCCTGCCCACGGTCAGTAGGGACACCGATGGGTTTGGGAAGACCGCCGTCCGTCGGATGGGACGTTAAACCGTGGCCAAAGAACACGCTGGATGGCCTTGACGGCAGGCTACCATCTGTCTCCCAACAGCTGTTCCAGTGGGTGCCCTCCCCCAACCTTCTCTGAGCCTTCGGGGTCCATGTGACCTGACTATTTAGCCCATGGTATGAAAAAAAGTGCCGCTCAGAGGTAAAACAACCAACCCAACTCCAGTGGCTTCCCTTCAACAACTTTCTCTGAGTCCATGGAGTCCTTATGACCCGGCCATTTAGCCCATTGTGTGCAAGAAACGTTCAGCGCAGAGATGAAACAACAGCCATCTGCAAGAGAGCTGTGAAAGTGTTCAAATGGTTACAATGCGCACAGAAAAGGTTTATAATTTGTGGGTGAAGTACACAGTAGGAAGGGAGGTATACAACAAGTAAATATAGAGTACGAAGCTTTTTATGAACTAGCAGGAAAATATACAAGTGCATGTATTATTAAATTAGGTAAAGAGTTGGAGGAGAGCTATTTACAGTTACAGAAAAGTTTCAAAGTGTGTAGATTGGTTGGTTGGTTGGTTGTTTTACCTCTGAGGGGCACTTTTTTGCACACCATGGGCTAAATGGCCAGGTCACAAGGACCCTGAAGGCTCAGAGAAGGTTGGGGGAGGGGACTCATCGGAACAGCTGTTGGGAGACAGATGTTAGTCTCCCGTCAAGGCCATCCAGCGTGTTCTTTAACGTGCACAGGGTATGGCTCTCCCGCACACGGGGCCACGGCTTAACGTCCCATCCGACGGACGGCGGCCTTTCCAAGCCCATCGGTGTCCCCTACTGACCGTGGGCAGGGCGGGGAGTTTTGCGGAGATAAGTCTCAACGCAGACTCAGCTGGGACTCGAACCTGGGAACTGCAGATTACGAGCCTGGCGCGCTACCGACTGAGTCACCCCCGCCCCACAAAGTGTGTAGTAAAGATATAGAGTGTGAAGAGATACACAATAAGCAACTATACAGTGAAGTTTCCTATGAATGTACAGTGTGCAGGTGAAATACAAATTTGCAGCAGAATTTTATAGTGTGCATGAGAGCTATACAGAGTGAAGGTGAGACAAATAGAGAGTGTAGGGTAGCCATAGAGCATGCAGGTAAGCTACTGAGTTTGAAAAGAAATATACGGTAAAGAGGAGAGAAAGACACTGTACAGATGAGCTGTACCATGTGCAGATGAGCTGTACCATGTGCAGATGAACTACACAATGTGCATAAGATTTATGTACACTTTTTAAGATGTTAATATCCACTGAATGCCTTTGGTGGGAGGTCTGCACTTAGCTGAAGTAAGATAGATCTCCTTTCCCAAACTCTGTGATTCTTGGGGGTCATTGTGACTTGGCCATTGGCAGCCCAATTCTGTAACAAAAAGTACTGCCTCGTGGCAAGCGAACGAACTCAGCATCTGAGTGATTTTTTTTAAACGATAACTTTCTTCTCAACAAGCCTGGTTGTGAAGAAAGTTTGAGAGAAGCTTTTGCGGTATAGCACGACACAAAGTACAGTCGCCCAAAAAAGTATCCGAACGCTATGGTTGATTACAGAATTCAGAAAAAATATCTGGCAACGTTTTTTTAGAAATTAATGATTTGGCAACCTTCGTGTCACGTGACACGAAGGTTGCCAGATCACTAATTTCTAAAAAAATCGTTGCCAGATATTTTTTCTGAATTCTGTAATCAACCATAGCGTTCGGATACTTTTTTGAGCGACTGTACCTCTATGAGGAGGATGAGGATGGGGAATCATAAGGTGAATGATCGTACAGCCTTGAAAAAAAAAAGCAACCATTCTTCGCCGATATTTTTTTCCCCTCATTACTACTGAACCTCAATTCAGAGATTTTTTAACCAGGTGATAATGATATTGTTTACAATTACTTACAAGCATTCAAATCTGAAGTCGAACATTCAATTTCAAAAGGGAAGAATTTGATAGAACTTACCAAGTGATGATTCAGAAACCCAACACGATCTGGAGTATCTGTTGTCCAATGTGCGACTCCGTCTCCCCATGGGGTTGGGGTGTCTCGCGGGCATCATCATCATGCACAAAAACACGCGCACGCAACACTGCCCAGCTTAGAGCTACGAGATCAGAATGTAACGAAAGGAACAAATAGATCCACGTGGCGAAGAAGAGGTCGAGGTGAAAGGAAACATCCCTCTGAATCTGCCTCCACCTAGATATTAACTAGAAGTTCACTCTGGATGCGAGAGAGGATAAGTACAGATCGGTGGGAAGCTTTGAGGATCAACTGTTCTCTTACAAACGTCGATCTGGTACAGTTTGGTAAGAGCGTCGGAGATGTCTCTATTGGCATTGATGTATGAGTCCTCTATGTGAACGGGTTTGGAAACAGAGAGTCGGGTTGGCTCTCGTCTCATAGCCTGACGACGCAAGGCAACAAACAACTGCGGATCACATCATCAACATTTCCAGCGACATCATTCGTTTCCTGGACAACGTCCGCACGCATTGAATCAACATCCCGGATGTCCATAGTAACGGTTGGTAGCACAATATAGTCAAACAGGGAGGGAATTGAGAAACGAATCCTTTTCTGTCGAGTCTGGTGAGAACTTCTGACGCTGGGTGAAGGGGGGGGGGGAAGCAACAGTAAAGGGGATATGAAGAGGGGGGGAAGAGAAGCGCTGATTGTTGCCATTGGGGGAAGAGTGTTGTGACGTCACACCCAACATCAACACAAAGTGTGTGCACACGTGAAGGCGGGACGACATTGAAAGAGGTTCTTGCGGATTCAGTTTGTTTTTTCTGTACAGCAGTTGGACGTAACGTTTTTTTACGGTATCTTTCGACTGATTCGGTTTCGATTATTATCAGTTTATTTGTGAGTTAGCACTATCAGGAACGTAATTATATGTAGGTCTTCGGGGGCCTCGGATTCTCACAAAAACACAGTTCTCTCACCTCAATTAAATTTGTATTGTTAACTTGGGTTGGGTTGTTTTACCTCTGAGCGGCACTTTTTTGCACACCATGGGCTAAATGGCCAGGTCACATGGACCCCGAAGGCTCAGAGAAGGTTGGGGGAAGGGACCCACTGGAACAGCTGTGGGGAGACAGATGGTAGCCTCCCGTCAAGGCCGTCCAGCGTGTTCTTTAACGTGCACAGGGTATGGCTCTCCCGCACACGGGGCCACGGCTTAACGTCCCATCCGACGGACGGCGGCCTTTCCAAGCCCATCGGTGTCCCCTACTGACCGTGGGCAGGGCGGGGAATTTTGCGGAGATAAATCTCAACGCTGACCCAGCTGGGACTCGAACCTGGGAACTACAGATTACGAGCCTTGTATTGTTAACATCATAGTGGTTTGATAAACGTGATGATTGGGATTGTCCTTCTGAAGAAATTTGGAAGCTAATTTCAGAGGCACCCCCCACCCCTCCAACATCAAAAAATATATTGTGTCGTTCTAGTTCCGTTATTCGATCGTTTGCCGATATGGAACTTGAAGTTGACTCGTTCGAATCCGATCTTCACAGAGTGTGAAATTCACCTCCCTAGTGCGATATTCAGGCATCACATCTAATTATTGGGCTTCATTATATATGCACACACTACAACTAATGGTACAGTCGCTGAAAAAAGTATCCGAACGCTACGGTTGATTGCAGAATTCAGAAAAAATATATGGCAACGAATTTTTTAGAAATTAGTGATCTGGCAACCTTCGTGTCACGTGATTACAGAATTCAGGAAAAATATCTGGAACGTGTACAGCAACTGTACACGGTCCAGTTACCGTTCACAGCAAACTGGAGCGTGTGCAGTTACTGCACACGCTCCTCTTTGCTGTGAACGGTAACTGCACACGCTCAATATTTCCGTGAGTGAGCCCACACGATCTAGTATCAAAATAATATGACCACCTACAGTCGCTCAAAAAAGTATCCGAACACTGTGGTTGATTACAGAATTCAGAAAAAATATCTGGCAACGATTCTTTTTAGAAATTAGTGATCTGGCAGGAACTTTCGTGTCACGTGACACGAAGGTTGCCAGTCACTAATTTCTAAAAAATTCGTTGCCGTAGAATTTTTCTGAATTCTGCAATCAACCGTAGCGTTCGGATACTTTTTTGAGCGACTGTACAATACTAGCGACATCAGTGTCGGAGACTACGAATGTCAAATGATGTGTTTTCAACGTTAATACAAAAAAAAAAGCTGTTGTTTTCTTCGTGGAGTAAGAAAATAGAGAGGATTCTTAGAAGGAAAATTAGTTCTGCAGCAACTGTAGTGTCTTTCGAGGCACTCTATACCTCTCATGAGCAATGTATGGTTCTCGAATATACTTTACAGTTGTTCTAAATACTATGACTCTCGTCCAATCCACAGTGCAGCTCTCTGTGCACAATATAGCTCTTTTGCACATTGTACAGCTTTTTAAGCGAACTGTACAGTTCTTTTGTACATTGTACAGCTCTCCCACGCACTTTATAACTCTCTTGCCCATTATACAGCTCTCTAAGAGCACCTAAAGCTCTCTTGCACACTGTTCAGCTATCTAAACACACGTTACAGTTCTCTTGCACATTATACAACTATTTAAATACGCTGTATAGCTCTCTTGCACATTATACAGCTATTTAAATACGCTGTATAGCTCTCTTACACATTATACAGCTATTTAAATACGCTGTATAGCTCTCTTGCACATTTATACAGCTCTGCGAGTTCACTGTATAACTCTATTGGACTATAGCATAATGTATAGCTTCCTAGCACAGTGTATAGCTCTTTTGGACATTATAGAGCTCTCTAAGCACACTATAACAGCACTCTTGAATATTGTATAGCTCTTTTGCACATTATAGAGCTCTCTAAGCACACTATAACAGCACTCTTGAATATTGTATAGCTCTTTTGCACATTATAGAGCTCTCTAAGCACACTATAACAGCACTCTTGAATATTGTATAGCTCTTTTGCACATTATAGAGCTCTCTAAGCACACTATAACAGCACTCTTGAATATTGTATAGCTCTTTTGCACATTATAGAGCTCTCTAAGCACACTATAACAGCACTCTTGAATATTGTATAGCTCTTTTGCACATTATAGAGCTCTCTAAGCACACTATAACAGCACTCTTGAATATTGTATAGCTCTCTGGTGCATTGATAGCTCTCTAACGAACTGTATAGTTCTCATATGTAGTACAGATCCACTGTATACAACTCTTGAACATTATGTATCTCTCCTGTACATGGTATGCTCCAGTTTTCACGTTGGGTGATGACCCAAAGAGAGTTGAAAATGATCACACTGCCAACACAATGTGTAATTGGTTGATCACTCGTGGGGTGTAGAGAAATTCTTAACCGACAGGGGGCGGTAATAGCTTGGCCCAACATGAAGAAATATTATCTCATTATTATTGTTTTGAACCCAAACCCTTTGCAATTGCAGTCAGCTGTAGCTTCTGAACCTTAACCTATGTGACAGAAAAAGATTTTGCAGCAGTCTCGAGTCTCACCCTCTGCCCACACGACGGCCCACGTGGGGACAGGCAGGGAGGGAGGGAGGGAGTCGGGAGCATGCGCCACCAGGCACGCGAAGAATCACCAAAGTTGATGGCCATAACAATACACAGGTAGAAGACAGAATGGGATGGGGCTTCTGAAGCGTAAAACAAGTACGGGCTGTTTTTACTCTTGAGAAGTTCGTTTTTTAGAATTGGGTTGGGTTGTTTTACCTCTGAGCGGCACTTTTTTGCACACCATGGGCTAAATGGCCAGGTCATATGGACCCCGAAGGCTCAGAGAAGGTTGGAGGAGGGGACCCACTGGAACAGCTGTTAGGAGACAGATGGTAGTCTCCCGTCAAGGCCATCCAGCGTGTTCTTTAACGTCTACAGGGTATGGCTCTCCCGCACACGGCGCCACGGCTTAACGTCCCATCCGACGGGCGGCGGCCTTTCCAAGCCCATCGGTGTCCCCTACTGACCGTGGGCAGGGTGGGAAATTTTGCGGAGATAAATCTCAACGCTGACCCAGCTGGGACTCGAACCTGGGAACTACAGATTACGAGCCTGGAGCGCTACCGACTGAGCCACCCCCGTCCCCCAGATCAGTGAGAAAAATGAGACCTCAGCAGAAAACAAATATGAAAAGGAAGCACCATGCTTAATCTGGGGATTCGAACCCAGGCTCCTGTCTTCGGCACTCTATACCAATCAGCTGACAACTCCCAAATTTTACCACTGTCATGAGGGCCAAAAAAATAATCACAACAGTAAAATCTCTGGATTATTGAGTGAACCTAAAATCTGGTCACTAATATCCCTTTAAATAATGAACTGATTCTGCTGTGCTTTACATCTCGAAGGAATCATCTCATGAATCGTCGGAGTAGGAGATTTCTTGTCGGGAGTAGTACCTCTCCCCCCCCTTAGACAAAAATCTTCCCTCCCGAAAGGTTTTCGAGAACTTTCCCGTCCGCTTCTGCTCCTTGCTCTGGGAATCACCGACAATTCCTTCCGTCTGCTTTCCGAGTTTTCCCGCGGGAATGAAGGGTCACCCGATACCGCTGTTATTGGAACTTCACAGGGTCCAATTACCGAGGTCGAAAACAGGGGTCACATGTGGTGGTTCCAGCACGTGCACGGTGATACTGACACGTCACATTTCCATTTTCGAGCAGAAGGGTAGAAGAGGAAGGAGTCAGGGAGGTAGGGGGAAATTCGAGTTTCTCTGCAGTGCCTTGTAACACTGATGTAACACATTCACAAGGACAAGTTCAGTCTGATTTTTTTAGAGTGAATTTTTTTTTTCCCTCTTCAGAAGCATCTGATTGAAAACACGTTAATCCTGCTGTCGGTGTAGTATACAGTCGCTCAAAAAATATCCGAACCCTATGGTTGATTACAGAATTCAGAAAAAAATATCTGGCAACGATTTCTTTTTTAGAAATTAGTGATCTGGCAACCTTCGTGTCACGTGATTACAGAATTCAGGAAAAATATCTGGAGCGTGTACAGCAACTGTACACGCTCCAGTTACCGTTCACAGCAAACTGGAGCGTGTGCAGTTACTGCACACGCTCCAGTTTGCTGTGAACGGTAACTGCACACGCTCAATATTTCCGTGAGTGAGCCCACACGATCTAGTATCAAAATAATATGACCACCTACAGTCGCTCAAAAAAGTATCCGAACAATGTGGTTGATTACAGAATTCAGAAAAAAATATCTGGCAACGATTTTTTTTTAGAAATTAGTGATCTGGCAACCTTCGTGTCACGTGATTACAGAATTCAGGAAAAATATCTGGAGCGTGTACAGCAACTGTACACGCTCCAGTTACCGTTCACAGCAAACTGGAGCGTGTGCAGTTACTGCACACGCTCCAGTTTGCTGTGAACGGTAACTGCACACGCTCAATATTTCCGTGAGTGAGCCCACACGATCTAGTATGAAAATAATATGACCACCTACAGTCGCTCAAAAAAGTATCCGAACACTGTGGTTGATTACAGAATTCAGAAAAAAATATCTGGCAACGATTTTTTTTTAGAAATTAGTGATCTGGCAACCTTCGTGTCACGTGATTACAGAATTCAGGAAAAATATCTCGACCGTGTACAGTAACTGTACACGCTCCAGTTACCGTTCACAGCAAACTGGAGCGTGTGCAGTTACTGCACACGCTCCAGTTTGCTGTGAACGGTAACTGCACACGCTCAATATTTCCGTGAGTGAGCCCACACGATCTTGTATCAAAATAATATGACCACCTACAGTCGCTCAAAAAAGTATCCGAACACTGTGGTTGATTACAGAATTCAGAAAAAATATTTGGCAACGATGTTTTTTTAGAAATTAGTGATCTGGTAACCTTCGTGTCACGTGACACGAAGGTTGCCAGATCACTAATTTCATTTTGTTTAAATGTTAAAACGCATTGGCAATCCAGTGTCTGTCCTCCCCTCGATTATTATCTAGATCCTGGTTTGCCTAAATACATCAACTAAAAGCATTGTTCTTGGAGGAGGAAAGTTTTGTTTTTTCCTTAATAAAAGTAAAATAAATAAATACCCCCTCAAGCAGCTGCTAGCCACAGAGGTCTGACAGGAGCCTGTCAGTTTATATGCCATAATAGAAGGTCTGAGAGGATGGCAGGACCTCAGCAGAAAACAACACATACATCCATGCCTTACCCGGGGCTCGAACCCAGGTCCCGTAGATCAGTAGCCAAGCACGCTAACCACTCGGCCACGGGACGGTTAAATAAATAAATACCCCTCAAGCAGCTGCTTGCCACAGAGGTCTGACAGGAGCCTGTCAGTTTATATGCCATAATAGAAGGTCTGAGAGGATGGCAGGACCTCAGCAGAAAACAACATACATCCATGCCTTACCCGGGGCTCGAACCCAGGTCCCGTAGATCAGTAGCCAAGCACGCTAACCACTCGGCCACGGGACGGTTAAATAAATAAATACCCCCTCAAGCAGCTGCTTGCCACAGATGTCTGACAGGAGCCTGTCAGTTTATATGCCATAATAGAAGGTCTGTGAGGATGGTAGGACCTCAGCAGAAAAACAACACAAACATCCATGCCTTATCCGGGACTCGAACCCAGGTCCCTCAGATCAGTAGCCAAGCGCAAACCATTCGGCCAAGGGAAAGAAAAAAAATTTAACAAAGAGGGAAAAAAATAAGTAAAAAACACTGTAATGTCTCAAAAAACTGTAAATGTAATGTAAAAAAAAAACTGTAATGTCTGAAAAACTAAATTTTAGTGTTCCGAGTTTATATTATTTTGCCAATTATATTTACATATTCTGCAATAATCGTCAAATGAAATATTTATTTTTTATTTACAACATTACACACCTTTGGGAGCTCGGTGATCAAGCCATATGAAACTAGCCATATGATGAAATTTTTATAAACAATTTGATTAATTAGTACACATTTAATGTAATTTATTGTTATAATAATATGCTAGAAGTAACAACAATCTTCTAGAAGGAAAAGCAGAAGATTGTGAATTGAAATGATTCCGTAAAGAAGCGTCAGATGGCGCTGCTATGCTGCAGCCAAAGTACATATTTCAAAAGTTCAATTTGAATTGTTTTAACGACTTACGCGAAAAAAAGTATGTACTTGCAGTTTTAATCATCTATAACTGATTTAGGGGCGGGGGTGGCTCAGTCGGTAGCGCGCCAGGCTCGTAATCTGTAGTTCCCAGGTTCGAGTCCCAGCTGGGTCAGCGTAGAGATTTTTCTCCGCAAAATTCCCCGCCCTGCCCACGGTCAGTAGGGGACACCGATGGGCTTGGAAAGGCCGCCGTCCGTCGGATGGGACGTTATGCCGTGGCCCCGTGTGCGGTAGAGCCATACCCTGTGCACGTTAAAGAACACACTGGATGGCCTTGACGGGAGTCTCCCAACAGCTGTTCCAGTGGGTCACCTCCCCCAACCTTCTCTGAGCCTTCGGGGTCCATGTGACCTGCCATTTAGCCCATTGTATGCAAAAAAGTGCCGCTCAGAGGTAAAACAACCCAACCCAATAACTGATTCATCAATATTCTGGAGACAATTTCGAATCGTGATCTTTGGGGCAACGATAATATACCGTTGAAGAGGGGGAGGGGGGAGTGTGAGGGGGATATAGCCGAAAATACCCATAAGAGTTTTAGAATGAAAGGGTCGTCTGTCGCAATTGCAGCAGCAAGGTACATGTCAATGATAACAGTTAGCAGCTACAACAAACTTAAAATATGTCGGATTTATTCATTATTTGCACAGATAAATATACGATCCCAAAAATTTCAGTTTTTAGTAATTCAAATCTTTTTAACCAAATATGGCATATTTCGTTACAATTGTTGTTAGATTTTAGCTATTGGGAAATTATTAAACAAAATATTTAAAAAATATTATTTTTCGTCTTATAATAAGTGGTGACTACAATTTGAAAATTATTGTTCTGATAATGATTCTCGGGAAACTCATCATCTATATCTCAGAGGCACATCAACGGCTGCAGCAGATTGCTAGTCGAAACTTCAAAGCTTTCAATAATATTCGTCTCCGCCGTATGGGTCATTAATACGTGGACGCATGTGCGGGAGAGAGCCATACCCTGTACACGTTAAAGAACACCCTAGGCTACCATCTGCCTCCCAACAGCTGTTCCAGTAGGTCCCCTCCCCCAACGTTCTCCGAGCCATCAGGGTCCTTGTGACGTGGCCATTTAGTATATTGTGTGCAAAAATAGTGCTTACATGTAAAACAACCCAACAAATCAATAGTATTCAGAACCAAGTTTTATGGGTTGGGTTGTTTTACCCCTGAGCGGCACTTTTTTTGCACACAATGAGATAAATGGCCAGGTCACAAGGACCCCGAAGGCTCAGGGGCAGGGGATCCACTGCGGCAGCTGTTGGGAGACAGATGATAGCGTCACAAGGACCCCGAAGGTTCAGGGGCAGGGGACCCACTGGGGCAGCTGTTGGGAGACAGATGGTAGCGTCACAAGGACCCCGAAGGCTCAGGGGACCCACTGGGGCAGCTGTTGGGAGACAGATGGTAGTGTCACAAGGACCCTGAAGGCTCAGGGGAAGGGGAACCACTGGGGCAGCTGTTGGGAGACAGATGGTAGCGTCACAAGGACACCGAAGGCTGAGGGGCAGGGGACCCATTGGGGCAGCTCTTGGGAGACAGATGGTAGCGCCACAAGGACCCCGATGGCTCAGGGGCAGGGGACCCACTGGGGCAGCTGTTGAGAGACAGATGGTAGCGTCACGAGGACCCCGAAGGCTCAGGGGCAGGGACCCACTGGGGCAACTGTTGGGACAGATGGTAGCGTCACAAGGACCCCGAAGGCTCAGGGGCAGGGGACCCCTGGGGCAGCTGTTGGGAGACAGATAGAGACAGATGGTAGCCTCAGTATTTGGCTAAAGATTCAGTGAACTTTTTCTAATCCGAGCTCAATATAAAAATGGCATAAACCATCAAAAGTGAAAAATCTTTCAAACTTCGTTCCCTTCGTAAAAGTTTGAAAACATTTTTTTTTCGCGAATTAAAAAAAAAAAGTTTCACATTTCATTTTGTGATTTCAAATTTAGTTTTGTTAAAAAAAATGTCAATTTTAAAATCCTATAATTTTTTTCACGATTTACCCGGTATTTTAATCTAAGAGTGTAAGGCAAAAAGAGAAAGAAAACAGATGTCGCTTGTACCGGCAAAAAATAAAATCGCTTGAAGCGGCAAAAAAGGCAAAATTGGAAAGTCGTCTGGGGATGGAATAACAGCAAAAGAAAATAATTTGGAGTGACAAAATATCTAGTGCCGGGGCCTGCATGTAAAAAGTAAAGTCTGTGGTCAAAAATCACATCAGCTATTATTTTCATTTCCTGAAATAATTAAAATTAAATAGTCCCACAAGCAGCTGATTGCCACCGAAACAAGAGAGGAATTTGTTTTGATGTTAAATAATTCTTGCGTATTGTGGTTTTACCTTCCAGTAGCACTTTGGTATACACAATGGGCTAAATAATCAGGTCACAAGGACCCCGAGGAAAAGGAATTCCACTGGAGAGTTGTAGAGAAATATGGTAATCTCCCCTCAAAACCATCCAGGTTGGGTTGTTTTACCTCTGAGCGGCACTTTCTTGCACACCATGGGCTAAATGGCCAGGTCACATGGACCCCGAAGGCTCAGAGAAGGTTGGGGGAGGGGACCCACTGGAACAGCTGTTGGGAGACAGATGGTAGCCTCCCGTCAAGGCCATCCAGCGTGTTCTTTAACGTGCACAGGGTATGAGCTCTCCCGCACACGGGGCCACGGCTTAACGTCCCATCCCACGGACGGCGGCCTTTCCAAGCCCATCGGTGTCCCCTACTGACCGTGGGCAGGGCGGGGAATTTCAAGCCCATCGGTGTCCCCTACTGACCGTGGGCAGGGCGGGGAATTTTGCGGAGATAAATCTCAACGCTGACCCAGCTGGGACTCGAACCTGGGAACTACAGATTACGAGCTTGGCGCGCTACCGACTGAGCCACCCCCGCCCCTCAACGGAAGGTGGTCTTTCCAGACCCATAAGTGTTCCCTTTATGATCGGGGGCAGCAGAAGATAAATTTTAACGTTACTTGGATTTAGGGGGGGGGGGGGAGTGGTATTTACGACCCTCTAAATCCAACCTTTGCATCTAGGACTTACAGTCGCTCAAAAAAGTATCCCAACACTATGATTGATTACAGAATTGAGAAAAAATATCTGGAAACGATATTTTTAGAGATTAGTGATCTGGCAACTTTCGTGTCTTCTCAATTCTGTAATCAACCATAGTGTTCGGATACTTTTTTTTTGAGCGACTGTACTAAGCAGACGTCTTCCTGTCTCGTTTTCATTGAGTGAATTCCTGTTTAATGCAAAACCAAAAAAAAAAATAAAGAATTTAGACAAGTTACAAAGAAAGCAAAATAAGTCTGATAAGAGGTGAACAGACAGAATCTTCTTTAACAGGAGTGGTAGAAAAAAAGGCAAAATAATAAAAATATATATTTTAAATTCATATTCTACACATTTCATTCCTATGTAACATTGAACTTTACAGTAGATACATTCCTGTTAGGAATTTAAGTTAACCACATACGTTTCTTAGCAAAAAAAATGTGTTTAAAACCCAATTAAATACAATTAATTTACTGGAATATTGGTGTAGTGGTTTCTTCTGCCCCTACGTCCTTCAAATTGGGCATAGTTTGGTAGCTCGGAAAATGTCGTAAATCTGATCAGTGGCGGATTGGCCAGGGTGTCAGCTTGCCCGACGGCAAGTGGGCCCTGTGGACCCCCGATGAAGCGGGCCCTGTGGACCCCCGATGAAGCGGGCCCTGTGGACCCCCGATGAAGCGGTCCCTGTGGACCCAGATGAAGCGGGCCCTGTGGACCCCTGATGAAGTGGGCCCCGTGGACCCCTGATGAAGTGGGCCCCGTGGACCCCTGATGAAGCGGGCCCTGTGGACCTCTGATGAAGTGGGCCTTGTGAACCCCTGATAAAGTGGGCCCTCTTAAACATTAGACAATATGTTAAAAATGATAGCCTCATATTTGTGGGTGGGCCCTTTTGTCTCCTGGCAACCAATTTTTTTGACCCAGTCCGCCACTGAATCTGATGCTTCTAAATTGGAGTCACCACTGCGGCTGAATTGAAATTTTTTCGCCTAACCTTCCTCCCCAGTCGTCCCGTGGCCGAGTGGTTAGCACGCTTGGCTACTGATCTAAGGGACCTGGGTTCGAGCCCGGATTAGGCATGGATGTGTGTGTCGTTTTTCTGCTGAGGTCCTGCCATCCTCTCAGATCTCCTACTGTGGCATATAAACTGACAGGCTCCTGTCAGACCTCTGTGGCAAGCAGCTGCTTGAGGGGGTATTTATTATTTTTTTAACCTTCCTCCCCACTCTGTGAGAAAGAGCCGGGCCTGGAAAGATCGCCACCGTCATATTGGTTGTTGTCACTCCCTGTCCAGGAGATCAATAAGCTGATTTCATTGACGACATGACTTCCACCTGTCTCGATGGATGTCTTCAATCCTTTGGGGGTCCTTGTGACCTTACCACTGAGTGAACAAAGGCGCTGTTGTTCGAGTAAACCCAACTTCAATTGAAAAAAAAAACTCCTTAAACCATTTAATTTGAGGTAGCGTTGGGTTGGGTTGTTTTACTTCTGAGCGGCACTTTTTTGCACACCGTGGGCTAAATGGCCAGGTCACATGGACCCCGAAGGCTCAGAGAAGGTTGGGTGAGGGGACCCACTGGAACAGCTGTTGGGAGACAGATGTTAACCTCCCGTCAAGGCCATCCAGTGTGTTCTTTAACGTGTGCATGGTATGGCTCTCCAGCACACGGGGCCACGGCTTAACGTCCCATCCGACGGACGGCGGTCTTTCCAAGCCCATCGGTGTCCCCTACTGACCGTGGGCAGGGCGGGAATTTTGCAGAGATAAATTTCAACGCTGACCCAGCTGGGACTCGAACCTGGGAACTACAGATTACGAGCCTGGCGCTGAGGTAGGGTTACTCCACCACTTCTGCTGATCAGATCTCTGGTCGTTTCAATCGAGTCTCGAAGGCCTACCCACCTTTCCATTAGCCGATTCGCTGACCGTTAGGCCATTCCCGCCTCTGTTCCAATTTCACCCCTGTCACGAATAACACGTGACGCAAAAATCCGTGCAATTCATCCTGCTGCTCGTTTGTTACGACAGAAAAAAATAAGAACAAAATATTCGGCACGTTATCCGGGGATAAAGAACATCCATCCACTTTAAACAGATTAATGAAATATTTATAACCGAAATTTTGTCAGTTGGAGGCCCAGTGGTTGTTTGCGTGTCCACCTTGCTAGTCGATTGCATGGCGGTGCTCATCGGGGCAAGGATATTTCAAATAAATATATGTAACACGAGGCATACGATAGGTGTGTCTATGGCACGCGAAGCGGTGTCAGTGGGCTCTATGAGTGGGCGCGTGTGTTGTGTGAACGAGGCTAGATGGCAGAGAAATAAATAATCTCTTGTAAAACTGCAGGGCAGCAACTTCTTGGTATTGTTAATAGGGAAGTTATGAAAGCTGGTTTGGCGCCAGAGCTTTGTGAGCCACAACCAACTGCTTTTCAGTTTGGTAATGCGTGCCTTGTATTTTGGATACACTGCAGTTCCCAGGTTCGAGTCCCAGCTGGGTCAGCGTTGAGGTTTATCTTAAACCCAAAAACCCCGCCCTGCCCACGGTCAGTAGGGGACACCGATGGGCTTGGAAATGCCGCCTTCTGTCATATAAGACGTTAAGCCATAGCCCCGTGTGCGGAAGAGCCATACCCTGTGTACGTTAAAGAGCACACTGGATGGCATTGACGGGAGGCTACCACCTGTCTCCCAACAGCTGTTCCAGTGGGTCTCCTCCTCGAACCTTCTCTGAGCCTTCGGGGTTCTTGTGACCTGGTCATTTAGCCTATGTGCAAAAAAGTGCCGCTCAGAGGTAAAACAACCCAACGTTAAAGAACACGCTGGATGGCCTTGACGGGACGCTACCACCTGTCTCCCAACAGCTGTTCCAGTGGGTCTCCTCCCCCAACCTTCTCCGAGCCTTCGGGGTCCTTGTGACCTGGCCATTTAGCCTATGTGCAAAAAAGTGCCGCTCAGAGGTAAAACAACCCAACGTTAAAGAACACGCTGGATGGCCTTGACGGCAGGCTACCACCTGTCTCCCAACAGCTGTTCCAGTGGGTCTCCTCCCCCAACCTTCTCCGAGCCTTCGGGGTCCTTGTGACCTGGCCATTTAGCCTATGGTGTGCAAAAAAGTCCCGCTCAGAGGTAAAACAACCCAACGCCCAGTGAGATGCAGCTAGCAAAGACAATGTAAACAGAGTCCACGAAAACTACTCATTGGTTGATTCCAAAACTGAGTAAAAGAAAAACATTATCCAATGATGGTCCTCGCGCGCAATACTATGCAAAACAGACCACCTGCTTTGGGCACGTGTTGGTTCAAGGCGTTGTAATTAGCCACCAATGAGAGGCTTCCTACACCAGACAGGTGTTGCAACATGGCAAAATATCGCTGGTTTACTTAATATGATAGAAGAGCCAACCAGAATTACGGAGAACTCGTCTACATGTATTGATCATGTATTTCTTAGAACCAAAGATTTATATAATTGTAATATATTTCTGGATGACATTGGAATTACAGACCACTGCTTAGTTAAGGTTAATTTAGATATTAAAATTGAACAAAAATTAAAAAATGATGAAATAAAAATGGTGGATTTAAAAAGATTAACGAATTTAATTGCAAATATGAAATGGGATGATATATATATATTGACGGCTCTGTTAATGCTTCTTTTAAAAAATTTAATTGATACACTAAGCCATTTAATTGATGAGTCAACGAAAGTAAAGAAAAAACGTTTTAAGAAAATTAAACCGTGGATGACAAATGAATTAGCAATTTTAATAAATTATCGTAATACTCTGTATAAGGAAATGAAGAAAAATCCGACAGATATGTCGCTTAAACTGTCATTTTCCCGATACAGAAATTTTGTCACTAGTGCCATAAGGGAAACAAAAACACAATACTTTACTAATAAATTTTCCAAAGCAGGTAAAAATCAGAAAAAGCAGTGGAATGTAATAAATGAAATATGTGGTAACTTTAAAGAGAAAGAAAACTATCCCCGTGCAATTAAAAGTAAAAACGAGTTAATTAAATATGATGAAGACCCTTGTAAATTTGCAAATTTGTTCAACGATTATTTTGCCGGAATTGCACGGAATTTGAACAAAGATTTAGATCAAACAAATGCTGATTGAGAAGGAGACGGAAAATCATCAACTGCAGTAAGTTCTTTCTTCTTAACGCCAATAATAGCTAAAGATATTAGGACTCAAATTTTACTTCTACCAAAAAATAAATCTCCAGGTTTTGATGGCTCAACCGCAGAAATAATTCATCTGTTGGGAGACAAATTTATCGAAATACTTGTAAATCTATTTAATCGATCCATTGAGCAAGGAATTTTCCCTGATGTTTTGAAATAAGCTACTATTGTTCCTATTTTTAAAGACGGTGACCCAAAAGGAATTAGGGAATTACAGACCTATTGCATTACTCTCAGTAATATCTAAAATTTTTGAAAAAATAGTGAAAAATAAATTATATGAATATCTGGAAAAAAAAATGTTTTCTCAGTAGCAATCAGTTTGGGTTTAGAGAAAAAATGGGTACGGATGATGCATTATTGCAGGTAACAAATACGATTTACACAGCTATGAATAACAGTGATCATGCATTAACAATCTTTCTGGACATTAAAAAAGCATTCGATACGGTAAATCATCAAAAATTAATGCAAAAATTACAAGCTGCTGGAGTTAGAGGAGTAGCATTAAATTGGTTTCGCAGTTATTTAGCTAACAGAAGGCAAAGAGTAAAAATAAAAGATACATACAGTGCTTGGACTAAAGTTGAATACGGAGTGCCACAGGGATCTGTTCTGGGTCCCTTATTATTTATTATTTATATTAATGATCTAGATTCCATTAACCTAACAGGTAAATTAACTATTTTTGCTGACGACACTTGCCTGACATATACTGGTTCTGATTCTTCGATTATTTTTAAACAAGAAAATAGTGATCTAGAATTAATTAGAAACTGGACCACGAGTAATTCTTTAACAATAAATCTGACAAAGACAAATGCAGTTTATTTCTACTTAAAGAAAAATAGTTCTATTACAGATATTTTGCACCGCAATGAATTGAAATATCATGATACAAATTGTTCATCGAAAAGTCACTGTAATTGTCCTCAAATTCCTTTTGTGCCGTCAGTGAAATATTTAGGTATTTGGATTGATGCAGGCCTAACTTGGAAAGTACATGTAACATGGGTAAAAAGAAAGGTCATCCGTAACCTGGCCCGCTTATATCTTGTAAGACATTTAGTTTCATTTAAATTTATGTGTACACTATATTATGCATTAATCCATTCTCAGCTAACATATGGTATAAAATCTTGGGGAGGCATGTATTTCAATAATTTTAAACAACTTTTAGTGCTGCAAAAGAGATTTATACGCTTATTAACTAAAAGCCAAAAAACGCAACCTTCATTACCTTTGTTTCGAGAAGCAGGAATTTTGCCTTTACGCTATGATTATTTTTTCGAAATAATTAAATACTTTTACTTTAGAAATGATAGCATCAAAACTGACACGAATAATTACCAATTACGACGAGATAAAAACATAAATTATGAAATTCCTGCATTACATAAGGAAATTTTTAGGCACTATTATTTGTATTTAGCACCGAAATTCCTCTCCTCTCTCCCAGTCAGCATGAAAAATATCACGATTTATCATTTGTTTCCTAAAGTTCTCAAGAAATACATTTTGAAACTGGATGACGTGGAAACTTTTTTGCATTAATCTACTATAACTGTTATATGTAACATGGATATTGAATGTTTCTGACTTTTTGACTTTCACACTTCTGGATTAATAGAAATTTTTTGTTTTGAGTTGTTTTCGTTTTTTTTTTTTGTGTATTATTCAATGTGACGACTGATGTTTTCAATTGAAATTGTTTCTATACTGAGATCTCACGAACGAGCCTGCTCTTGTGAGACCTCAAAAGTTTTTGTATACTGTAAAACATTATCTGAAATAAAAATTATCTATCTATTATCTATCTATGAAATTTAGAAAATGGCGCTGCTGTCGGTCACTAACACGTCGCCATTTTTGCTATGCAGTTTATCCAGCTTTGGTTGATTCACGCAGCGTCGTGCCGCTAAAACCGTCGTAAAGCGTAAAGTGGGGTATTGCTGTATTTGAAAATAAATAAAATCGTCATAAAGTCGTGATCTAATCTTCTCTTCCTACTATTTTATACGGGGGCGGGGGTGGCTTAGTCGGTAGCGCGCCAGGCTCGTAATCTGTAGTTCCCAGGTTCGAGTCCCAGCTGGGTCAGCGTTGAGATTTATCTCCGCAAAATTCCCCGCCCTGCCCGCGGTCAGTAGGGGACACCGATGGGCTTGGAAAGGGTGCCGTCCGTCGGATGGAACGTTAAGCCGTGGCTCCGTGTGCGGTAGAGCCATACCCTGTGCACGTTAAAGAACACGCTAGATGACCTTGACGGGAGGCTACCATCTGTCTCCCAACAGCTCTTCCAGTGGGTCCCCTCCCCCAACCTTCTCTGAGCCTTCGGGGTCCATGTGACCTGGCCATTTAGCCCATGGTGTGCAAAAAAGTGCCGCTCAGAGGTAAAACAACCCAACCCAACTATTTTATACCAGCGATTTCCAAACTGTGGTACACAAAATTGTTGCCAAGTGGTACGCGAATTTAGTGCCAATATTCATTCGCACGTAGATTTTTCACAACATTGCACAATAATAACAACAAGAAAATAAACCAGTTTTCTATTCTACTTATTCTATTCATTACTTTATTTGAAAAATGTATTTTTCATTAGCAAAACGATGTTTCATAAGTTCAATATTTACCACGTATTGGTGCAAAAACATGGCTAGGTAATTGATGGTGGGTTAAAAGAAACGTTTGGGAACAACTGTCCTCTCTCTATATTTGTTTCAAAACAGGAAATAAAAAAATCTGTTAGGTAAATTCGTTTGGCATTGTGCCGTGGCTGATAAACCGCGTCTCAAAAAGCATTTACAAATTCGAAAAAGCGTAATTCGCAGACAGAAATAATAATAAAAAAAAAAACTTTCCACTTCTAAGAATCGTCGAACTAAATCCACCCTCGTACTCTGAAAAAGCAGATTTTACAATCCACCAGCAGACGGCCGGAAGCATATTATCTTCTGTCACGAAAGAATTATGACTTTGACTCATCTTCAGCAGAAAAGTGAAAATAGCCATGCATTAAAATAAGAAAAAAAAAAAGCCAGAACAACGAGTTCCCCAGATAAAGATCTATACAACCCATCCGTCTTTCAGCACAATGCCCTGAGACCAAGTAAAGCACGTTTATGATCATTATCCTCCCAAATACACACGCATGAAAAAAAAAAAAGTGGGTGGGGGTCAAAATTGCGATCAAGACAGGTTTCTGTGGGCTCCATCTTGATAGCCGTTAGTTCAAGTGCACATCCGCCGTAAAGGTAAAAGTGCGTAACGAATCAGTGGGTTTGCGCACGAAAATCTGCCCAATTTACTCTACCTGTTTTCGGTTGCTGCCTTATTTCCCACACCGTACCAAGTACCGTCACCGAAAACCGATTTTCTGCCGCGAGTTCCCACACTCTTTCAAGAGCCGGCGAGCGCGTGCAATTGTGCTTACGCGCAGCAACGCATAACGAACAGCGCGCGAGAGACGAGGATTGGTCGATGATTTTGGCGTCGAAGCTTCCCGCGGCGAGCTCACTCTGCGTTCGTGTTCTCTCCCGAGTTCTCCCGAATCGCCCGTCGTTGACTTGTTGCCATTTTTGGGGACCTAATTCTACCTGCAGCAAGCGTATTCTAATAACTTGGCCGCCATACTTGAGAGAGTCGTTTAATGGGCGAATGAAACCCTTCGATCACGTTGCAGCTGTCTATTTGTTATTACCCATGATTCTCTTCTGTCTCTCGTGTTTTATTTGCCACTGATAACTTTAAGGTCATGCACATTTTTTTTTTAACTTGCACGGCTATCAGAGACAATGGATATTACTGTGAACTTCACAAAGGAATCATTGGCAACGGAAAAAAAAAGGTGAATAGTTTAGTTACAGATGCCGTTTGCTGAATAAAAAAAGATTCTGTTATCGGTTAAGACGTGACGCGAAAATAATACAATGGCGGCGAATAATTCCGAAAGGAACCGATGGTCCATTATTCTATCAATGACCCCTAACCGTCAAGGTCATAGAACGGAAATGCCCTCTCCTTTCCGTAACAATGTATAAGGGCAATCCATTGCCAGATAAGAGTCAATCTCTGATTGGGAAAACGCACCACAACGTTAGACGAATGATACGAATGCCAGCATCACCCACTTTACATCTCTTATAATATGGAATGCTAATAATATCAAGACTTATTCGCAATACAATATAGATTTATTCAACAAACAATTTGTACTTAGAGACACACATGGTAGATACAGAATGAAATGCAGAAAGAATTAGAATGAGTTGGGTTGTCTCACCTCTGAGGGGCACTTTTTTGCACACCGTGGGCTAAATGGCCAGGTCGCAAGGACCCCGAAGGCTCAGAAAAGGTTGGGGGAGGGGACCCACTGGAAAGCTGTTGGGAGACAGATGGTAGCCTCCCGTCAAGGCCATCCAGCGTGTTCTTTAACGTTGGGTTGTTTTACCTCTGAGCGGCACTTTTTTGCACACCATGGGCTAAATGGACTGGTCACAAGAACCCCGAAGGCTCAGAGAAGGTTGGGGGAGAGGACCCACTGGAACAGCTGTTGTGAGACAGATGGCAGCCTCTGCTCAAGGCCATCCAGGGTGTTCTTTAACGTGCACAGGGTATGGCTCTACCACACACGGACCCACGGCTTAACATCCCATCCGACGGCCTTTCCATGTCCATTCTGTCCCCTACTGAAAGAGAGGAGAGTGAGGAGTTTGGCGGAGATAAATATCAACGCTGGCCCAGATGGGACTCGAACCTAGGAACTAGATTAAGAGCCTGGCGCGCTACCGACAGAGCCACCTAGAACTTCCCTAAATGTTTAAACACTGAACAATATTTTTCGAAAATCGAGATTTAAATATAATCTTCAGTCACATTTCAATATATTCATATTTTAGAAAGTTATAAAACTTCGAAACTACATTCCCTTTGAAATAAAACGGAAATTCTCTTAATATTTTTACATAACATAACATTTATTTAATACATAATACATCCGATCCCATTGGTCGAGCCCATTGGCCACAAATATTTCAATTGAATCGTACAGAAATCCACAAGAGTTAATAACTAGCCTGTGGATTTGGGTTGGGTTGTTTTACCTCTGAGCGGCACTTTTTTGCACACCATGGGCTAAATGGCCAGGTCACATGGACCCCGAAGGCTCAGAGAAGGTTGGGGGAGGGGACCCACTGGAACAGCTGTTGGGAAACAGATGGTAGCCTCCCGTCAAGGCCATCCAGCATGTTCTTTAACCTGCACAGGGTGTCTCTCCCGCACACGGGGCCACAGCTTAACGTCCCATCCGACGGACGGCGGCCTTTCCAAGCCCATCGGTGTCCCCTACTGACCGCGGGCAGGGCGGGGAATTTTGCGGAGATAAATCTCAACGCTGACCCAGCTGGGACTCGAACCTGGGAACTACATATTACGAGCCTGGCGAGCTACCGACTGAGCCACCACCGCCCCTCTAGCCTGTGGAATTTTAGCATATTTCATATATATAATTTATAATTTTGGCAACAATAGTCAATAAACGTTTTAAGAATAAAATAATTTGAACAAATGGAAACAAAAATTTGATAAATGATTAAAAATTATGAAATTCATTACAAAAAAAAATCTCAATATTATAAATATCTAATAGCCATTTACGTAGATTTGAAGCAAAGCTATGTAACTTTTTTTCCATTTTATATTGTTTGGCAAAAAATTAAATATTTTAGGCGCAAGGTAAATATAATGTTTTTTAGAATGCATATATAACTTTCTAACTGTTAAAATATCAGCATCTTTATAAAAGTTTTTAACATTTTCATATTTTCTTTTTTTCAATATCCATTTTATAATTCTATTTTGAGCTACAATTAATTTGTTAATATTAGTATAATATGTGCCACCCCAAGAAGGTAATGGTAAGGTTTGGTTTTAAGTTTTGATAAGGCAATGCATATCCCATTAAAGCAAAAAAAATCATCGAATTCTTGGGATGTCTCATTTCCCATTGTTTGCCAAAATGCCCTCAGATTTGGCCACTTACAACTGACTTTGGACTTCCCCCCCCCTCCTCAGGCAATGTTTTTTTGCGGCAAATGATCGTGAATAATACAAGGGATCAGACGGTCATGAAATCTCGTTTGTCCTTTGAGCGAATTTTTTATTTCCTTCTTATCCCTGCGAGACAGAATCGAGGCCTCTTTTGATCGAATTACCTTTCGTTTTCATTTCTAACTTTATTGCTCAGGATAAATCTCGTTCTAACAGATTGTGAGATTATTTATAACCCTAAGCAGAGCACAAGCAACTCAGTCAGCCATGCGGGTCCTTTATCAATCAGAAATTGGAATCAAAAATTGATCATTTGGGGAGAGCAGTTTTGTCTCTCTCACTCTCTCCCTTTGTGCGGTGTAATTTTCGAATTTTTTTTGACCTCTTCAAGATGCAACACAAGCACCAATGATTAAATCGGCGGTTCCAAAATTGTCTCGGGAAACTGTACAGGAGGGTAAATGAATAAAAGCAATAGAGGGGGGGGGGGGGGGCTTTGGAATTTGTAAGAGTGACTGAATAAATAATTTCTTTTATGAAAATAAGTGTTGGTACTTGTGAGCCTGTAACAATTGTGAACAGGGCCGGATAGGGGGGGAAGGGGCAAGGGGTCCGTGGTCCACTCTCTCAGAATCTCCTTCTTTTTTCTGTAATAGAGAGTACAGTCGCTCAAAAAAATATCCGAACACTATGGTTGATTACAAAATTCAGAAAAAGTATCTGGCAACGATTTTTTTTTAGAAATTAGTGATCTGGCAACCTTCGTGTCACGTGACACGAAGATTTTTTCTGAATTCTGTAATCAACCATAGTGTTCGGATATTTTTTTGAGCGACTGTACCTGTCGGGAATCTCTGCCGTAGGGAGCTATCTGACAACTTTCTTCCGTTCCACGTTCCATGTTTTTAAAGGATGCAGTAAATTTTGAATAACGGAGATCATTCACCCGTTTCCCGTGGATGAAATGCTCCAAAAGCTGCTCCAGGACAGAAATAAAAAAAGATTCCGGGATTCATGATCCAAATCAGGTCAGTCGAAAGTGAACGGAATGTTCCAAAACCGAGTCGATTGATAAATTGCACATTTTTGTTTCGACCAAACTTCTGTCGTTTTGATTTCGTTGAGTGGGTCTGTGACGTTATTTAACCTTTTTTTTTTTCTCCCCTCGGGTGCGCGCGGCGATCGCATCGTCGTCCTCCGATGTATCCCAGAATTCCTCTTTTCTTCCATGCGTCACGAGATAAAAAGAACAACAGTCTTAACGTGTTACGTCAGTGGCGCTCCTTCGCTGATTGAGATGGAAAAGCGCGCGTTGGAATTGATAAAATGGAATACAACTCCTGTGTCTCGGAGAGAGAAAGAGATATGGCGTCAGGTGACGGTAGATGGTTTTTGGGATTGTGTTTTTTACTTTCAGGGAATGAGTCCGACGGAAAATCGCCGGTCACAGATAAAGGACCTGCATGGCTGACTCAGTTGCTTGTGGTCTGCGTAGGGGTAAAAAACGTGAAAAAATTCATTTCCACGTAGGTACACTCGTACGTAGGCACAGTTCACATCACGTTCAATTTGTTAGAACGAGATTTATGCGCACACTCCACTTGAAGAAATTTTAAATAACCAAAACGATGGCGAAAATAATTGTAAACACTAAAACCTAAGATGAAGCAACTTCTATGGCACTATCCAGGAAGAATAATTTTTGGGTAGAAAAAATATTAGGACGAGTTCAGGTTTCTACCTGTTCAATCCAGTTTCTTGCTCCTCGCCCTCCTTCTTTTTTCCTTCCCTTTTCCTCTTCTAAAAATTTCTTGCTCCTCGCCCTCCTTCTTTTTTTCCTTCCCTTTTCCTCTTCTAAAAATTTCTTGCTCTTCGCCCTCCTTCTTTTTTCCTTCCCTTTTCCTCTTCTAAAAATTTCTTGCTCCTCGCCCTCCTTCTTTTTTTCCTTCCCTTTTCCTGTTCTAAAAATTTCTTGCTCCTCGCCCTCCTTCTTTTTTTCCTTCCCTTTTCCTGTTCTAAAAATTTCTTGCTCCTCGCCCTCCTTCTTTTTTATTTCCCTTTTCCTCTTCTGAAAATTTCTTGCTCCTCGCCCTCCTTCTTTTTTCCTTCCCTTTTCCTCTTCTAAAAATTTCTTGCTCCTCGCCCTCCTTCTTTTTTCCCTTCCCTTTTCATCTTCTAAAAATTTCTTGCTCCTCGCCCTCCTTCTTTTTTCCTTCCCTTTTCCTCTTTTAAAAATTTCTTGCTCCTCGCCCTCCTTCTTTTTTTCCTTCCCTTTTCCTCTTCTAAAAATTTCTTGCTCCTCGCCCTCCTTCTTTTTTCCTTCCCTTTTCCTCTTCTAAAAATTTCTTGCTCCTCGCCCTCCTATTTTTTTCTTGCCCTTTTCCTCTTCTAAAAATTTCTTGCTCCTCGCCCTCCTTCTTTTTTCCTTCCCTTTTCCTCTTCTAAAAATTTTTTGCTCCTCGCCCTCCTTCCTTTTTTCCTTCCCTTTTCCTCTTCTAAAAATTTCTTGCTCCTCGCCCTCCTTTTTTCCTTCCCTTTTCCTCTTCTAAAAATTTCTTGCTCCTCGCCCTCCTCCTTTTTTCCTTCCCCTTTCCTCTTCTAAAAATTTCTTGCTCCTCGCCCTCCATCTTTTTTCCTTCCCTTTTCCTCTTCTAAAAATTTTTTGCTCCTCGCCCTCCTTCTTTTTTCCTTCCCCTTTCCTCTTCTAAAAATTTCTTGCTCCTCGCCCTCCTTCTTTTTTCCTTCCCTTTTCCTCTTCTAAAAATTTCTTGCTCCTCGCCCTCCTTCTTTTTTCCTTCCCTTTTCATCTTCTAAAAATTTCTTGCTCCTCGCCCTCCTTCTTTTTTCCTTCCCTTTTCCTCTTCTAAAAATTTCTTGCTCCTCGCCCTCCTATTTTTTTTCTTGCCCTTTTCCTCTTCTAAAAATTTCTTGCTCCTCGCCCTCCTTCTTTTTTCCTTCCCTTTTCATCTTCTAAAAATTTCTTGCTCCTCGCCCTCCTTCTTTTTTCCTTCCCTTTTCCTGTTCTAAAAATTTCTTGCTCCTCGCCCTCCTTCTTTTTTCCTTCCCTTTTCCTCTTCTAAAAATTTTTTGCTCCTCGCCCTCCTTCCTTTTTTCTTCCCTTTTCCTCTTCTAAAAATTTCTTGCTCCTCGCCCTCCTTTTTTCCTTCCCTTTTCCTCTTCTAAAAATTTCTTGCTCCTCGCCCTCCTCCTTTTTTCCTTCTCTTTTCCTCTTCTAAAAATTTCTTGCTCCTCGCCCTCCATCTTTTTTCCTTCCCTTTTCCTCTTCTAAAAATTTCTTGCTCCTCGCCCTCCTTCTTTTTTCCTTCCCTTTTCCTCTTCTAAAAATTTCTTGCTCCTCGCCCTCCTTCTTTTTTCCTTCCCTTTTCCTCTTCTAAAAATTTCTTGCTCCTCGCCCTCCTTCTTTTTTCCTTCCCTTTTCCTCTTCTAAAAATTTCTTGCTCCTCGCCCTCCTTCTTTTTTCCTTCCCTTTTCATCTTCTAAAAATTTCTTGCTCCTCGCCCTCCTTCTTTTTTCCTTCCCTTTTCCTCTTCTAAAAATTTCTTGCTCCTCGCCCTCCTATTTTTTTTCTTGCCCTTTTCCTCTTCTAAAAATTTCTTGCTCCTCGCCCTCCTTCTTTTTTCCTTCCCTTTTCATCTTCTAAAAATTTCTTGCTCCTCGCCCTCCTTCTTTTTTTCCTTCCCTTTTCCTCTTCTAAAATTTCTTGCTCCTCGCCCTCCTTCTTTTTTCCTTCCCTTTTCCTCTTCTGAAAATTTCTTGCTCCTCGCCCTCCTTCTTTTTTCCTTCCCTTTTCCTCTTCTAAAAATTTCTTGCTCCTCGCCCTCCTTCTTTTTTTTCCTTCCCTTTTCCTCTTCTAAAAATTTCTTGCTCCTCGCCCTCCTTCTTTTTTTCTTCCCTTTTCCTCTTCTAAAAATTTCTTGCTCCTCGCCCTCCTTCTTTTTTTCCTTCCCTTTTCCTCTTCTAAAAATTTCTTGCTCCTCGCCCTCCTTCTTTTTTTTCTTCCCTTTTCCTCTTCTAAAAATTTCTTGCCCCTCAGTTGAATGGGCAAATGAAACCCTTCGATCACGATTACCGTTGCAGCTATCTATTCATTATTACCCATGATTTTCTATTTTTCCATCCTATTTTTTTCTTGCATTTTCCTCTTCTAAAAATTTCTTGCTCCTCGCCCTCCTATTTTTTTTCTTGTTTGTTTCCTCTTCTACAAATTTTCTTGCTCCTCTCCCTCCTAAATTTTTCTTCCTCCCCGCCCTCCTAAATTTTTTTCTATCCAGGTCTAGCACCATCGATTGTCGTAACAAGAATTCACTTCAAAACTAACAGACAAAAAAAAAGAGCTGGGTAGTTGTGCACACAATGGGGTAAACAGCCAGGTCACAAGGACTCCAAATGTTTCAGAGAAGGTTGCGGTAAGTGAACCCACTGGACATCTGTTAGGAGACAGACGGAAGTTTCCCCGTCAAGGCCATGCAGCGTGTTCTTCAATGTGCACAGTGTATATGGCTTTCTTGCCACTGAACCACGGCTAAATGCCCCATCCGACGGACGGCAGCATCTCGAAGCCTAGCAGTGTTCCCTTTTTCACCGAAGGCAGGGGGGGGGGAAGATTAGGAGAGAGAAATATCAAATCTGGCACATTTGAGGCTCGAACCTGGGAACTGCCGATTGCGAGCATGGCGCACTACCGGTTGAGCTACACCCCCGTCCCAGGGGCGGGGGGGGGGGGTGCTCAGTCGGTAGCGCGCCAGGCTCGTAATCTGTAGTTCACCAGGTTCGAATTCCAGCTGGGTCAGCGTTGAACCTTATCTCCGCGAAACCCCTACCTTTCGCTCGATCAGAAAGGGGAACCGATAAGCTAGGAAAGGCCGCCGTCCGTCGGATGGGACAAGCCGTGGCTCCGTGTGCGGGAGAGAGCCATACTCTACGCACGTTAAACAACACGCTGGATGTCCTTGACGGGAGGCTACCATCTGTCTCCCAATAGCTGTTCCAGTGGGTCCCCTCCCCCAACCTTCTCCGAGCCTTCGGGGTCCTTGTGACCTGGCCATTTAGCCTATGGTGTGCAAAAAAGTGCCGCTCAGAGGTAAAACAACCCAACATTAAAGAACACGCTGGATGGCCTTGACGGGAGGCTACCACCTGTCTCCCAACAGCTGTTCCAGTGGATCCCCTCCCCCAACCTTATCTGAGCCTTCGGGGTCCATGTGACCTGGCCATTTAGCCCATGGTGTGCAAAAAAGTGCCGCTCAGAGGTAAAACAACCCAACACAATATTCCAGATTCAATAACTCATTAAATAAGAACAGTCTACAGACTATTAGGGTGGAATGGGGGTAATTAAATCTATTTACTTAAATGAGATTATTTGTTAATACATGGCATAATTTGGAATCAAGCAGTAATTTTTTTATAACTATCGCCTATTCCTGAACTAGATTTGCATATTGCTATTAAATGTTTCGATTTCCGTAATTCTTTAAATAAGATCCCTTTTTAATAAGAATTCTTTTCATAAGAATATTGCTGAAAATTAATGATTTAAAGATGCAAAATAAAGAACTTTATTTTCATTTTCAATGTAATATTCCTATAAAAAACTTTTATTTTTTATTAAATCTTCAAAAATCTACTTTTTTTTTTATTCTGTACTAAAATATTGGCTGAAAACCGGAAGCTTGTATTAGATATTGCGATATCAACTACGGCAGTCTAGCAATTTGTTGGCGCTCTGCAACGTCCCTCGTTTTTTCATTTTACCCTTTCGAGCAAAACTTTAAGCTCCCGATGATGATTCGTGATCGTGAGTGAAAAGAAATCTCCGAAAGGATGACCAAGAAGCATTCGGGCGGTGAGAAGACCAAAATTTATTCTTAATAAAAAAGAAAGTTGTTTGATAAAAAGTGTCGAGTGCTAAGTCACGTCAACAAACATTTTCGTGACTTTTCTGCACTTCGCGGAGCAGGATAGATCGATGACGGTGTATGTTTCTTCCGGAATGGGATTAAAAGGGTATGAAGGGGGGGGGGGGAGGGGACTCACATCCGGTGGAGATCGACAACGTGAAGTGCGGGAACGAGAGAAGGATCGGGAGAGACAGGACGGAAGGATTGATGGATAAACGAAATGACGAACGTGGAAAGAAATTCAATCTCTTCCATGAGGAGCCGAGGAGGTCTTCAGGAGGTTATTGTTTCCACTAAGAATTTGAAATTGTGTGTGGTAAGTGTAGAGTAGGGTGCGGGGATCTGGCTTTTAATGAAGCGAAACTGATAAAACTCCCTGGGGGTTGATCGCTAGGAGGTGGTAATATACGAAGAGTGGTTGTCTAAATACTTGACGTAATAACACCGGAGGTTATGAGAGTGGGACAGATGTGTTGAGTAGGGCAGAAGTGTTGATGGGTGTGACAGAAACGATAAAGAGTGGGACAAATGTGTTGAGTAGGACGGAAGTGTCGATGGGTGTGACAGAAGTGATAAAGAGTGGGACATGTGTTGAGTAGGGCTGAAGTGTCGTTGGGTGTGACAGAAGTGATAAAGAGTGGGACATGTGTTGAATAGGGCTGAAGTGTCAATGGGTGTGACAGAAGTGATAAAGAGTGGGACATGTGTTGAGTAGGGCTGAAGTGTCGATGGGTGTGACAGAAGTGATAACGAGTGGGACAGATGTGTTGAGTAGGGCTGAAGTGTCAATGGGTGTGACAGAAGTGATAAAGAGTGAGACAGATGTGTTGATGGGTGTGACAGAAGTGATAACGAGTGGGACAGTCCACGTATAACAGAGTTGAGTGAATACAGAAATGGTAATGAGTGTAAAAGACAGACCGTTGAGTGGGGCAGAAGTGATAACGAGTATGATACACTGTTCAGTGAGACACAGGCAATAACGAGAGTGACAGACCATTAACTGGAGCAAAAGAGACAACAAGTGTGACAGAAATTGCACAGAAGTGTCAAAGGGTGTGACACAATTGATAACAAACGTGATGACTATCGAGTGAGAAAAAGGTGATAAGAAGCGTGACAGACTGTTCAGTGAGACAGGAGTACTGATGGTTTTGAGAGAGAAATGTTGGTTGTTGCGACAGAAGGGACGCCGAGTGTGACAGAAGGGACGCCGAGTGTGACAGAAGGAATGCCGAGTGTGACAGAAGGAATGCCGAGTGTGACAGAAGGGATGCTGAGTGAGACAGAAGGGATGACGAGTGTGACAGAAGGGATGCTGAGTGTGACAGAAGGGATGACGAGTGTGACAGAAGCGATGGAGACTCTTTTGAAGTTTGTACAATAAATACAACTTAGTGCTACATTGTAGTTTGCTATTCCCTAAAGTAACAGTAAATATAAATATTAACTAAAAGCAATATATTTTTTTCAAAACTATTTCTTTAAAACCTCGGTGTTTCTAGTCAAAATGTAAAATTAAAATAAATATCTTCTTAAAAGACCAACTTTTCATCGAGGTTGGTGCAATACACCATAGAGAAGATTTGTAAGGAAGGTGAGACCTCAGCAGATAGATTCATCTCCACAAAACTCCTCGCCCTGCCCTCTGTCAGTAGGGGACACTGATGAGTTTGGAAAGGCCACCGTCCATCGGATAAGTTGTTAAGCTGTGGCCCCGTGTGCGGGAGAGCCATACTCTGCGCACGTTAAAGAACACGCTGGATGGCCTTGATGGAAGGCTATCCTCTGTCTCCCAACAGCTGTTCCAGTGTGTCCCCTCCCCCAACCTTCTTTGAGCCCTTGGAGTCCTGACCTGACCATTTAGCCCATTGTGTGCAAAAAGTTGGGTTGGGTTGTTTTACCTCTGAGCGACACTTTTTTGCACACCATGGGCTAAATGGCCAGGTCACAACGACTCCGAAGGTTGAGAGAAGGTTGGGGGAAGGAACCCACTGGAACAGCAGTTGGGAGACAGATGGTATCCTCCCTTCAAGGCCATCCAGCGTGTTCTTTAACGTGCATAGGGTGTGGCTCTCCCGCACACGGTACCGTGGCTTAACGTCCCATCCGACGGACGGCAGCCTTTCCAAGCCCATCGGTGTCCCCCACTGACCGTGGGCAGGGTGGGGAGTTTTGCGGAGATAAGTCTCAACGCTGACCCAGCTGGGACTCGAACCTGGGAACCACAGATTACGAGCGAGGCGCGCTATCGACTGAGCCACTCCCGTCCCTGTGCAAAAAGAGTGCCGCTCAGAGATAAAATAACCCCTCTGTGATAAAGGAGACGCTGATAGCTTTAAACGTCACCGTCCATCGAATAAGACAATATTCCGTTGCTCCTTGATCAAGGGAGAACCATATCCTATCTATACACGTTAAAGGACAAGCTAGATAAGCCTCGCTGGAAGCTTTCATGTGTTTCCAGTAAACATCCTTGAGCCTTTTGGGGTCCTTGTGACCTGTGCATTTAAGCCCATGTTTACATAAAACTGTCGCTCAGAAGTAACAGAGAGACCTCGATCCATTCTTCTCCAACTGGGAGTGCAAACGAAAAAAAAACACAAATTAAAAAAAGAAAGCGTGATTAATACAAACGAGATTAAAGTAGTTAAACGATAAAGATAATCCACAATGCGCGTGTCAAATCAGTTGATTGTGGCGATGATTTACAATTGGCTAGCGTGAGGTAATTCTTTTAAGTTGGAGGTCACCCTTTATCGCATTACTCCTTCTAAGTTTCCGCCGGTCGTCGTAAGCCACTGGTTCCCAAGGTCATGTGACCACATCAGAGATGTTCGCTCTTTGCATTTTGATCGTTAGCTACTCGAACGGTCGGACGCATTCACATCCGGGGCCTGTCGACAACTCGGGACACGGATCGGTGCCCAGCAATCGCTTCTCATCATTTCAGAGGAAAACGGCGGAGGGGGGGGGAGTGAGGAGAGATGAAATAGAATGACTTTCACCCAATGTGGGCTCGTGCGAAATAAAAAAGAAGCCAAACGATTCTTTGCCCAGAAGGCCCCAACAATCAACAGCGACATCAACGATCATTATTTAAACATCACGCTCTGTATCGAACTTCGCGAATTTGCCTTGGGAGCTTTGGCAAAGAAATCTTAATAATAAGATGATCGATCGTTATTATTTTTAGTGAGACCTGTTAGGTATTAAGATGCGTCAGTTGATATATTTTCCTTATGCATAGAGTATTAAAAATAAATAAATAAATAAATACCCCCTCAAGCAGCTGCTTGCCACATAGATCTGACAGGAGCCTGTCAGTTTATATGCCATAGTAGAAGGCCTAAGAGGATGGCGGGACCTCAGCAGAAAAACAACACGAACATCCATGCCTTATCCGGGGCTCGAACCCAGGTCCCGTAGATCAGCAGGAAAACAACACATACATCCATGTCTTACCCGGGGCTCGAACCCAGGTCCCTTAGATCAGCAGGAAAACAACACATATATCCATGCCTTACCCGGGGCTCGAACACAGGTCCCGTAGATCAGCAGGAAAACAACACATACATCCATGCCTTACCCGGGGCTCGAACCCAGGTCCCTTAGATCAACAGGAAAACAACACATACATCCATGCCTTACCCGGGGCTCGAACCCAGGTCCCGTAGATCAGCAGGAAAACAACACATACATCCATGCCTTACCCGGGGCTCGAACCCAAGTCCCTTAGATCAGCAGGAAAACAACACATACATCCATGCCTTACCCGGGCTCGAACCCAGGTCCCTTAGATCAGCAGGAAAACAACACATACATCCATGCCTTACCCGGGGCTCGAACCCAGGTCCCTTAGATCAGCAGGAAAACAACACATACATCCATGCCTTACCCGGGGCTCCAACCCAGGTCCCTTAGATCAGTAGCCAAGCGTGCTAACCACTCCGCCATGGGACGGCTTGCATAGCGTATTACGATTAAAAATTAAAAAAAAAATTTTTTTGCATTTGGAATTCTTGATAACGCTTGTTTTTTTCTCCCGAACACAGTTGAGACATGGACGAACCATTTTCGTAGTGTCCCAGGTTGGAAGATTCAGGACACGGTAACATCGAGATTAATCCTCCTAGACATAAATTTTTTGTGAGATTTTTGAGAGTCTTTATAGATGAAAATTCCCCCCCTCCCTGATTTTACAGTCCATATTTTCAAAAAAAAAGTTTAAATTTTAAAGTAATAGATGCGATGATCATATTTTACGAACCAAACTGCGAAACATCATGATCCAGCAAACAATTTTATCGTGATATGTGAGTTGATTTATGTGAAAAGATCTATGTAGAAGAAGAATATAGATGTCATAATATAATAATGAATGCTTTTATTGGAATGAATAAAAAAAAAATCCTTCAAGCAGCTGCTTGCCACAGAGGTCTGACAGGAGCCTGTCAGTTTGTCAGGCCAATAACATGAATAAAAATACAAAATTCTGGAAAAATATATATAATATGCGTGCATTTTTGCGAGCGATGTTGATTCTATATCGTCTGTGGTCGGGTTGGGTTGGGTTGTTTTACCACTGAGCGGCACTTTTTTGCACACCATGGGTTAAATGGCCAGGTCACAAGGACCCCGAAGGTTGGGTTGTTTTACCTCTGAGCGGCACTTTTTTGCACACAATGGGCTAAATGGCCAGGTCACATGGACCCCGAAGACTCAGAGAAAGTTGGGGGAGGGGACCCACTGGAACAGCTGTTGGGAGACAGATTGTAGCCTCCCGTCAAGACCATCCAGCGTGTTCTTTAACGTGCACAGGGTATGACTCTCCCGCACACGGGCCACGGCTTAACGTCCCATCCGACGGACGGCGGCCTTTCCAAGCTCATCGGTGTCCCCTACTGACCGTGGGCAGGGCGGGGAATTTTGCGGAGATAAATTTCAACACTGACCCAGCTGGGACTCGAACCTGGGAACTACAGATTACGAGCCTGGCACGCTACCGACTGAGCCACCCCCACCCCCGCCCCCTCTGTGGTCTTGAGTGTCTGATTCTACAGCGTTTGTGGCCCTTCAATCTTATGATTTTTCCGAACTTATATTTTTTGTTGCAATATTCACTTTGGCTTCCTTCATTAAATTACTATTTGTTGAAATATTGGAACTACGATGGTTTACGGGGGCAAATAGACAGTATCCTTGAAACCGGGTGTTGTTTTACCTGAGTGGCATATTTTTGCACAAAATGAGCTAAATGGCCAGGTCACAAGGACCCTGAGGGCTCAGAGAAGTTTGGGGGAAGGAACCCAGAGGGTAGTCTCCCGTCAAAGCCATTCAGCATGTTCTTTAACGAACACAGAACCACGGCTTAACATCTCATCCGATGGGCAGCACCCCACTGGGCGGGGAAAGAAACGCCCCAAGAAGCCTTTCCAAGCCCATTGGTGTCTCCTGTTGGGCAGGTCAGTGAGTTTTTCGAAGTTGTTGGAAGGGAACCCACTGGACAGCTGTTAGTCTCCAGTCAAAGCCATTCAGTGTGTTCTTTAACGTACACAGAACTACGGCTTAACATCTCATCCGATGGGCAGCAGCCTTTTCAAGCCCATTGGTGTCTCCTGTTGGGCAGGTCAGTGAGTTTTTCGAAGTTGGTGGAAGGGAACCCACTGGACCGCTGTTAGTCTCCAGTCAAAGCCATTCAGTGTGTTCTTTAACGTACACAGAACCACGGCTTAACATCTCATCCGATGGGCAGCAGCCTTTCCAAGCCCATTGGTGTCTCCTGTTGGGCAGGTCAGTGAGTTTTTCGAAGTTGTTGGAAGGGAACCCACTGGACAGCTGTTAGTCTCCAGTCAAAGCCATTCAGCGTGTTCTTTAACGTGCCCAGAGTATGGCTCTCTTGTACACGGAACACAGCTTAACGTCCCATATGATGGATGGCGGATTTTACAAGCCCATCGGTGTCCCCTACTGATAGCAGACAGGACGGGTGTTAGCAGAGAATAAATCTCATCGTTGGAACAGTTGGGACTCGAACCTAGGAACTGCAGATTACGAGCCTTCCATGCTACTGACATCCCCTTGAAATCGGGGCTGTTCCGAAAAATTTGTGACGCTTTCCATTGATATAACAAGTTATTTCTTTAATATTTAGTTAGAATACGCATATTCAGTAATCCACAAGATTACACAAGATCCACAAGAGTTAATAACTAGCCTGTGGATTTGGGTTGGGTTGTTTTACCTCTGAGCGGCACTTTTTTTGCACACCATGGGCTAAATGGCCAGATCACAAGGACCCCGCAGGCTCAGAGAGGTTGGGGGAGGGGACCCACTGGAACAGCTGTTGGGAGACAGATGGTAGCCTCCCGTCAAGGCCATCCAGCGTGTTCTTTAACGTGCACAGGGTATGGCTCTCCCGCACACGGGGCCACGGCTTAATGTCCCATCCGAAGGACGGCGGCCTTTCCAAGCCCATCGGTGTCCCCTACTGACCGTGGGCAGGGCGGGGAATTTTGAGGAGATAAATCTCAACGCTGACCCAGCTGGGACTCGAACCTGGGAACTACAGATTACGAGCCTGGCGCGCTACCGACTGAGCTGAGCCACCCCCGCCCCGAAAAAAAAAGAGATCACCCGACATTCTCTAACCTTAGCCACTGACCTTTGAACCCATAAAAACAAACAAACCGAAAGAATCCCCCTTTCACACTCAGAGCTTCTGCAAAAGATACAAAAGCGCAAAAGAGCATTCACCCTTTTGGCGCGCGATCAACAATGAATGAGCACACAGACTGCAACAAAAGAGAACTCACTGGAGCATGTACTGTACCTGACACTCGGTCCCACTGGAGTTCTTGGGTGGTCGGATGCACACTTCTTGGGGGCCCCATGCACGAGCTGAACAGCACCCTCGCAAAACGCCCACGAAAATGATTTTTTTCAGCTATATCCAAGTCTTCGGTGGAGCTGCTCATTATTACGGTTGCCATTGTATGCACAAGAATCGTTGTTGTTAATAATCGCGCTCCTTCACAGTGTTCACATTACTTTTAGAGTCTATTGTTGCTCCTTTCGTTGTTGTTGTTTAGCTTCTGTTTTGAAACTCGTGGCGATTTTGAGCTTTTTCGAGTGTTGAAGCTAATTTTTTTAGCTGCTAAATGAAAACCACTGCGTACTTTCCCAAATAAATGTTTTCCTTCTTGCTTTATGACCGTGACAAATTTACAGATTTTTTTTTTAATCAGAATCCTTCTAAATTTGTTGTAAACGTTCAACAAAACGTTTGTTTTTTTTTTGATTTCCTTCGGAAAATTTGTGTACGTCTCTTATAAACTGATTTTTTTTTTCTTAAAAAAAGAAACTCTTTTTAAAAATCACTGAAATTTGTTGTTTGTTAAAAGTGCAAAGTTTCTTGTTTCTTCTTTCAGTTTTAATGTCACTAAAAATTCAAAAGTTGATTTTCAAAAGCAATCCAATAATGGAGGATTTCGGCTATTTCCTACACGTCATTTACAACAACAAAAAAAAAAGACGGATTCTATTATAAAGCAGTCTTTGAAAAGTAATAGGAAAGTTTCCTACCATTTCTTTAAGCCCATTTTTTTTTTAATTCACTTGATATTTCAACATACACATACTTTCATTTTAACAATCAAACTATCTATCGATGACTTTTATTCTGCTAAGCAACATATCTGTAAGAATCAACACGACACCTTTTGAAAAAAGATAATTCGTACTTCAAGTTTTCACGACGACGCTGCAGATAAACAAAATTTTCAGAATAGGAGAAAAGAAAAATCTGAAACGATGGTGAAAATCACACCCAGGAAACTGAAATTCACGGGAAATGAGCCATTTGTCCATTCTAGTCGTTCAAAAGACAACTCTCGGAAATGAGGATTTCTGTTATCGCAAAATCCGCGCGGACAGAGCTGTCCTTTGTTACCAGGGTGGGGCAGGCAGGTGTTGCCATGCAACCAGACACACCGGAGGGAGCATATCTCAAAGCAAACGCAGACTTCGACCTCCACTCAACAAATATTCCGCGACTTCGATGTACTTTGTGAGCGACAGAACGTCAAACGAATTTTAAGTCAATTCTGACGTCACCTTCGTGTTCTCCGTTTTGAAATGAAGCCATTTTTTTCGTACGTTTTGTTAGATAATTGTTATCTTCAGAATGTCTTTCATTATAAAAAAAACTTACGCTAACATGAGTCATTTTTGAACCTTTGTTAGGCAATTGGGATAACAAAACAACGAAAGCTTTTCACAAATGGTGTCTTTTCATGAAACAATCGAACAGTTAATATTATTATTCATCTAAACAATTGCATTTGAGGAACTTTCGTGAAAATTAATATGAATGACACAAATGTTTTGCATGATTCTTTAACTTCTGTTTGAACTTTTGGGAGTGGTAATATTATTTTTCTCCATATTACAGAATTCTTGTAAGCTTTTTTTTTTTGCATTTTTATGTCGTAAAGCAGAAAATAAATCAAAATTTCTTTGTTAGTATATTTTCATCCTATATTTTTGATTACGATAATTTATTGATTTATTTGAATTTTATATTTCTTTTACAGGTTAAGTTTAATGAAGGAAAGGTGCCATCATGTACATTTAAAAATGACTGGATATCACTTTTTCGTTGGTTCATAATAATCAGTCAACAACTATGGGCCCTACATTCTTCTATTAAACTCTCATAACAATGGTTTTTAAACAATATGTCTCATCTACAACTCCGACAATGGATCCGTCGAAATTACAATCCCATTGTTTCATTTGCAGTTTAGAAGCAGTGATTGCAGTTTTTCTTTTTTTTTATGGAGTTTTTTTTTCACATACATAACCTTTTTTTTAATCATACACTTCAGTTGTTATTTTTTTAAAACAATTTCTGACAACTGGTAAAATCTTTCACTTCAAAACCATTTCAATTTTTCCTTAAAATGTGGTAGGAACTAAAAATTCCTTAGTTTCGAAACATAATCACTACTCGTACTTTATTTCTATTTTCTTTTACATTTTGAGAATATTTTTATGTACAAATGATGACTATGAAGACTTACGTGCAAAAATATCCAACTTAATAGTTAGGAGAAATGTTTTGCATAGTGGCCACAACTTTATTTTTTATCCATCTACCGAATTGCTTTCAGAAAAATTCTGCGAATCAGAATTATTTCAGCTTGTACTATCAAATAAAATATTTTCATTCTCACAAACACATTTTTGTCTATTATTCAGATCTTATGTTCTTCATATAAAATGACTTTTATTTGTGTTTCATAATATTTTTTTTCTCTTGAAACAACCGAATGAAAAATAATATGTCACAAACACTCTTGAAATCTATCTGCCACTGTCTCCAAAAAATCAGCCAATCAAATAACGTTTCGTGAAAAATTAAATAATCACCTCAATTTGAATCATAATAAAATGTTGCAGAGATGGACAACAATTTAAACTGGAATTAGATTTTCGCAAGAGATAATGCATCTTTCCTAAGTTTGCCTTGGGAAAAAAAAATCTGAAAGTTTATAGAAGTTCGAGCATTTTTTCCCATTCAAGTATTATTTTTATAATTGTCTTCCCTTGTCATATTCAATAAGAAAATGGTGCAAATCCTTTCCCTTATGCGGCCCATGAAAAAGCATAGTGGGCGGCCCTTGGAAACACATACTGGAGAACAAACGTAATTATATCAAATTCTACTTACCTAACAATTGTTATCGTTTAACAAAAAAAAATTTTTTTTTGAGTTCACCTCTAAGTATGAGATCACATCTTCATACTTAGAGAAATCAATTTGGAGCTTTTTTATTTTTTAATTAATGAAGCGATGGCTGACTTTTTTTAATACTGTTCGATGATAACTGAATTTTTCTTTCTGAAATAGATCCTAAAAATGAGCTTTTTGTTTCATTTCCCTCTTTGGATGAGGCTTTTCAAAATCTCACGTGGATGATTTTTCACACAAAGCATTTAAAGATGGAGACGGACGCACCACTTGACCTTAATTCTCTGTTTCTGTATTTCTTTATTTGGTTCAATAAGAGTAATCCACGGAAGAGTTGCTGCAACCGATGAAATAAACAAAAAACACACAAAAAAAAAACTGGAAGAGGTCAGTAGTTCACGGTATTTTGAAAAAGGTCACATCTTTCACCAACAGCACCCAACGCGCATCCCAGATGTGTGAGTTTAATCCTCAAAACAACAACAAAAACGAACAAGTTCTTTGAGAAATATCGCGCGTTATTTACATCTCAACATCAACAATAAAACGCATGTCTTGACTTGATCCTACTCTCGAAGCGAACTTAACCCACACGCGCACAAAACTGAAGAGAAAAATAAATGTCCACAGAACTTCACCTCTGTCCAAATTTCTGCCCTGAGAAACGCACGCTGTGGCGCGACCGGTTCAAAGATGGTTCCCAACTTCCCGCCTGTTGCCATGGGGATGCAGCTGCACGCGCCAACGGTCGCGCAATACACACACGAGCACCGAGCGACGACAGCGCCTCCGAGTGGCAGACGCCCCAAACTCTAGCTAGCGAAAGGAGGAGACAAAGGACTTTTTCGACATCTTGTGCGTTGTGTGTGGGGGAGAATTTTGTAAGAACAACACTTATATCAAAGAAAAAGACTTCCTCCTCATCCCTGATCTCCAGACGGAGAGTGGAGGAAGAAGTTGATGGTGGGAATTTTTGTTGACAAGTGGGAGGTGAGAAGAGCGGGTGGTCGCCAAAAGGGAATAGTCTCAGAAAACATTTTTAAGATGAAGAAAAATGTTTGAAGCATCCAGCTCTTTTCAAAGGCAACGGAGCGAGAAGATGAAATTATTCTTGATTGGATGGGGGGTGGAAAGTGTCATGAGTGGTATCCCCCACTTTCTCCCGTCACACTCCCAGGGGCGACGGTTGCGTAACTACGGACAGATCATCCATTGTACGTTTGCTGTCTCGAGGTCACTAAAGTCACGGTTAAGGTTAAGGTTACTCCCGAACGTATTAGGGATAAAAGTGCTGGTGGAGAAAATTTGATGGTTTTTTTTTTCTATTCCAGTATATCTGTCCATTTTTTTTTCTCAAGGTTTCGAAAATTTAGAAAAAAAAACGTCTAACGATTCAAAAGGAAACAAATCAAACGACAATTAATACTAATTAAAAAAAAATGCCATATGGCGTTGGTTTATCGAAAACTAGGTTATTTGAGATATAGAGGATTTTTTTGTACGGAATTTGCAGGATTACTGATTTCTCTACCAAACGTCACTATTTTCAGATTATCTGGAAATCTGATTAAGCGATATAAAAAAAAATAAAATAAATACCCCCTCAAGCAGCTGCTTGCCACAGAGGTCTGACAGGAGCCTGTCAGTTTATATGCCAAAGTAGAAGATCTGAGAGGATGGCAGGACCTCAGCAGAAAAACAACACATACAACCATGCCTTATCCGGGGCTCGAACCCAGGTCCCTTAGATCAGTAGCCAAGCGCGCTAACCACTCGACCATGGGACGGCTAAGCGATATACGTTTTTTCAATTTAGCGCAAGTAGCAAATAATCTATTGTTGCCTGGTCATTATGACCTTGCCGTAACCTTTGAGTAAGTAAGCTCATGTCTTACCAATCAGTAAGTTTCTCTCTCACTACTCGAGATGTTCTTCTTACTAGTAGTTAGCAAGTTTTTTGTCTTTTCCAAGCGAAGTCAGTAAGCTCTTGTCATACTAGTCAGTAAGATATTTAAACTTCGGTAGATTTTGCTGCCCAAGTCGACGAACCCTTGTCATACTAGTCAGAGACACCCTTGTCATACTAGTCAGAGACACCCTTGTCATACTAGTCCACAAACACTTGTCATACTAGTCAGAGACACCCTTGTCATACTAGTCTGCGAACTCTTGTCATACTAGTCAGAGACACCCTTGTCATACTAGTCCACGAACTCTTGTCATACTAGTCAGAGACACCCTTGTCATATTAGTCAGAGACACACTTGTCATACTAGTCAGAGACACCCTTGTCATACTAGTCTGCAAACTCTTGTCATATTAGTCAGAGACACCCTTGTCATACTAGTCAGAGACACCTTTGTCATACTAGTCCGCAAACTCTTGTCATACTAGTCAGAGACACCCTTGTCATACTAGTCCGCGAACTCTTGTCATACTAGTCAGAGACACCCTTGTCATACTAGTCCACGCACTCTTGTCATACTAGTCAGAGACACCCTTGTCATACTAGTCAGAGACACCTTTGTCATACTAGTCCGCAAACTCTTGTCATACTAGTCAGAGACACCCTTGTCATACTAGTCAGAGACACCTTTGTCATACTAGTCCGCAAACTCTTGTCATACTAGTCAGAGACACCCTTGTCATACTAGTCTTCAAACTTTTGTCATACTAGTCAGAGACACCCTTGTCATACTAGTCCACAAACTCTTGTCATACTAGTCAGAGACACCCTTGTCATACTAGTCAGAGACACCCTTGTCATACTAGTCTGCAAACTCTTGTCATACTAGTCAGAGACACCCTTATCATACTAGTCCGCGAACTCTTGTCATACTAGTCAGAGACACCCTTGTCATACTAGTCTGCAAACTTTTGTCATACTAGTCAGAGACACCCTTGTTACACTAGTCTGCAAACTCTTGTCATACTAGTCAGAGACACCCTTGTCATACTAGTCCACAAACTCTTGTCATACTAGTCAGAGACACCCTTGTCATACTAGTCCGCAAACTCTTGTCATACTAGTCTGCAAACTCTTGTCATACTAGTCAGAGACACCCTTGTCATACTAGTCCGCAAACTCTTGTCATACTAGTCAGAGACACCTTTGTCATACTAGTCCGCAAACTCTTGTCATACTAGTCAGAGACACCCTTGTCATACTAGTCCGCGAACTCTTGTCATACTAGTCAGAGACACCCTTGTCATACTAGTCCACGAACTCTTGTCATACTAGTCAGAGACACCCTTGTCATACTAGTCAGAGACACCTTTGTCATACTAGTCCGCAAACTCTTGTCATACTAGTCAGAGACACCCTTGTCATACTAGTCAGAGACACCTTTGTCATACTACTCTGCAAACTCTTGTCATACTAGTCAGAGACACCCTTGTCATACTAGTCAGAGACACCTTTGTCATACTAGTCCGCAAACTCTTGTCATACTAGGCAGAGACACCCTTGTCATACCAGTCTGCGAACTCTTGTCTACTAGTCAGAGACACCCTTGTCATACTAGTCCGCGAACTCTTGTCTACTAGTCAGAGACACCCTTGTCATACTAGTCCGCAAACTCTTATCATACTAGTCAGAGACACCCTTGTCATACTAGTCCGCAAACTCTTATCGTACTAGTCAGAGACACCCTTGTCATACTAGTCCGCAAACTCTTGTGTACTAGTCAGAGACACCTTTGTCATACTAGTCCGCAAACTCTTATCATACTAGTCAGAGACACCCTTGTCATACTAGTCCACAAACTCCTGTCTACTAGTCAGAGACACCCTTGTCATACTAGTCCGCAAACTCTTATCGTACTAGTCAGAGACACCCTTGTCATACTAGTCCGCAAACTCTTGTGTACTAGTCAGAGACACCCTTGTCATACTAGTCCGCAAACTCTTGTCTACTAATCAGAGACACCCTTGTCATACTAGTCCGCAAACTCTTGTCTACTAGTCAGAGACACCCTTGTCATACTAGTCCGCAAACTCTTATCATACTAGTCAGAGACACCCTTGTCATACTAGTCCGCAAACTCTTGTGTACTAGTCAGAGACACCCTTGTCATACTAGTCCGCAAACTCTTGTCTACTAATCAGAGACACCCTTGTCATACTAGTCCGCAAACTCTTGTCTACTAGTCAGAGACACCCTTGTCATACTAGTCCGCAAACTCTTGTCTACTAATCAGAGACACCCTTGTCATACTAGTCCGCAAACTCTTGTCTACTAGTCAGAGACACCCTTGTCATACTAGTCCGCAAACTCTTATCATACTAGTCAGAGACACCCTTGTCATACTAGTCCGCAAACTCTTGTGTACTAGTCAGAGACACCCTTGTCATACTAGTCCGCAAACTCTTGTCTACTAATCAGAGACACCCTTGTCATACTAGTCCACAAACACTTGTCATACTAGTCAGAGACACCCTTGTCATACTAGTCTGCGAACTCTTGTCATACTAGTCAGAGACACCCTTGTCATACTAGTCCACGAACTCTTGTCATACTAGTCAGAGACACCCTTGTCATATTAGTCAGAGACACACTTGTCATACTAGTCAGAGACACCCTTGTCATACTAGTCTGCAAACTCTTGTCATATTAGTCAGAGACACCCTTGTCATACTAGTCAGAGACACCTTTGTCATACTAGTCCGCAAACTCTTGTCATACTAGTCAGAGACACCCTTGTCATACTAGTCCGCGAACTCTTGTCATACTAGTCAGAGACACCCTTGTCATACTAGTCCACGCACTCTTGTCATACTAGTCAGAGACACCCTTGTCATACTAGTCAGAGACACCTTTGTCATACTAGTCCGCAAACTCTTGTCATACTAGTCAGAGACACCCTTGTCATACTAGTCAGAGACACCTTTGTCATACTAGTCCGCAAACTCTTGTCATACTAGTCAGAGACACCCTTGTCATACTAGTCTTCAAACTTTTGTCATACTAGTCAGAGACACCCTTGTCATACTAGTCCACAAACTCTTGTCATACTAGTCAGAGACACCCTTGTCATACTAGTCAGAGACACCCTTGTCATACTAGTCTGCAAACTCTTGTCATACTAGTCAGAGACACCCTTATCATACTAGTCCGCGAACTCTTGTCATACTAGTCAGAGACACCCTTGTCATACTAGTCTGCAAACTTTTGTCATACTAGTCAGAGACACCCTTGTTACACTAGTCTGCAAACTCTTGTCATACTAGTCAGAGACACCCTTGTCATACTAGTCCACAAACTCTTGTCATACTAGTCAGAGACACCCTTGTCATACTAGTCCGCAAACTCTTGTCATACTAGTCTGCAAACTCTTGTCATACTAGTCAGAGACACCCTTGTCATACTAGTCCGCAAACTCTTGTCATACTAGTCAGAGACACCTTTGTCATACTAGTCCGCAAACTCTTGTCATACTAGTCAGAGACACCCTTGTCATACTAGTCCGCGAACTCTTGTCATACTAGTCAGAGACACCCTTGTCATACTAGTCCACGAACTCTTGTCATACTAGTCAGAGACACCCTTGTCATACTAGTCAGAGACACCTTTGTCATACTAGTCCGCAAACTCTTGTCATACTAGTCAGAGACACCCTTGTCATACTAGTCAGAGACACCTTTGTCATACTACTCTGCAAACTCTTGTCATACTAGTCAGAGACACCCTTGTCATACTAGTCAGAGACACCTTTGTCATACTAGTCCGCAAACTCTTGTCATACTAGGCAGAGACACCCTTGTCATACCAGTCTGCGAACTCTTGTCTACTAGTCAGAGACACCCTTGTCATACTAGTCCGCGAACTCTTGTCTACTAGTCAGAGACACCCTTGTCATACTAGTCCGCAAACTCTTATCATACTAGTCAGAGACACCCTTGTCATACTAGTCCGCAAACTCTTATCGTACTAGTCAGAGACACCCTTGTCATACTAGTCCGCAAACTCTTGTGTACTAGTCAGAGACACCTTTGTCATACTAGTCCGCAAACTCTTATCATACTAGTCAGAGACACCCTTGTCATACTAGTCCACAAACTCCTGTCTACTAGTCAGAGACACCCTTGTCATACTAGTCCGCAAACTCTTATCGTACTAGTCAGAGACACCCTTGTCATACTAGTCCGCAAACTCTTGTGTACTAGTCAGAGACACCCTTGTCATACTAGTCCGCAAACTCTTGTCTACTAATCAGAGACACCCTTGTCATACTAGTCCGCAAACTCTTGTGTACTAGTCAGAGACACCCTTGTCATACTAGTCCGCAAACTCTTATCATACTAGTCAGAGACACCCTTGTCATACTAGTCCGCAAACTCTTGTGTACTAGTCAGAGACACCCTTGTCATACTAGTCCGCAAACTCTTGTCTACTAATCAGAGACACCCTTGTCATACTAGTCCGCAAACTCTTGTCTACTAGTCAGAGACACCCTTGTCATACTAGTCCGCAAACTCTTGTCTACTAATCAGAGACACCCTTGTCATACTAGTCCGCAAACTCTTGTCTACTAGTCAGAGACACCCTTGTCATACTAGTCCGCAAACTCTTATCATACTAGTCAGAGACACCCTTGTCATACTAGTCCGCAAACTCTTGTGTACTAGTCAGAGACACCCTTGTCATACTAGTCCGCAAACTCTTGTCTACTAATCAGAGACACCCTTGTCATACTAGTCCGCAAACTCTTGTCTACTAGTCAGAGACACCCTTGTCATACTAGTCCGGAAACTCTTATCATACTAGTCAGAGACACCCTTGTCATACTAGTCCACAAACTCCTGTCTACTAGTCAGAGACACCCTTGTCATACTAGTCCGCAAACTCTTGTCATACTAGTCCGCAAAATCTTTGTATACTAGTCCGCAAACTCTTTTTATATTAGTCCACAAACTCTTGTCATACTAGTCTGTGAACTCTTGTCATACTAGTTGGTGAACACTTGTCATATTAGTCCGCAAATTTTTGTCGTATTAGTCCGCGAACTATTGTCATACTACTCCGCGAACTATTGTCATATTAGTCTGTGAACTCTTGTCACACTAGTCCGCAAACTCTTGTCATATTAGTCCGCGAACTATTGTCACACTAGTCCGCAAACTCTTGTCATATTAGTCCGCGAACTACTGTCACACTAGTCCGTAAGCTCTTGTCGTACTAGTTCGTGAACTCTTGTCATACAAGTCCGTGAATTCTTGTCACACTAGTCCACAAACTTTTGTCACACTAGTCCATGAACTCTTGTCATACTAGTTGGCAAGTGCTCATATACTAGTCAGTAAGCACTTGTGCTAATCGGTAAGTTCTTGTCACAATAGTCAGTAAGCTCTTGCCATATAGTTGGTAAGCCCTTGTTTCACTAGTAGATAGATTTTTGTCTTACCAATCAGTGAATTCTTACCTTACTAATCGGTAGGCTCTTGTCTTACCAATTACTGAGCTATTAATTACTGTCTTATTAATTTCTGGTTCTTATTCTAACAATCAGTGTGCTATTGTCTACTAGCCAGTCTGTTCTTGTCTTACCAACTGTTGACTTTTCCGTTATCGATTAGTAGCCTTTTAACAATAAGTAGGGATTGTTGGACTTCTGAGAGAAAATTTTTGATTAAAAATAGCATAAATCAGTGGTTCTCAACCTTTTATGCTTCACATACCCCCTTGAAATGTGTGTGTAACTGGTGTACCCCTTGTATAGAGAGATAAAACTACAGTTATAGTGTAACAATGGGAATAAAATAAAACATATAATAACATATATCTAGCGCCTTTTGAGCTCTCACGACGCACCCCAAAAAATTTTACCGCGTACTCCACGTTGAGAACCCCATAAGCATTTAAGCCATAAGCATTAAGCCATACCATTAAGGAAAAGATTATAAGAAATCGAATCTGTTGCGTCGAATTTAGGGTTGGGTTATTTTAGCTCTGAGCGTCGCTTGTACACAATGGGCTAAATGGCCAGGTCACAAGGACCCCCAATGGCTCAGTTTAGGGGAAGGGAACCAATTAGGCAGCTATTAGGTGACAGACGGAAACCTCCCGTTAACGCCATCCATCAAATTCTTTAAAGTACGGGGAGGGGGTGGATCAGTCGATAGCGCACCAGACTCGTAATCTGCACGTGATGCATCTGGGAACTGTAGACTCGTAATCTGCAAGGGATGAAACTGGGAAATCTAGATTCGTAATCTCCAGTTCCCAGGTTCGAGTCCCAGCTGGGTCAGCATTGAGATTTATCTCCGCAAAACTCCTCGCCCTGCCCACGGTCAGTAGGGGACACCGATGGGCTTGGAAAGACCTGTGTCCGTCGGATGGGACGTCGAGCCGTGACTCCGTGTGCGGAAGAGCCATACCCTGTGGGGCGGGGTGGCTCAGTCGGTAGCGCGCCAGGCTCGTAATCTGTAGTTCCTAGGTTCGAGTCCCAGCTGGATCAGCGTTGAGATTTATTTCCGAAAAATTCCCCGCCCTGCCCACGGTCAGTAGGGGACACCGATGGGCTTGGAAAGGCCGCCGTCCGTCGGATAGGACGTTAAGCCGTGGCCCCGTGTGCGGGAGAGTCATACCCTGTGCACGTTAAAGAACACGCTGGATGGCCCTGACGGGAGACTACCATCTGTCTCCCAACAGCTGTTCCAGTGTGTCCCCCCAACCTTCTCTGAGACTTCGGGGTCCATGTGACCTGGCCATTTAGCCCATGGTAATGCAAAAAAGTGCCGCTCAGAGGTAAAACAACACAAACACAACCATACCCTGTGCACGTTAAAGAACACGCTGGATGGCCTTGACTTAGTATTGATTATCAAGTAGTAGCCTTTAACAATAGGACTAACTATGACAAGTGTTCAACAATCTACTAGTTCGTGAAGGGAGGCTACCATCTGTCGCCCAACAACTGTTCCTGTGGGTCTCCTCCCCCAACCTTCTCTGAACCTCCGGGGTTCTTGCGACCTGCTCATTTTGCCCATTGTGTACAAAAAAGTGCCGCTCATAGGTAAAACAACCCACACAACTTCAAAATGCACAAGGTATGGGCTCTCCTATACAAGAAAACAACGGCTTAACAACTGATATACGGCGGCCGTTTCATGACTTTCGATGTCCCTTTTCTCACCGAGAGCAGGGTGGAGATTAGTGGCCCAGGTGGGGCTCGAACCTGCAGATTACGAGACTGGCGCGCTACCGACTGAGACAACCCTTCCCTCGAATCAGCAGAGATGTTTGAAAACTATTTTTCAGCATCATATGCTTGATTAATAGTTTTATGGCAAAAATGAGTTTTCCCGATCTGCGAGTTGGGCTGTTTTACCTCTGAGCGGCACTTTTTTGCACACCATGGGCCAAAAGGCCAGGTCACAAGGACCCGGAATGCTCAGAGAAAGTTGTAGGAGGGGACCTACGGGAACAGCTGTTGGGAAACATATGGTTGCCTCCCGTCAAGGCCATCTAGTGTGATCTTTAACATGCACAGGGAGATGGCTCTCCAGCAGTACTAGGACCCGCGGCTTAATGTCCCATCCGACGGACGGCAGTCTTTCCAAGCCCATCGGTGTCCCCTACTGACCGTGGGCAGGGCGGGTTTTGCGGAAATAAATCAGAACGCTGACCCAGCTGGGACTCGAACCTGAGAACTTCGGATTATGAGCCTGGCGCCAACCGACTGAGCCACCCCCGCCCCCCGATCGGCGAGACTCGAACCCACGTCTCTGCACATTCATGCCAAAGTGCTCTAACCTAATTGTTTTGCGACAATTTCGCGTGCTTACAGTGTTGGAATGGCTCATCTGATACACGAAATACCAAAAGATCAGAAATTTCCTCTTCCAATGAGACTTAGGTTTGGTTATTTTTACCACGTGATTACTATGCCGTGCCTTATAATCCCTTCTTACGGCCATCGTCAGTCAGCTGATGGTTGCTGTGGCAATAACACAGCTTCACGTGCCTCGATTTGCATAAATAAATCAAACTGTGCGAGGCTTACCTCCCCGTGACTTTCCAGTAATAACGAACCAGACGTTTTCCTGAATATTGAAATTCTTGCTGCACTTCACACAACGCGCTAAAGTAAAAATCTGCTCAAAGTCTATAAATAGAAGCTGAATGTTTTTTAACGGTTCAAGTCTTCTTCCATTGTTCAACAGCGACAATTGTGAGGTCAATTTCCTCGTTACCATTTGCGAAATCCCCGTGAAGCAATTAAAGGGACTCCCGATGTCGTGCTACCATGACAACAGAATGAGCACATTTTTTGCTCAGTTGCGCCCCAGAGCGACGAACTATAAGAGATTTGGAATCAGAACTTAACTAAGGGTTGTCCTGCCACCCAAGAAGCGGTTTCAGCGGGTTCAACCTCCAAACCTTCTGTCTGAAACCGTCGTTAACCATTAAATAAAAAAAATAAATACCCCCTCAAGCAGCTGCTTGCCACAGAGGTCTGACAGGGGTTCGAACCCAGGTCCCTTAGATCAGTAGACAAGCGTGCAAACCACTCGGCCTTGTTACTACCAACGAAACAGGAACGCAGTGTGGCCATTGATGAAAATTCAATCAGCAACATCTTATGCTGGGTTGGGTTGTTGGGTTGTTTTACCTCTGAGCGGCACTTTTTTGCACACCATGGGCTAAATGGCCAGGTCACATGGACCCCGAAGGCTCAGAGAAGGTTGGGGGAGGGGACCCACTGGAACAGCTGTTGGGAGACAGAGGGTAGCCTCCCGTCAAGGCCATCCAGCGTGTTCTTTAACGTGCACAGGGTATGGCTCTCCCGCACACGGGGCCACGGCTTAACGTCCCATCCGACGGACGGCGGCCTTTCCAAGCCCATCGGTGTCCCCTACTGACCGTGGGCAGGGCGGGGAATTTTGCGGAGATAAATCTCAACGCTGACCCAGCTGGGACTCGAACCTGGGAACTACAGATTACGAGCCTGGCGCGCTACCGACTGAGCCACCCCCGCCCCAGCAACATCTTATGCAATGCCCTGTTTGCGGTGGCGGCGGGGGCTCAGTCGGTAGTGCACCAGGCTCGTAATCTGCAGTTCCCAGGTTCGAATCGCAGCTGGGAAGGCGTTGAGATTTATCTCCGCAAAATTCCCCGCCCTGCCCACGGTCAGTAGGGGACATCGATGGGCTTGGAAAGGCCGCCGTCCGTCGGATGGGACGTTAAGCCGTGGCTCATGTGAGAGTTGTTGTTGGGTTGTTTTACCTCTGAGCGGCACACACCATGGGCTAAATGGCCAGGTCACATGGACCCCGAAGGCTCAGAGAAGGTTGGGGGAGGGGACCCACTGCAACAGCTGTTGGGAGACAAATGGTAGCCTCCTGTCAAGGGCATCCAGCATGTTCTTTAACGTGCACAGGGTATGGCTCTCCCGCACACGGGGCCACGGCTTAACGTCCCATCCGACGGACGGCGGCTTTTCCAAGCCCATCGGTGTCCCCTACTGACCGTGGGCAGGGCGGGGAATTTTGCGGAGATAAATCTCAACGCTGACCCAGCTGGGACTCGAACCCTGGATTACGAGCCTGGCGCTCAAAAAAAAATTTACCGCGTACCCCATGTTGAGGACCCCTAGTATAGAGCATAAGCATTCACGGCCAAAAAGCAATTACACAACGCATATGTACGATTAATAAAAATATTTTAGAGAGGGCGGAAAAACGTTTTGCCCCCCCCCCCCAACATTAGATCACGTGAATTCAAATATTTCTTTTTGGAGTCGCTCTGTTAAAAGCAATAAAGAATTTGAGAAACGTACTCTTAAATGATTGTTGGACGCTAGAACCTTTAAAAATTGAGTTTCCTACGGTTAAAATTTTAGAAAATAAGCCATGTTGATATGCACATGTCAAATTCAGAGAACAGACGATCACGGAAAGAATTCAGGCACTGCGATTGCGCAGTGGACTCATGACTGTTCTCATAGGCGATTGGGTGATTACGCTATCAATCACTGTGCAATCAATCAGTGATCTCAGAGATTTGGGTTCGGTTGTTTTACCTCTGAGCGGCACTTTTTTGCACACCATGGGCTAAATGGCCAGGTCACATGGACCCCCGAAGTCTCAGAGAAGGTTGGGGGAGGGGACCCACTGGAACAGCTGTTGGGAGACAGATGGTAGCCTCCCGTCAAGGCCATCCAGCGTGTTCTTTAACGTGCACAGGGTATGGCTCTCCCGCACACGGGGCCACGGCTTAACGTCCCATCCGACGGACGGCGGCCTTTCCAAGCCCATCGGTGTCCCCTACTGACCGTGGGCAGGGCGGGGTATTTTTCGGAAATAAATCTCAACGCTGACCCAGCTGGGACTCGAACCTGGGAACTACAGATTACGAGCCTGGCGCGCTACCGACTGAGCCACCCCGCCCCTCTCTGAGATCATTGGTTGATCGATACTTCCATCAACCAATGAGGTAAGAGAAGTGCATCTTATCATTCGCCTTCCTCCACGCAGATAAAATTTAAGTCTGAACCTTCATCCGCAACTTAGAGACAACCCCCGTAGCAACGGTTTCGGTTGCCCCTTGGCCGTCCTCCTCCTCTTCCCATGGCAACCGAATCACCACCCATCTGGCTCTTCTGCCAAAACCTCTCGTCTGCTAACACTCCTGCCACGACGAAGTGCAGCCGATTCGAGGGAGAGGCTCACGTGCACTTGCGGCAGACGCCGGCGGTGGGAAATGAAGGAGAGGAGGGGGTGGGGGGCGGAGAATAAGAGGGTCAAGAATTTTGTTTGTTTATTATACATTGGTCCGTGGTATGTAGTTGAAGCAGTAATATTTGTTGCCCAATTGAATGCCTTGTCGGAAAATAAAATAGAAACGCAAATTATCTGGTAGGTTTTTATTTCACATTACATAAATACATAAAGCATAAATACAGGGGCGGGGGTGACTCAGTCGGTAGCGCGCCAGGCTCGTAATCTGTAGTTCCCAGGTTCGAGTCCCAGCTGGGTCAGCGTTGAGATTTATCTCCGCAAAATTCCCCGCCCTGCCCACGGTCAGTAGGGGACACCGATGGGCTTGGAAAGGCCGCCGTCCGTAGGATGGGACGTTAAGCCGTGGCCCCGTGTGCGGGAGAGCCATACCCTGTGCACGTTAAAGAACACGCTGGATGACCTTGACGGGAGGCAACCATCTGTCTCCCAACAGCTGTTCCAGTGGGTCACCTCCCCCAACCTTCTCTGAGCCTTCGGGGTCCATGTGACCTGGCCATTTAGCCCATGGTGTGCAAAAAAGTGCCGCTCAGAGGTAAAACAACCCAACGTTAAAGAACACGCTGGATGGCCTTGACGGGAGGCTACGAAAATATTGAGCGTGTGCAGTTACCGTTCACAGCAAACTGGAGCGTGTGCAGTAACTGCACACGCTCCAGTTTGCTGTGAACGGTAACTGGAGCGTGTACAGTTGCTGTACACGCTGCAGATATTTTTCCTGAATTCTGTAATCACGTGACACGAAGGTTGCCAGATCACTAAATTATAAAAGAAAATCGTTGTCAGATTTTTTTTCTGAATTCTGTAATCAACTCTAATGTTCGGATACTTTTTTGAGCGACTGTACGTCATTTCGTCACCCCAAACGTCCTATTACTTTTGACAAGGCGCTGTCTGTGATTGGCCGCAATCCTCATCCGCCGATTGTTTAACGTCTCCATTGGCAGTTGCCTCTGAGCAAAGGGCCTTGTCCACGTGGTAAGGATCTCGATCCATTTGCAGTTAATTGGGAAAGGAGTGCACGAGAGACGGCCGCGATCCGTTCCTAATCTGATACCTGATTGGTCGGACATGATTGGCTCGCGAAATGACGTCAGGCTGCTGACCTGTGCGAACGAGAAACAGAGAGAGAGAAAAAAAGAGACCCGCAATACTTTTCGGCCTTAATGGAGTTGGACAGCAGTGCAAGGATGGGGGGGGGGGGCGCAAAAAAAAGAGTTACGATTAAGTAATCTCTTTCGAACGATTCGTTTTCAGACGGAGTACATAAAAAGAAAACGAAAAAACTGTTCAGAACAAAAACAAACACTGGAAATGTTTCTTTTTTTAATGAGAGAGCCCTGGGAGACAAGAAAGGTTTTTTTTTTTGGTTAATGTATTTTCTCTCCTGCTGAGGTCTTCCCATTCTTACCAATAGAGCATGAGTTGGTTGACTCTGTCGGTAGCTGGCCAGGCTCGTATTCTGTAGTAACCAGGTTCGGGTTCCCCTAATCGAATTCCCTGGAACACCGATGGGCTTGGAAAGGCCGCCATCCGTCGGATGGGATGTACATGAGAGCCATCCCTGTTCACGTTAAGAAACACGTTGGATGGCCTTGATGGGATTGGGTTGTTTTACCTCTGAGCGGCACTTTTTTGCACACCATGGACTAAATGGCCAGGTCACATGGACCCTGAAGGCTCAGAGAAGGTTGGGGGAGGGGACCCACTGGAACAGCTGTTGGGAGACAGATGGTAGCCTCCCGTCAAAGGCCATCCAGCGTGTGAGCTCACAAAACGTGCACAGAGTATGAATATTCCGCACACGGGGCCACTGCTTAACGTCCCATCCGACGGACGGCGGCCTTTCCAAGCCCATCGATGTCCTCTACTGACCGTGGGCAGGGAGTTTGCGGAGATAAGTTTCAACGCTGACCCAGCTGGGACTCGAACCTGGGAACTGCAGATTGCGATCCTGGAGCGCTACCGACTGAGCCACCCCCGCCCACTCGTTGATAGGGAGGCTATCATCTATCACCTAACAGCTGTCCAGTGGGTCTACTTCCCCTAACCCATTCCGAACCTTTGGGGTCCTCGTCACCTGGCCATTTAGTCCACTGTATGGGGGAGGGGGGGGGGTAAAGCAGCCCAACTCTCGTTACCTAGAAACATCCAGAGGAGCTTTCGCCTTCCTTGAAGAAGTTGGACTAAAAGGAGGAATGTGAGCTGCATAGCTGAGAAAAGAAGAAAAAGTGTTTACGAGTGAACAGCTAAGTTTAGAAAGGGAAGTCGGCGGGAACGAATAGAGATCCTCGCGCACTGCGCAGCGGCGACTTAAAATCTGTGGTGACGATTCATGTGGGAGATAAATTGATTTCTCACCTATCGTTCTTACAGCAAATTAACAAAATTACGGGGAAAAAATGAACGCATTTTGTAAGACGACAAAAAGAGAGATAGAAAGAAAAAAAATCAACGCATTTTGTAAGACGACAAAAAGAGAGATAGAAAGAAAAAAAAATCAACGCATTTTGTAAGACGACAAAAAGAGAGATAGAAAGAAAAAAAAAATCAACGCATTTTGTAAGACGACAAAAAGAGAGATAGAAAGAAAAAAAAAATCAACGCATTTTGTAAGACGACAAAAAGAGAGATAGAAAGAAAAAAAAAATCAACGCATTTTGTAAGACGACAAAAAGAGAGATAGAAAGAAAAAAAATCAACGCATTTTGTAAGACGACAAAAAGAGAGATAGAAAGAAAAAAAAAATCAACGCATTTTGTAAGACGACAAAAAGAGAGATAGAAAGAAAAAAAATCAACGCATTTTGTAAGACGACAAAAAGAGAGATGGAAAGAAAGAAAAAATCAACGCATTTTGTAAGACGACAAAAAGAGAGATAGAAAGAAAAAAAAATCAACGCATTTTGTAAGACGACAAAAAGAGAGATAGAAAGAAAAAAAAAATCAACGCATTTTGTAAGACGACAAAAAGAGAGATAGAAAGAAAAAAAATCAACGCATTTTGTAAGACGACAAAAAGAGAGATAGAAAGAAAAAAAAAATCAACGCATTTTGTAAGACGACAAAAAGAGAGATAGAAAGAAAAAAAATCAACTCATTTTGTAAGACGACAAAAAGAGAGATAGAAAGAAAAAAAATCAACGCATTTTGTAAGACGACAAAAAGAGAGATAGAAAGAAAAAAAAATCAACGCATTTTGTAAGACGACAAAAAGAGAGATAGAAAGAAAAAAAAAATCAACGCATTTTGTAAGACGACAAAAAGAGAGATAGAAAGAAAAAAAATCAACGCATTTTGCAAGACGACAAAAAGAGAGATAGAAAGAAAAAAAAATCAACGCATTTTGTAAGACGACAAAAAGAGAGATAGAAAGAAAAAAAAAATCAACGCATTTTGTAAGACGACAAAAAGAGAGATAGAAAGAAAAAAAAATCAACGCATTTTGTAAGACGACAAAAAGAGAGATAGAAAGAAAAAAAATCAACGCATTTTGTAAGACGACAAAAAGAGAGATAGAAAGAAAAAAAAAATCAACGCATTTTGTAAGACGACAAAAAGAGAGATAGAAAGAAAAAAAATCAACGCATTTTGTAAGACGACAAAAAGAGAGATGGAAAGAAAGAAAAAATCAACGCATTTTGTAAGACGACAAAAAGAGAGATAGAAAGAAAAAAAAAATCAACGCATTTTGTAAGACGACAAAAAGAGAGATAGAAAGAAAAAAAAATCAACGCATTTTGTAAGACGACAAAAAGAGAGATAGAAAGAAAAAAAATCAACGCATTTTGTAAGACGACAAAAAGAGAGATAGAAAGAAAAAAAAAAATCAACGCATTTTGTAAGACGACAAAAAGAGAGATAGAAAGAAAAAAAATCAACTCATTTTGTAAGACGACAAAAAGAGAGATAGAAAGAAAAAAAATCAACGCATTTTGTAAGACGACAAAAAGAGAGATAGAAAGAAAAAAAAAATCAACGCATTTTGTAAGACGACAAAAAGAGAGATAGAAAGAAAAAAAAATCAACGCATTTTGTAAGACGACAAAAAGAGAGATAGAAAGAAAAAAAAAATCAACGCATTTTGTAAGACGACAAAAAGAGAGATAGAAAGAAAAAAAAATCAACGCATTTTGTAAGACGACAAAAAGAGAGATAGAAAGAAAAAAATCAACGCATTTTGTAAGACGACCAAAAAAGAGATAGAAAGAAAAAAAAATTAAAAAAACAAAATGTGCGCTATATTACGAATGGTATTTCGACACGTGGGATTTCAAGGAAATGCCAGATTCGGAGTTTTCTAAATTCTGAAATCAAAAATGTTATTGGGAATAAACTTCAAGATTTCAATTATAGCCAATGAATTTTGAAAAAAAAATATATATACACCGAATTCTGTTTTTACACGGCAGATAGGTTGCCGAAAAAACCGTGTAAAAAAATACAGTGCATGTGAAAAAAATAGAAGATTGGTCCCAGACGTGAAAACCCAATTCAAATAATAAGTTGTTTTCAAACAAATCATATCAAAATCTTTAATTAAATCTTTATTTGATTTTTTATTCATTTAAACACTTTTTTTTATTTTATAAACTTATAAAGATATATGTACATATACAGGGTGAATCTGAAAAAGTGGGCAAAACTTTACGGGGTGGTAGAACGGAGCTATACGAGCAATATTCGTCATAGAAAGTATGGGCGGAACGCAAACGGCGAGCCGCTAGGTGGCGTTGGAAATGGTATAAAAGGGTCGGTCCTCGCACCCAACGGCATTTCTACCGTGGATTGCCGAGAGGATGGCTGGTTATACTAACCACGAAATGGCGGATATGCACTTTGTGTACGTTGCGGGAGCATGTACCTCAATTACATTCCTGTTAATAAAACGTTTTCTGAAGTATCTCCTCTCCTTCTTGTGTTCATTCTTTAAATGTGACAGTGGAAAACTACCTTTTAACTTCTCACCGCTTGCGTTCCAACCATACATTCTATGACGAATATTGCTCGTATAGCTGCGTTCTACCACCCCGTAAAGTTTTGCAACTTTTTCAGATTCACCCTGTATACATATATAAAGTAAATTATCCTTCATAAAGAAAATGTCACTAATTCAAGAATGCAAAAGTGGAAAAAAATATGACTTACACATGCTTATTAACTAGATCTTATTCGTTGTCACTTTCTGACAATTAGGGGCGGGGGTGGCTCAGTCGGTAGCGCGCCAGGCTCGTAATCTGTAGTTCCCAGGTTCGAGTCCCAGCTGGGTCAGCATTGAGATTTATCTCCGCAATAATTCCCCGCTCTGCCCACAGTGAGTAGGGGACACCGATGGGCTTGGAAAGGCCGCCGTCCGTCGGATGGGACGTTAAGCCGTGGTCCCGTGTGTGGGAGAGCCATACCCTGTGCACGTTAAAGAACACGCTGGATGGCCTTGACGGAACGCTACCATCTGTCTCCCAACAGCTGTTCCAGTGGGTCCCCTCCCCCAACCTTCTCTGAGCCTTCGGGGTCCATGTGACCTGGCCATTTAGCCCATGGTGTGCAAAAAAGTGCCACTCAGAGGTAAAAAAACCCAACGTTAAAGAACATGCTGGATGGCCTTGACGGGAGGCTACCATATGTCTCCCAACAGCTGTTCCAGTGGGTCCCCTCCCCCAACCTTCTCTGAGCCTTCGGGGTCCATGTGACCTGGCCATTCAGCCCGTGGTGTGCAAAAAAGTGCCGCTCAGAGGTAAAGCAACCCAACGTTATAGAACACGCTGGATGGCCTTGACGGGAGGCTAACACCTGTCTCCCAACAGCTGTTCCAGTGAGTCCACGCCCCCAACCTTCTCTGAACCCTCGGGGTCCTTGTGACTTGGCCATTTAGCCCATGATGTGCAACATAGTGCCGCTCAGAGGTAAAACAACCCAACCCAAAGCCGTACCGGTAGATTTCGACATGTCTCATGACAAATATCCAGTGGGTCACTTTTAACTATCCAACTCTTGACCTTTGGGGACCTTGTGACCTGGCCATTTAGTCCATTGTGTACAAAGAATAAAAAACACGTCACTCAGAAGTAAAACAACCCAATCCACAAAAAAAAAAAACCCTTTTTAAACTTAGGGAGCGTTGAATGTGGATTTCTTTAACATGGAAGTCTCCCAATACATTTGGTAATAGAGTATCTGGGTTGGGTTGGGTTGTTTTACCTCTGAGCGACACTTTTTTGCACACCATGGGCTAAATGGCCAGGTGACAAGGACCCCGAAGGTTCAGAGAAGGTTGGGGGAGGGGACCCACTGGAACAGCTGTATTGAGACAGATGGTAGCCTCCCGTCAAGGCCATCCAGCGTATTCTTTAACGTGCACAGGGTATGTCTCTCCCGCACACGGGGCCACGGCTTAACGTCCCATCCGACGGACGGCGGACTTTCTAAGCCCATCGGTGTCCCCAACTGACCGTGGTCAGGGCGGGGAGTTCTGCGGAGATAAAACTTAACGCTGACCCAGCTGGGACTCGAACCTGTGAACTACAGATTACGAGCCTGCCGCGCTACCGACTGAGCCAACCCCGCCCCTTATAGAGTATCTGGAGTAGGGCATCCAAGGTGAGGGGGGGGTAGGAAGTTAACTTTTTGAAAAGCCAAGATTAAGTCATGCTAATCCCTCGGCTGCAGATCCTTATTCGTTGCAAACGAATGATGAAATTTCGCTAACAAACACTTCAAACGCAATGAAACGAATTGACGACGGTTGCGAAGAGAAAATGACAAAATGAATATAAAAAAATAATGCAAAGATAATAGTAATTGTCTGTGCTTGAACTGTAGCCAGATACAAGAATATCTTTGAAATGTTGTTTGAAAAAAATAATCCCCTCTTAGTCCCAGATATCTTCCATCACTGAGCGCTACCAACTTCCGATTATTGCACACATCCCTGACAGTTGTTGGCTCCGTCGGTAGGCGGCCAGGCTCGTGATCTGTAGTGTCCGGTTTGGTGGAATTTGTTCGGCGGAAAACATTCAACGGAAATTTGTTCGAAACGGAAATTTGTTCGAATGAAAGTTGTTTGAGCAATATTTTGTGGACAGTTCGAGCGGCCGATAGGGGGCGTACTCCTCAATAAGGTCTTTTCTGCTTTGTTACTGGGAGATTATCGGAGAGGTGGGGGGGATCTGGGAAGAGAAGTGACAAAAGAGATGGTTTCGTTTTAGATTAAGTAGGTTGGGTTGTTTTACCTCTGAGCGGCACTTTTTTGCACACAATGGGCTAAATGGTCAGGTCAAATGGACCCCGAAGGCTCAGAGAAGGTTGGGGGAGGGGACCCACTGGAACAGCTGTTGAGACAGATGGTAGCCTCCCATCAAGGCCATCCAGTGTGTTCTTTAACGTTGGGTTGTTTTACCTCTGAGCGGCACTTTTTTGCTCACCATGTGCTAAATGGCCAGGTCACATGGACCCCGAAGGCTCAGAGAAGGTTGGGGGAGGGGACCTACTGGAACAACTGTTGGGAGACAGATGGTAGCCTCCCGTCAAGGCCATCCAGCGTGTTCTTTAACGTGCACAGGGTATGGCTCTCCCGCACACGGGGCCACGGCTTAACGTTCCATCCGACGGAGATAAATCTCAACGCTGACCCAGCTGGTATTCGAACCTGGGAACTACAGATTACGAGCCTGGCGCGCTACCGCAAGTTAAAGAACACGCTGGATGGCCTTGACGGGAGGCTACCATCTGTCTCCCAAAGGCTGTTCCAGTGGGTCCCCTACCAGAACCTTGTCTGAGCCTTTGGGGTCCATGTGACCTGGCCATGTAGCCCATGGTGTGCAAAAAAGTACCGCTCAGAGGTAAAACAACCCAATCCAACTCGTAATCTGTAGTTCCCAGGTTCGAGTCCCAGCTGGGTCAGCGTTGAGATTTGTCTCCGCAAAATTCCCCCGCCCTGCCCACGGTCAGTAGGGGACACCGATGGGCTTGGAAAGGCCGCCGTCCGTCGGATGGGACGTTAACCGGTGGGTCCGTATGCAGGAGAGCCATACCCTGTGCACGTTAAAGAACACGCTGGATGGCCTTGACGGGAGGCTACCATCTGCCTCCCAACAGCTGTTCCAGTGAGTCCCCTGACCCCAACCTTTTCCGATCATTCGGGGTCCTTGTGACCTGGTCATTTAGTCCATTGTATGCATAAAAGGTGCTGCTCAGAGGTAAAACAACCCAACCTGACATTTGGGAAATAAAATACATTTTACGAAACGTTCACATCCGAGAAAGCCGTACCAAAAGGACGTCCTGCTCGCAGTCAAATGTCCCAAATGCGACGCCTGTCCCGAATAAAAGAGGACATCCCAATTGCCACATTTCGCTCGGAGTTCATTCGACCCAAGTGCAGGGCGATCAGCAGAAGAAGCGTTCGTGATTATTCCCAAAAAATTTTCATTTCGCGTGACATGCCGATGTGGAGCCGCCGCGCCAGCACGCGTGGCATGATGCTAAGCAGGTTCTGACCCGTGCCAGTCAGTCGTTAAGGAGTTTTTGGATTGGGCTTCTCGTGGCATGCGCCATTTTTCTCTCCCCTCCCCCCTCTGTCAATGAAGTCGTTCTCCTAAGGAGGGAAGTGTCCACCTCAACACAAATATGGTGAATAAAAACATTTTCTGATCCGTCGATGCGTTTAAGTGGATTTAATGCGAAGTTAATGCTTTCATCGAGTAAGAAGTGAGGCGGATTAAGAGGAAACATTAGCAATTAGGGAGACTATGAGCATGCGCAATTAACATTTCGCGAGTTAGATCACAGACTGATTGAGAGGTGAATGACAGGTCACTGACCCATGACCTTTCAGGACTGTTGGCAACTGCGCAGTTTCAATGTCTCCTGCGGAACGGCAACTGCGCAGTTTCAATGTCTCCTGCGGAACGGCAACTGCGCAGTTTCAATGTCTCCTTATAAGCAGTAGAACGGTGGCAACTTTAGAGACTCTGAGCATGCGCAGTTGGCGCTTAGACAGTTCTCGCTGATCATAGGTTGGTTGTCAGATGGGTTGGGTTAGGTTGTTTTACCTCTGAGCGGCACTTTTTTGCACACCACGGGCTAAATGGCCAGGTCACAAGAACCCCGAAGGCTCGGAGAAGGTTAGGGGAGGGGACCCACTGGAACAGCTGTTGGGAGACAGATGGTAGCCTCCAGTCAAGGCCATCCAACGTGTTCTTTAATGTTGGGTTGTTTTACCTCTGAGCTGCACTTTTTTGTACAAAATGGTCTAAATAGCCATGGTCACAAGGACCCCGAAGGCTCGGAGAAGGTTAGGGAAGGGACCCACTGGAACAGCTGTTGGGAGACAGATGGTAGCCTCCCGTCAAAGCCATCCAGCGTGTTCTTTAATGTTGGGTTGTTTTACCTCTGAGCGGCACTTTTTTGCACACCATGGGTTAAATGGCCAGGTCACAGGGACCCCGAAAGCTCGGAGAAGATTGGGTGAGGGGACCCACTGGAACAGCTGTTGGGAGACAGATGGTAGCCTCCTGTCAAGGCCATCCAGCGTGTTCTTTAACGTGCACAGGGTATGACTCTCCCGCACACGGAGCCACAGCTTAACGTCCCATCCGACGGACGGTGGCCTTTCCAAGCCCATCGGTGTCCCCTACTGACCTTGGGCAGGGTGGGGAATTTTGCGGAGATAAGTATAAACGCTGACCTAGCTGGGACTCGAACCTGGGAACTACAGATTACGAGCCTGACACGATACCGACTGAGCCACCACCGGGCCAATGCAGGAGGAAATAGACTACTTATTTTATCCTTATTTCATCCCAAATGTGTCTCAGAATGTGCAGCAACGTTTATTGGATTAAAAGAAGTCCCGGATCAGCTAAGGGCGGGGGTGGCTCATTCGGTAGCGCGCCAGGCTCGTAATCTGTAGTTCCCAGATTCGAGTCCCAGCTGGGTCAGCGTTGAGATTTATCTCCGCAAAATTCCCCGCCCTGCCCAAGGTCAGTAGGGGACACCGATGGGCTTGGAAAGGCCGCCGTCCGTCGGATGGGACGTTAAGCCGTGGCCCCGTGTGCGGGAGAGCCATACCCTGTGCACGTTAAAGAACACGCAGGATGGCCTTGACGGGAGGCTACCATCTGTCTTCCAACAGCTGTTTCAGTGGGTCCCCTCCCTCAACCTTCTCTGAGCCTTCGGGGTCCATGTGACCTGGCCATTTAGCCCATGGTGTGCAAAAAAGTGCCGCTCAGAGGTAAAACAAACCAACCCAACCCAACCCGGATCAGCTAAAACATAACGATGTTTCCATGCGAAAGATACACTTCAATTAGATGTCTGTATAATGGAGCACGTTCTTTTCTTTCAAAGCACGTTTGCTGTTACAACTTATTGACATATTGATTTCAAATAAATTCTCTCCCAACGCATTCATTGCGGGGATTATTGGAAGCAAGTAGTGTACAGTCGCTCAGAAAAATATCCGAACACTACGGTTGATTACAGAATTCAGAAAAAATATCTGGCAACGATTCTTTTTAGAAATTAGCGATCTGGCAACCTTCGTGTCTGACACGAAGAAATTAGCGATCTGACACGAAGGTTGCCAGATCGCTAATTTCTAAAAAGAATCGTTGCCAGATATTTTTTCTGAATTCTCTAATCAACCATAGTGTTTGGATACTTTTTTGAGCGACTGTAGGTGGTCATATTATTTTGATATTAGATCGTGTGGGCTCACTCACGGAAATATTGAACGTGTGCAGTTACCGTTCACAGCAAACTGGAGCGGTTGCGGTTAATTTTCACAGCACATTGGATCGTGTGAGCTCACAAAGACCTAGATCGTGTGGGCTCACTCACGGAAATATTGAGCGTGTGCAGTTACCGTTCACAGCAAACTGGAGCGGTTGCGGTTAATGTTCACAGCACATTGGATCGTGTGAGCTCACAAAGACCTGGATCGTGTGGGCTCACTCACGGAAATATTGAGCGTGTGCAGTTACCGTTCACAGCAAACTGGAGCGGTTGCGGTTAATGTTCACAGCACATTGGATCGTGTGAGCTCACAAAGACCTAGATCGTGTGGGCTCACTCACGGAAATAATGAGCGTGTGCAGTTACCGTTCACAGCAAACTGGAGCGGTTACGGTTAATGTTCACAGCACATTGGATCGTGTGAGCTCACAAAGACCTAGATCGTGTGAGCTCACAAAGACCTAGATCGTGTGGGCTCACTCACGGAAATATTGAGCGTGTGCATTTACCGTTCACAGCAAACTGGAGCGGTTGCGGTTAATGTTCACAGCACATTGGATCGTGTGGGCTCACTCACGGAAATATTGAGCGTGTGCAGTTACCGTTCACAGCAAACTGGAGCGGTTGCGGTTAATGTTCACAGCACATTGGATCGTGTGGGCTCACTCACGGAAATATTGAGCGTGTGCAGTTACCGTTCACAGAAAACTGGAGCGTGTACAGTTGATGTACACGCTCCAGATATTTTTCCTGAATTCCGTAATCACGTGACACGAAGGTTGCCAGATCACTAATTTCTAAAAAGAATCGTTACCAGATATTTTTTCTGAATTCTCTAATCAACCGTAGTGTTCGGATATTTTTTTGAGCGACTCTACTCTCAGAGATGTGTTTTCGCTCGATAGTGAGATAAATAATATTTCTTTGTTCTGCAGGGAAGATCGCGTTTGTCATTGACGACATTGCATCACAATGGATCTGTCGTCATGGGAACGGAGATATGGAAGCAAAAAATAACTTAAAATATATATAAAGTGGATTTCGAATGAGGCTATAAAAAAATACCTTCTTTTTTAAAAGAACGAATGTGACCGAGCTCTGTGTTTGTGGGTGTATCAAGAGGAAATGCGAAAAATGATTGAAAGCGAATTTATCGATTTCCGATTCGCGCGCACCACAATCTGTTCTTGTTGCACTGACGAGCGAAGGCTGACGATTTTGTGAAGAATTTATCGCTTGGCCACACCATAACTCCCCCCCCCCCGACCCACCCCCTTTATTTCGTGCTTTACTTCTCCAGACATCGGTGGCACTCAACGATGTTTTTAAGAAAACGGAACAGAAGAACTTTTTTTCGGGCCTGTGGGTGTGTGTACTGATATTTTCAACTCGCATTAGGAAGGTGGCAACAGCTTTTGGAAAAGCACTAAGAACAGTTTTTTTTTGCTTCTTGAAACTTTTTTTTTTTCATTTCTCTCTCTCGGAATTAAGACTGTCGTATCTGTGTTCCGTTTTGAAGACATTCGCGATCCCACTTCGAAATCCTCATTATTCATTTTTCGATGGGTTTCGTTTTTCCTTCTGTGGAACGATTTTCTAAAGTAACCTGAAGTATCCATTCCTCCTGGATGATCTCTCACTGCGGTAGAAGGTAACGGAGGAGAGCGCAGTTGTCGTCGGACTGCGATGAGGATCAAAGAGGATGGTGTAAATGTCGGTTCAATGGGGTGACGATGAAGGAGAAATGGCGCGGGAAAGTAATAAGGGTTGATAAAGAAGGTGATGAGAAAGGTGCACGGTCACTCAAAAAAACACCCGAACACTATGGATGACTACAGAATTCAGGAAAAATATCTGGCAACGATTTTTTTAGAAATTAGTGATTTGGCAACCTTCGCGTCACGTGATTACAGAATTCAGGAAAAATATCTGAGCGAAAAATATCTGGAAAAGTATCTCTTTGCTGTGAACGGTAACTGCACACGCTCAATATTTCCGTGAGTGAGCCCACACGATCTAGGTCTTTGTGAGCTCACACGATCCAATGTGCTGTGAACATTAACCGCAACCGCTCCAGTTTGCTGTGAACGGTAACTGCACACGCTCAATATTTCCGTGAGTGAGCCCACACGATCTAGGTCTTTGTGAGCTCACACGATCCAATGTGCTGTGAACATTAACCGCAACCGCTCCAGTTTGCTGTGAACGGTAACTGCACACGCTCCATATTCATTGCATTATATATTCATACGCATTATATATATTAAAAAAGTATCCGAACACTATGGCTGATTACAGAATTTAGAAAAAATATCTGGCAACGATTTTTTCAGAAATTAGTGATCTGGCAACCTTCGTGTCACGTGATTACAGAATTCAGGAAAAATATCTGGAGCGTGTACAGCAACTGTACACGCTCCAGTTACCGTTCACAGAAAACTGCACACGCTCCAGCTTGCTGTGAACGGTAACTGCACACGCTCAATATTTCCGTGAGTGAGTCCACACGATCTAGTATCAAAATAATATGACCACCTACAGTCGCTCAAAAAAGTATCCGAACACTATGGTTGATTACAGAATTCAGAAAAAATATCTGGCAACGATTTTTTTAGAGATTAGTGATCTGGCAACCTTCATGTCACGTGATTACAGAATTCAGGAAAAATATCTGGAGCGTGTACAGCAACTGTACACGCTCCAGAGGTGTATAGTTGCGTGTACTGCAACTGTACACGCAACTGTACACGCTCTTCGTGTCACGTGAAAACAATTGCCAGCAGAGGAAAAACAAGCCCAATTTACAAATCGAGTCTAATAATTTCAAATTACGTTTTAAAAACACTTCCACGAACAGTAAATGAAACGAACGACCGAATGACTGTTCTTTCTAAAATAGAATGACGTAGTGCAAAACTCGTGGTTCGCTTGCATCCTGCGAATAACTGCTTAAGCCTAATTATCCAACTCCCATTATCGTAGGTGGTCGAGCTTCCAAGAAGAGCGCCCCGTAGAAAAAAAAGAGCATAGAGAGAGCGGAGGAAGGAAAAGAGAGAGGCGTTGCACTTCAACTGTGTCCGCTACGGGTCACCTCTCAATCATGGGAAACAAAACGACTCTTTAACTTCCGCAACGAACGAGCTTCGAACAGTTCGTTTCTCCCTACTTACGAGTGACGTCACTGAACCGACGTCATCTAACGACAGATCGTTGGGGGTTCTAGCTGTGTGCGGAATCTCAGCTGCGGAGACAAGGGAGGGGGGGGGGGAAATACAGGAACGGTACAATTAGTGACTGATTCGGCGTCAGAATTTAACAGACAATTAAACTGCAATTGGTTGTAAGTTCAAGTTGGGAGACTGATTGTTTGTTTTGTTGTTTTATATTTTTTTTCTGGAGCGGCAATTAGGGAAAAAAAAAGGAAAGCATTTTTTTCCGCTAAAAGTTGAAGTTTTTTCTGTTTTCAGTTTTTCTTTCCAGTAGAAATGATTTTGCATCTTGAACTTTTAAGGTCATCAGAAAAACGAGAAGAAAATTTTCATTTTCCGAAACGCTTGAGCGAAAAAGAAAAAAAATAACAATGATCGGTGTACAGCCGCTGAAAAAAGTATCCGAACACCATGGTTGATTACAGAATTCAGAAAAAATATCTGGCAACGATTTTTTTTTTAGAAATTAGTGGGCAACCTTTGTGTCAGGTTGCCAGATCACTAATTTCTAAAAAAAAAAAATCGTTGCCAGATATTTTTTTCTGAATTCTGTAATCGACCATGGTGTTCGGTTACTTTTTTGAGCGACTGTAGGTGGTCATATTATTTTGATACTAGATCGTGTGGGCTCACTCACGGAAATATTGAGCGTGTGCAGTTACCGTTCACAGCAAACTGGAGCGTGTACAGTTACTGCACACGCTCCAGTTTGCTGTGAACGGTATCTGGAGCGTGTACAGTTGCTGTACACGCTCCAGATATTTTTCCTGAATTCTGTAATCACGTGACACGAAGGTTGCCAGATCACTAATTTCTAAAAAAAATCGTTGCCAGATATTTTTTCTGAATTCTGTAATCAACCATGGTGTTCGGTTACTTTTTTGAGCCACTGTACCTTTCTCAGACACGGATATTCCTCGGAAACTTTGGTGATATCTCTGAGTTTCAGATTGAATCATATCGTGGCCACGAAATTCATTCCTATCTTATAACAGAAAGACAAACAAGTTGTCATAACTCTTGCTGACTTATTCTGTTTCTTTTTCGTTTCAGTGTTTCCCAACAGGGGAGCCTTAGAAATTTTTTCGTGGGGGGGGGGCATTTAATTGTTCGGTAGATTATATATAACATCGAATAGTTCTTAGGTTGGGTTGTTTCACCTATGACCGGCACTATTTTTCACACCATGAGCTAAATGGCCAGGTCACAAGTTCCCCGAAGGCTCAGAGAAGGTTGGGGGAGGAGTTCCACTGGAACAGCTGTTGAGAGACAGATGTTAGCCTCCCGTCAAGGCCATCCAGCGTGTTCTTTAACGTGCACAATGTATGGCTCTCCCGCACACGGGGCCACGACTTAACGCCCATCCGACGGACGGAGGCCTTTCCAAGACCCTTGGTGTCCCCTACTCACTGTACTCCAAGACCGATGGTGTGACCGATTCTACTGACTATATTCTACCGATTCTATTTTTATTTTATTAATTTAATTTTTATAATTTTTTTTAATTTTAATTTAAAATTTAATTAAATTAATAATTAATTAAAATTAATTAATTTTTAATTTCAATTTAAAATTTAAATTAATAATTAATTAAAAATAATTAATTTTTAATTTCAATTTAAAATTTAAAATTAAAAATTTTTAATAAAATTTTTTATTTTTAATTATTATTTTTATTATTCTAATTTTACCGATTCTGCTAACCTTCGTGTCACGTGACACGAAGATCACTAATTTCTAATTCTAAAAAATCACAGATCACTAATTTCTAAAAAAAAATTGCTGACAGATATTTTTTCTGAATTCTGTAATCAACCTTAGTGTTCGGATATTTAATTGAGCGATTGTATATCTATTTCTAGACAGAAGAATAGTTTTTTTTTCTTACGTTAGCAGATAGTGGTCGTGTAGTTTCGTTTCAAAAGCGATATTCGCCATGACTGTAACAGGAACTCAGTTTTATCAGCGAACGATTTTTTGTCCACAGCCAACAAGTTGTACGTTGGCTGTGGACGAAGTTGTACGAGGAAGTTGCGACTTTTTTTTGTCTCGAGTGAAAAAGAAACAAAAATCACTTTTCATGGGAAAAACATTCGTCACATTTAGCGTTTGAGAATGAAAGAAAAAAAAGAAAAGAAAAAAACCAATAACAATGAGGTGGATTGAAGAAACGAACAAAAAATTTCTTCGACGTGTGGAATTCGGAGCAGTTCTGTTTTGGTAAAAACAGATAAGAGAACAATGGCAGCATTTTTTAAGTTCTGCCGCGCGATTGGACAGAGAGGGATCATTGAAGAAAACTGGAATTTAAAAGAATGGCTGTTTTGAAAGAAATAAGCTCACGAATAACACTTTTATTATGAAGTTGTTAAGCTGTGCTACGTCAGCGTGATATTTTATATCAGTTTTGAAAACCTTACATTAATACCGAAATGCATTTGAATGGCGAAAATGCTTGCAATTTAAATCATTTGAACCTAGACGAACGAATCTGAGATAGTTCACAAAATGTTTACCCTATCAGACAAGATATTGCAAGTGAAATTTGTCTTCACGTTAGGCCAAAAATGTCCAAAATAAAAAAAAAAATCCCGTCAAGCAGTGCTTGTCGTGGAGGTCTGACAGGAGTCTCTCGGTTTAATGCACTATAGAGAAGGTTGTGTTATTTTACCCAACCCAATCTTTGAATGACAAAAAAAAGAGAGAGAGATAGCACTGGGCGGCACTTTTTTTGCACACCGTGGGCTAAATGGCCAGGTCACAAGGATCCCGAAGGCACAGAGAAGGTTGGGGGAAGGGACCCACTGGAACAGCTGTTGGGAGACAGATGGTAGCCTCCCGTCAAGGCCATCCAGCGTGTTCTTTAATGTTGAGTTGTTTTACCCCTGAGCGGCACTTTTTTGCACACCATGGGCTAAATGGCCAGGTCACAAGGACCCCGAAGGCTCAGAGAAGGTAGGGGGAGGATACCCATTGAAAAGCTGTTGGGAAACAGATGGTAGCCTCCGGTCAAGGCATCCAGCGTGTTCTTTAAAGTGCATGAGGAATGGCACTACCGCACACGGCGTCACGGCTTAACGTCCCATCCGATGGACGGTGGCCTTTCCAAGCCCATCGGTGTCCTCTACTGACCGTGGGCAGGGCGGCGATAGAGAAGGTCTGTGAGGAAGGCGATATCTCAGCAGAAAAACAACACAAACATCCATGCCTTACCTAGAGCTCGAACCCAAGTCACGAGACGGCTAAGAAAGACAAGCAGACAAATATTCGTAAAGAATCAAAATATTGGTCTGATAGAGGGAATGAGAAGGGGGGGGGGAAGTGATAGGCACTATTCTTGCATAGCTCTAGAGGAAACCATGGGCACGTGCTTTTGACTCGGTGGTCGTCGAAATCTCCATAGATTCACGGGATTAGTGCCGTGAGATGTTCTGGAACAATTTCGATTGACGTCATGTTGAAGAAATCACGTGGTCACCGAGAGATCGAATTAATGAGGAAGAAATAAGAATCTGAACGGAACACTAGAAGTGCAGGTCAACAATGATTTAGAGAGGGTCGTAGTATCGAGTTTCGTTCGTGCAAACAGTGGTGTCGAGTTACTGGTGGTGTTTATGACGTAATCGGAACAGAGAGATTAATTTTACTCAACAAAGTCAGCTCGTAACCAGATGTTCCCAGGGCTTTACCTCAGAGCGGGGGTGGTTCAGTCGGTAGCGCGCCAGGCTCGTAATCTGTAGTTCGCAGGTTCGAGTCCCAGCTGGGTCAGCGTTGAGATTTATCTCCGCAAAATTCCCCGCCCTGCCCACGGTCAGTAGGGGACACCGATGGGCTTGGAAAGGCCGCCGTCCGTCGGATGGAACGTTAAACCGTGACCCCGTGTGCGGGTGAGCCACACACTCTAGACGTTAAAGAACACGCTGGATGGCCTTGACGGGAGGCTACCATCTGTCTCCCAACAGCTGTTCTAGTGGGTCCCCTCCCCCAATCTTCTCTGAGCCTTCGGGGTCCATGTGACTATTTATCCCATGGTGTGCAAAAAAGTGCCGTTCAGTGGTAAAACAACCCAACTCAACCCTCGGTTAGAAAGGGGGCCCCCTGTGGTTACCGTCCTTCGGATGAGTCGTTGAGCTGTGGTTCCGTGTGCAAAGAGACATCGTGGCAGACGTAAGAATACACTGGATGGTCTTGACGAGAGGTTTCCATCTGTCTCCTAAGAGCTATTCAATGGGTCCCCTTCCCAACTGTGAACTTTGGGGTCCTTGTAACCTGGCCATTCTGTCCATTGTATGCACAATTGTGCCGCTTAATAACGACCCAAACTAACAATTTAGTTCGTTCGTGCCCTAGAATGACCGCTCAGAGATAAAATAACCAAACCCAACAACCCGAGGAGATAGATGGTAGTACGACGATGTAACTAATTATTTTCTATTGCTTTCTTTCCCCGGAGGAGGCGAGGGTGGCTCAGTCGGTAGCGCGCCAGGTTCGTAATCTGTAGTTCCCATGTTCGAGTCCCTGTTGGGCCAGCGTTGAGATTTATCTCTGCAAAAACTCCCAGCTCTGCCCGCGGTCAGTAGGAGACACCTATGGGCTTGGAAAGGCCTCCGTCCGTCGGATGGGACGTTAAGCCGTGGCCCCGTGTGCGGGAGAGCCATACCCTGTGCACGTTAAAGAACACACTGGATGGCCTTGACGGGAGGCTACCATATGTCACCCAACAGCTGTTCCAGTGCGTCCCCTCCCCCAACCTTCTCTGAGCCTTCGGGGTCCATGTGACCTGGCCATTTATCCCATGGTGTGCAAAAAAGTGCCGCTCAGAGGTAAAACAACCCAACCCAACCCTCGGTTAGAAAGGGGGCCCCCTGTGGTTACCGTCCTTCGGATGAGTCGTTGAGCTGTGGTTCCGTGTGCAAAGAGACATCGTGGCAGACGTAAGAATACACTGGATGGTCTTGACGAGAGGTTTCCATCCGTCTCCTAAGAGCTATCCAGAGGGTCCCCTTCCCAACTGTGAACTTTGGGGTCCTTGTAACCTGGCCATTCTGTCCATTGTATGCACAACTGTGCCGCTTAATAACGACCCAAACTAACAATTTAGTTCGTTCGTGCCCTAGAATGACCGCTCAGAGATAAAATAACCAAACCCAACAACCCGAGGAGATAGATGATAGTACGACGATGTAACTAATTATTTTCTATTGCTTTCTTTCCCCGGAGGAGGCGAGGGTGGCTCAGTCGGTAGCGCGCCAGGTTCGTAATCTGTAGTTCCCATGTTCGAGTCCCTGTTGGGCCAGCGTTGAGATTTATCTCTGCAAAAACTCCCAGCCCTGCCCGCGGTCAGTAGGAGACACCTATGGGCTTGGAAAGGCCTCCGTCCGTCGGATGGGACGTTAAGCCGTGGCTCCGTGTGCGGGAGAGCCATATCCTGTGCACGTTAAAGAACACACTGAATGGCATTGATGGGAGGCTACCATCTCTCTCCCAACAGCTGTTCTAGTGGGTCCCCTCCTCAACTCTGAGCCTTCGGGGTCCTTGTTACCTGGCCATTTAGCCCATGGTGTGCAAAAAAGTGCCGCTCAGAGGTAAACCAACCCAATCCTTGTGACTTGTCCATTTGACCCACTGGGTGGCCCAAAAAGCACCGCCCAGAAGTAAAATAACAACCAATTTTTTGAAAAAAAAAATGATGAGTTAATGGCCTAATTAAGCTATCCAGACAAGAATGCATTATAGCATTTCTTTTATTAAGAGAAAAGTTATTAAGGTAGTGTCGGTAACAAAAGAGTAATCGATTTGTGATAGGTTATTGATTTAAGTAGCTTTAGCAGAAAGATTTTCGATTCAAATATTCTTCGGGAGAATAAGGTCATTGACTCTGAATCTGTTTTAACTCAGATTACTCGAATCAATAATCTTCTTGTTTGTAAGGTCAATTAAATCCATAACCTCGATGTTACTAATGATATCTGAATCGGTGATCATTTTTCACTTAGCTGCCCTAATCGATAAAACTTTGGCAAAAAGAAAGTTATTGATTGATGAGGGGGAGTCTTAGGGAAGAATATGTTATTTCAGGAAGCCTTAGTAACAAAAATATTACGATTCAAGTAGCTTCAGTAACAAGAAGGTTATGGTTCATGTAGCTTTAGCACCAAGAAAATTACGATTGAGGATGCTTTTGTATCAAAAAAAAATTACCATTGAAGAAGCTCTAGCCTAAAAAAATTACGACTAGAGAAGCTCTAGCATCAAGAAAATTACGATTGGAGGATATCTAGCTTTAAAAAATTACGATTAGAGAGGCTTTGGGTTGGGTTGTTTTACCTCTGAGCGGCACTTTTTTGCACACCATGGGCTAAATGGCCAGGCCACAAGGACCCCGAAGGCTTAGAGAAGGTTGGGGGAGGGGACCCACTGGAACAGCTGTTGGGAGACAGATGGTAGCCTCCCGTCAAGGCCATCCAGCGTGTTCTTTAACGTGCACAGGGTATGGCTCTCCCGCACACGGGGCCACGGCTTAACGTCCCATCCGACGGACGGCGGCCTTTCCAAGCCCATCGGTGTCCCCTACTGACCGTGGGCAGGGCGGGGAATTTTGCGGAGATAAATCTCAACGCTGACCCAACTGGGGCTCAGTAAGAAGAAAGTTATTAATTCAGATGGCATTATTACAACAAGGCCACTTAAATTCATCATTGGGTAGCCTTAGAAACAGTTAATTAATTATTAAAATAAATGATTATTGATCGAAAAAGTTTCTTTTAAAACAGAGCGATTATTTATTTCCACTTTGCAGAATTCTCTTCGCCGCCTCATTGTCTACCCGGTCACGTGGCTTGATGATGAGCCATCTGTTCTTCGTCAGGTGAAGATAAAGATGACGACATTCTATGACCTTTTATTCAAGTGGTTCGGTAAGAATAGAATTCGATAAAAGAGAAATCTGGAAAATCTGACAGGTTTGGTTTATTGACATTTGTGGGCATTTTTGGATAATAAGTTTCATGGAGCAGAGAGTAAATAGGTCAAGTCAGGAACGTTGGTGGTCCGAGAGTATTGTTTGAAATCAGTGACCGGAAGGAAAGTTGTCGTAAAGGAAGTATACACTGCACGCCATCCGTATACGTAATGAACTGAATCCTCCTCCTTAGAAGTGAGAGCAAGTACATTTCTGCGAAATTTAAACGATCCCACAGGAGAAATTTTGCGGTAGTGTTTCTGTGGTGGTGGCTCTCCGAAACTAAAATGCTCTGTGATTGACAATGTGTGTGGTGGTCGAAGTGGGAGGGCACGAAGTGGGAGGGGAAGTAATCCTACGTCACTTCATTCAAGTATTTTTGCTGATTATCAACACAAAGTTCCTAGAGTAGAACAGTTGTTTGTTTATCATTATTTTATATCACTACTTCGCTATACCAATTCCGTTTACTGTTAAGCCATCTCCATTATTGGTGTTGTGTTGTTTTACCTCTCAGCTGCACTTTTTTTGCACACCATGGGCTAAATGGTCAGGTCACAAGGACCCCGAAGGCTCAGAGAGTTGGGTTGTTTTACCTCTGAGCGGCACTTTTTTGCCCACCATGGGCTAAATGGCCAGGTCACAAGGATCCCGAGGGCTCAGAGAAGGTTGGGGGAGTGAACCCACTGGAACAGCTGTTGGGAGACAGATGGTAGCCTCCCGCCAAGGCCATCCAGCGGGTTTTTTAAAGTGCACAGGGTATGGCTCTCCCACACACGGGGTCACGGCTTAACGTTCCATCAGACGAACTTTCTGATCGAGGTCAGGGTTGGAGTTTAGTTTGAGATAAATGCTAGCACAAATGGGACTCGAACCTAGGAACTGCTTTGGATTGGGTTGTTTTACCTCTGAGCGGCACTTTTTTGCACACCATGGGCTAAATGGCCAGGTCACAAGGACCCCGAAGGCTCAGAGAAGGTTGGGGGAGGGGACCCACTGGAACAGCTGTTGGGAGACAGATGGTAGCCTCCCGTCAAGGCCATCAAACGTGTTCTTTAACGTGCACAGGGTATGGCTCTCCCGCACACGGGGTCACGGCTTAACGTCCCATCCGACGGACGGCGGCCTTTCCAAGCCCATCAGTGTCTCTTAGTGACTGAGGGCGGTGACTTTTGCCCAGATAAATCTCAACGCTGGCCTAGACGGGTCTCGAACCTGGGAACTGCAGATTACGAGCTTGGTGCGCTACCGACTGAGCCACTAATTCATAAGTAATCATCATCTTCTTAAAGCTAAGTGAATTATAATCTTCTTGGTAAAAAAAAAAACTGACTGAGTCATACATAATCTTCTTGGTAATAAAACCGATGACTCATGAGAAATGCCTCAGTCTCCTCAGTATTTATTAATGATGATTATTAAATAAGTAAAAAAAAAATACCCCCTCAAGCAGCTGCTTGCCACACAGAGGTCTGACCGGAGCTTGTCAGTTTATATGCCAGAGTAGAAGGTCTGAGAGGATGGCAGGACCTCAGCATTATTAGTTTCCTTTTAAATTAATTGAATTGCTTTCTTTGAAACTTTTTTATTTCTGTAATCTGTCTTAAGAATCATTTTACGCTGACTATTTATTATAAAAATTTTCCTTTTTATTATGCTGCCAGAAATTTTCCCTTGTGAAAAGTGTGTTTATGGGAGATCTATTACACCTGGGAAAGAAAAATCTAGTATCTCTTTCTTAGTCCATACAGGTTATCTCACTGAAGGATTGGGTTGTTTTGGGCCTTTTCGCTCACCCAATGAACTGAATCGGGCCACTTCAGAAGGGCCCCAAAGTCTCAAATATGAGTAGTGGAAGTGACCCATTAAACTTCAGTGTTCTGTGACTCCAATGGACACGGGGTCACGGCTTAACATTCCATCTGATAAAGGACAAACAGCCTTTTCTAAACCATCACTGTTCCCCTTTTCATCAAATTCAAAGAGGAAGTTAGAGGACGAAAAACTGAATTCAGGAACACCTAAGACTCGAACCTGGAGCATCAGATTATGGGGCCTCAGGCATTACCAATTGAGTCCCCCTATTATTTCTCGCAGAAAGACAAGTCTGTTGAGGGTGCAGACAGGTTTCCTGATCATTAATTCAATTGGTAATGCGCCAATCTCGTTAATTGACAATCCAGATTAGAGTTTTTACAGCGCATGAGTTCAGATTTTCCAGCACGCTGGATGACCTTGCTCACACTAGAAGTTGAAGTAACCAGAATATAAAGACCGTAAAATTATGTGGCTAAAAAAAATGTTCTTCAGCAGATGGAGTCTGATAACTAAAAAAAGGAGGGAGTCATAAATAATTATGGGGCGGGGGTGGCTCAGTCGGTAGTGCGCCAGGTTCGTAATCTGTAGTTCCCAGGTTCGAGTCCCAGCTGGGTCAGCTTTGAGATTTATCTCCGCAAAATTCCCCGCCCTGCCCACGGTCAGTAGGGGACACCGATGGGCTTGGAAAGGCCGCCGTCCGTCGGATGGGGCGTTAAGCCGTGGCTCCGTGTGCGGGAGAGCCATACCCTGTGCACGTTAAAGAACACGCTGGATGGCCTTGACGGGAGGCTACCATCTGTCTCCCAACAGCTGTTCCAGTGGGTCCCCTCCCCCAACCTTCTCTGAGCCTTCGGGGTCCATGTGACCTGGCCATTCAGTCCATGGTGTGCAAAAAAGTGCCGCTCAGAGGTAAAACAACCCAACCCATAAATAATTATCGAATTTTCTCGTCTTATAAAAAAATAAAAAAAAAAATCCAGATCCTCACAGCAGCGAAAATCAACAAGAAGTATTATTCGTTATTCATACAACAATATAACATTCCAACAATAGGAAAAAAAAAAATCTCACCTGCATCATTTGCTCGAGAGCTGCTACAAAGAATTTTGGTAAAGGACCTTGGGAGCGACATCTTCTCTCTTGTGCACGAGCTTCTCTGAAGGATCAAAGACTATATTTAGAAACAACCAAGGAATACCGAGAGACAGAAAGGGGATGAAGTATCCAAGGCGTTTTCTGCCTCCTAACCCTTCATCCTTATCATCCACTTAAAAAAGGGTTCCACGAGCCATCACTCATCCTCCTCACTGTCTCCGGATCGTTCGATCCACAACATCACATCGTTAAGTACGACTCGCAGACGTCATTATGATTGAACAACCGGCATAACGATCGACAGAAATAAGTAACAAACGATCCTCTCCGAACTTCCGGTCTTCCAGAAATGTGTGCTCCTCCCCTGCAACTTCTTCCTCGTCTGGCACAAAACACACACAGAACACAAGACGCACGGACACACCTCTGCCGACGGCGCGCGCAAAAAAGACCCACTCAGCTGTGCGGTTGGCCGCGAACTGGCGCGTGCAGCATCCCGCGGTAAACACGGGCAGTGCGATGACGGCGGTGGTAGCAGTGGAAGGTCACGTGACTTCTCTCCCTCTGCCAAACGCGGAAGTCGTCCGCAAAATTTCCCACGCAGTTTTCGGCGGCGTTTGGCACAACGGAATCTTCACGTGCACTGTGAGAGCAAACGATTTGGGACCGTCTCGGGTCTTTTTGTTTTTGCCGGCGGTTGCGGTTAATATCGGTGAACGATATTTGTTTTTGGTTGTTTTCGAATAAACAATTCAATGGTTGGGAACTTATTTTTTTCCCCCCAAAATCATAATGCAGGTAATTAAAGAATAACTGCATGCCTGGATCTCAGTCAACGATACGATTGTTAAAAAGTAATGATTATTTAAACACGATCATTATTTCTCAAAATAAAAAACGATATTCGATTCGACAATTGTTAAGGTCTGTAAAATAATGCCTTCCAGCGCTTGGTATTTAAATAGCAAACTTTGGCTCAAATTGCAAGAAAAAATAACGCACAGTGATACTCTAGGAAACAATAAAAATGGCATATTTTGAAACAAAAAAGGCTATTAATAATCGCAAAGGATGTTGATCACCTTGGTGTCCTGGATTTTTATTATTGCACAATTTAGATCTGGACTGTTGCGCAATTATTAGTTGGGGGGGGGGAGAGTCCTTCTCTTTCAGTAGCTTTAACAACCACAATGCAGGCAAAAACAGAAAAATATTAAAAATATATATAATTTTTTTGCAAAATATTTTTTTAAAAATAGTTTATGCATTGAGAAAAATATATATATTACGCTCTTCGGAACGGCGTTCTGTTACCAGCCCAATTACTTTTCATTCAATTACCAAATCTCAATCAAACGGGGCGGGGGTGGCTCAGTCGGTAGCGCGCCAGGCTCGTAATCTGTAGTTCCCAGGTTCGAGTCCCAGCTGAGTCAGCGTTGAGATTTATCTCCGCAAAATTCCCAGCCTTGCCCACGGTCAGTAGGGGACACCGATGGGCTTGGAAAGGCCGCCGTCCGTCGGATGGGACGTTAAGCCGTGGCCCCGTGTACGGGAGAGACATACCCTGTGCACGTTAAAGAACATGCTGGATGGCCTTGACGGGAGGCTACCATCTGTCTCCCAACAGCTGTTCCAGTGGGTCCCCTCCCCCAACCTTCTCTGAGCCTTCGGGGTCCATGTGACCTGGCCATTTAGCCCATGGTGTGCAAAACAGTGCCGCTCAGAGGTAAAACAACCCAACGTTAAAGAACACGCTGGATGGCCTTGACGGGAGGTTACCATCTGTCTCCCAACAGCTGTTCCAGTGAGTCCCCTCCCCCAACCTTCTCTGAGCCTTCGGGGTCCATGTGACCTGGCCATTTAGCTCATGGTGTGCAAAAAAGTGCCGCTCAGAGGTAAAACAACCCAACCCAAATCAATCAAATAAATCAATATCTCGATTTTCAACAATATTCGTTCGGTATTTAATGAATTATGGAAGTTTGAATATTTAGCGATAACAATGCCAGCCACAAAAATTGACTTCAGAAGTTAATTAAAACTTAGTAATAAGTATTGGATCAAAGTATTTAATAAAATAAGTTTCTATTTTAGAACTTTGTGTAAAGAATTCTTTCACTATTCTTCAGTTTTGTATAACTTTCTTAAGACTGGCATTGCTGTTTTTAAATATTCAAATAACTCATTAAATACTGAACGAACGTTGTTGTAAATCGAGATATTGATTTATTTGATTGAGATCTTTATCTGCAATCACATTCTTCGAAACAAAAAAACTTATTTTAGAAGTTATAGAGCTTTGACGTTAGCTTCCCATTGACTTAACAAAGGGATTTTCCTTAATTTAACAGCAACAGTGAATTGAAAAATATGGAAAGAATTATTTAGACAAAAGTTTTAAATATGCACATAATGCATTAAATGGTTTGAAATAATTCTTCGTATCTAAATTATAACTTCTAAGGCGAATTCTTATGTTTGGCGTTCCTGTTGTTAAATATTCAAACTTCCATAACTAAATAAAAATAAATATAAATAAATAAATACCCCCTCAAGCAGCTGCTTGCCACAGATGTCTGACAGGAGCCTGTCAGTTTATATGCCACAGTAGTAGACCCGAGAGTAAGGCAGGACCGCAGCAGAAAAACGACACACACATCCATGCCTAATCCGGGGCTCGAACCCAGGTCCCTTAGATCAGTAGCCAAGCGTGCTAACCACTCGGTCACGGGACGGCTCCATAACTAAATACAAAGTGAATATTGTTGAAAATCGAGCTTTATATAGATTTCATTGAGAACTTTTTCTTCGGTCACGTTAACTCATGAAGAATTTAGTTTCGAAATAAACTTCCACTGACATCACATGAAGGTCTTGGGGAGGGGGGGGTCATAACTCAATGGGGCGGGGGTGGCACAGTCGGTAGCGCGCCAGACTCGTAATCTGCAGTTCCTAGGTTCGAATCCTCCTGGGTCAGCGTTGAGATTTATCTCCACATAAAGCTCTCCGCCCTACCCAATGCCAATAGGTGACACCGATGGGCTTGAAAAGGTAGCCGTCCGTCGGATGGGATGTTAAGCCGTGACCCCGTGTGTGGGAGTGCCATACCTCATGCACTTTAAAAAACACGCTGGATGGCCTTGACGGGAGGCTACTATCTGTCTCCCAACAGCTGTTCCAGTGGGTCCCCTACCCCAACCTTCTCTGAGCCTTCGGGGTCCTTCTGACCTGGCCATTTAGCCCATGGTGTGCAAAAAAGTGGCACTCAGAGGTAAAACAACCCAACGTTAAAGAACACGCTGGATGGCCTTGACGGAGGCTACCATCTGTCTCCCAACAGCTGTTCCAGTGGGTCCCTACCCCAACCTTCTCTGAGCCTTCGGGGTCTTTGTGACCTGGCCATTTAGCCCATGGTGTGCAAAAAAGTGCCACTCAGAGGTAAAACAACCAACGTAATGCGGGTAATACTTTCAAAAATTGCATTCTTTATTCAGAAAATAAGCACCTATGAACTAGAATTTTTTTTTTAATTCGAATACGAGTTTTGTTTATGAGAAAAATTTACTGCTGCAGCCATCCCCACGGTCGCTTTGATCAGATAAACTCCGAACACTATCCCATCAAAGTACACGTTGCCACGTCCAGATTTCAAACTCTATATATGTGGAGAAAAATAAACGGACCCAACGGCAATCAGACTGTTTCGTCTAGAGAACACACGTAACGAGTTGTCTGTCTTATCAGCTTGCAAAACCACGCAGGGCCACGTGACGAGAGTTTTGCACTGACGATAAAGCTTTACAGAGATAAAACATCCCAGCGAATGCATACACACAGATAGAAAGAAGACATTGCTATTGCACGCAAAAACGCAAGTTGATGTTTTTGCCATCTAGGAAAACTGTGGTTTTTGGGAACTGGAGTTTCAGAGATAACACCTAGGGAAGAAATAACAGTAAAATATAAGAGGAAACGGACATGACGTCAGGGGAAGTTAAAAATGTCACTGGCTGTAGGAAATGAGATAGGCTGGATAAAATTCGTGTTAGAACAACAAACATTAAAAAGATCACATGCAATGAGCAATTCCTAGAACATTGCGAAGGTGGTTTGGGTTTTTACCTCTGAGCGACACTTTTTTATACACAATGGCCAGGTCACAAGGACCCCGAAGGCTCAGAGAAGGTTGGCAGAGGGGACCCACTGGAATTGCTGTTGGGAGACAGATGGTAGCCTCCAGTCAAGGCCATCCAGCGTGTTCTTTAACGTGCAGAGGGTATGCTCTCCCGCACACGGGGCCATGGCTTAACGTCCCATCCGACGGACGGCGGCCTTTCCAAGCCCATCGGTGTTCCCTACTGACCGTGGGCAGGGCGGGGAATTTTGCGGAGATAAATCTCAACGCTGACCCAGCTGGGACTCGAATCTGGGAACTACAGATTACGAGCCTGGCACGCTACCGACTGAGCCACCCCCGCCCCAGAGCAATTCCTAGAACATTGCGAAGGAGGTTTGGGTTTTTACCTCTGAGTGGCACTTTTTATACACAATGGCCAGGTCACAAGGACCCGGAAGGCTCAGAGAAGGTTGGGAGAGGGGACCCACTGGAATAGCTATTGGGAGACAGATGGTAGCCTCTCTTCAAGGCCATCCAGCGTGTTCTTTAACGTGCACAGGGTATGGCTCTCCCGCACACGGGACCACGGCTTATCATCCCATCCGACGGATGGCGACCTTTCCAAGCCCATTGGTGTCCCCTACTGACCGTGGGCATGGCGGAGAATTTTGCGGAGATAAATCTCAACGCTGACTCAGCTGGGAACTATAGATTATGAGCCTGGTGCGCTACCGACTGAGCCACCCCCGCCCACACATTGCGAAGGCGAATAGACAAAATAATTTCCCTGCTTTGAATGTTAGGCCCCACAACTGAACATTGGAGCTGGAATATTTAGCGGATGTAAACAATTATCGTCTGTCATCATCGAAGTATTCACGTGCCATTTTAAACTAAATATTTTACACCATCCTTCAACTGTGGCGAATAATTGTCGTTTGTTTACGTTTAACAAATTTAATGTTATTTATAACAACGAGCACTACAGTCGCTCAAAAAAATATCCGAACACTACGGTTGATTACAGAATTGAGAAAAAATATCTGGCAACGATTTTTTTTAGAATTAGTGATCTAGCAACCTTCGTGTCACGTGACACGAAGGTTGCTAGATCACTAATTCTAAAAAAAATCGTTGCCAGATATTTTTTCTCAACTCTGTAATCAATTATAGTAAGGTTGCCAGATCATCATCATCATCCTCAAGCAGCCATGGGCTACGGAGGTCCAACCAGACCGTGCAATTTAGTTCTCCAAGCAAATCTGTCCTGAGCCACATCTGATGCATCTGGCCACTGCAGACCAATTCTAACAAGATCCTGTTTGACACTGTCTGTCCACCGCATCCTAGGTCTCCCCTTCTTTCTGAGGCCTTTAGGCACACTGTTCGCCAATCTATAATTATCCATATGGGCAACATGGCCAAACCAACGGAGTCTCTCTCTGAACAAAAAACTTGCTCAAAGGAGGTTACCCACTCCTTTTTCTAACCTCAGCATTTCTTATGAAGACAAACCATCTAATACTCAAGATATTGTGTAAGCATCTAGAATTAAAGGTATATATATATCATATACAGGGTAAAAATAAAAAAGCCGTGATAGTTTTAAGTGTTGATATTTATTGATGTAATGAACGTGATGAATTAGGTGTCATAAAACGAGTAATGGTTGGGAGTATAGTATCGGTTAGGGCTATCTCTCCTAGAAGGAAATTTTGTTAGCAAAAATACTCAAGATGGCGTACCATGGAGAGATATGACTATCTTTTCAAAGTACTCTCTCTTCTGACAATCGAAAATGAATTCTGCATTAAACTATTAGCAAATCTCTTGGGATACTTCCATGCCGTGTGAATCGAAAATCATATTCAAAACTATCGAACTACGAAAATGAGATTTTTTACAGAAAAAATTTGCAGAAGATAAACTGCAGTTCTCAGTCAGTAGCGCGTAATCTGTAGTTCCCAGGTTCGAGTCCCAGCTGGGTCAGCGTTGAGATTTATCTCCGCAAAATTCCCCGCCCACGGTCAGTAGGGGACACCGATTGGAAAGGCCGTCGTCCGTCGGATGGGACGTTAAACCGTGACCCAGTGAGCGGGTGAGTCATACACTCTGGACGTTAAAGAACACGCTGGATGGCCTTGACGACAGGCTACCATCTGTCTCCCAACAGCTGTTCCAGTGGGTCCCCTCCCCCAACCTTCTCTGAGCCTTCAGGGTCCTTGTGATCTGGCCATTTTGCCCATGGTGTGCAAGAAAGTGCCACTCAGAGGTAAAGCAACCCAACACTTAGTCATATTTATCCAAATTACGATTTTAGAAAATATTATAAATATTCTTTAATATTTAAAGAACTATTGAAGCTAAAATATTTGACAGATGATTGACTGGCTGTTATGATTGTCCTTAACACGATTTCAAAATTGATTCAAAGTGGAAAACAATTCGTTACAATTTTAAAATAAATTCTTACGAAGCAACATTGAATTAAATGTTGCTCTTCGCAAAAACCTTAAAAAATATCCCCTTTGCTCCTAAAATAATCATTTCCGCTAATAAATGCAGTTGATCGTTATCTACAGATCTTCTTCTTCATCAGAGCTGTTGTCTCAGCAGACTCATCATAATCATCAATTTTATATTATAAAATTTGAGTCCGTAGAGCCCCTATTCTCGTTCAACGTAGAAATAGGATAATGTAAAAGACTTTAAATGTTTCGAAATAAGAATAAATCCAGGGATAAAATCCAGGTGTTTAATTTCCTGTGCGATTGGGCAGTTTTACCTCTGAGTGGCACTTTTTTTTTTGCACACCATGGCCTAAATGGTCAGGTCACAAGGACCCCGAAGGCTCAGAGAAGGTTGGGAAAGGGGACCCACTGGAACAGCTGTTGGGAGACAGATGGTAGCCTCCCTTCAAGGCCATCCAGCGTGTTCTTTAACGTTGGGTTGTTTTACCTCTGAGCGGTACTTTTTTGCACACCGTGGGCTAAATGGCCAGGTCACAAGGACCTCGAAGGCTCAGAGAAGGTTGGGGGAAGGGACCCACTGGAACAGCTGTTGGGAGACAGATGGTAGCCTCCCGTCAAGGCCATCCAGCGTGTTCTTTAACGTGCACAGGGTATGGCTCTCCCGCACACAATGAGCCACGTCTTAACGTCCCATCCGACGGACGGCGGCCTTACCAAGACCCATCGTTGTCCCCTACTGACCATGAGCAGAGCGAGGAATTTTGTGGAGATAAATCTCAACGCTGACCTAACTGGTACTCGAACCTTGGAACTACAGATTACGAGCGTGGCGCGCTACCGACTGAGCCACCCCCGGCCCCTAATTTCCTGTGACTCAGTCCAGTTAAACAAGGCAGCAACTTCGTAAATCTGCGAAATTTTACTTCTGCTGATTACGCTTATCATCAGAAAAACACTCTGAGTTAACATGCTCAACCATAAAAGCAAGGGGCGGGGGTTGCTCAGTCGGTAGCGCGCCAGGCTTGTAGTCTGCAGTTCCCAGGTTCGAGTCCCAGCTGGGTCAGCGTTGAGATTTATCTCCGCAAAATTCCCCGCCCTGCCCACGGCCAGTAGGGGACACCGATGGGCTTAGAAAGGCCGCCGTCCGTCGGATGGGACGTTAAGCCATGGCCCCGTGTGCGGGAGAGAGCCATACCCTGTGCACGTTAAAGAACACGCTGGATGGCCTTGACGGGAGGCTACCGTCTGTCTCCCAACAGCTGTTTCAGTGGGTCTCCTCCCCCAACCTTCTCTGAACCTTCGGGGTCCTTGTGACCTGGCCATTTAGCCCATGTGTGCAAAAAAGTGCCGCTCAGAGGTAAAACAACCCAACCCAACCATAAAAGCAAAAAAAAATAATTTTGTATTTCATTACTATTGTGAACGCGTTCCAGAAAAGGCTGCACGAGCAGCCACGTCCTGTCGCGCCATCCCACGTCCTTCTCTTCAGATATCTGCCAGTCCACCCTACGCTTCCCAACTGTCATTTGGAGCCCAAAAATAGACGCACCAAAGATCGTGCTCGCGCCAGGCTAGCAGGTCAAGTAATGACGCCACGCCAAACTTCGCGTGTGCTCACAGATGCGCAGATTTTAAATTGCACTCGACGCCATCTTGTTCTAGCTGACGGCAGCTATGTCATTGGAGGGTTAATTAGCACGAGAACTAGCGGTAATGGGATCGTTTTGGAATGTTGAGAAAAGTGTTTCCATGGGAACGGGAAAACATCAGATGTTGTGTGGTTGTTATGATTATTCTCTGCGATCTATTCCGAGTGGTGGTTTAAAATCGAATCATTATGAGCCAATTGACTAGGTAACCGTTTTTAAAGTTCTCTCTCCCGCGACTCAGCAGATAGCGTCGGCGGGCTTTTGTCGTTTGTTCTCCCCCCCTCCAATCAGGCCGTAACAGGCTCAAAGGAATAAGGTGGGTTTTAGCATTTATAAAAGGAGGGGGGGGGGGGGTGTTGACCAATGGCCAAAGTTTTTTTTATAAAACAGAGAACTGTATATATGAGCTTATGACAAAACATGAGGTATCGCAATTTTTTTGCCACGGCATCTCAAATGTAAAGGAATCCTTGTTATTGTAAGGTAGCAAAAGTTATCATCATCATCATTCTCCTCAAGCAGCCATGGGCTACGGAGGTCCAACCAGACCGTGCAATTTAGTTCTCCAAGCAAGTCTATCCTGAGCTACATCTACTGCATTTGGCCACTGCACACCAATTCTAACAAGGTCCTGTTTGACATTGTCTGCCCACCGCATCCTAGGTCTCCCCTTCTTTCTGAGGCCTTTAGGCACACTGTTCATAACCCTATTCGCCAATCTATAATTATTCATACGGGCAACATGGCCAAACCAACGGAGTCTCTCTCTGCACAATATGCTGCTTAAAGGAGGTTGCAAACTCCTTTGCCTAACCTCATCATTAGTTACAAAGTTGAACCACCCACTGCCAAAGATACTGCGTAAGCATCTGGAATCAAAAGCATCTAGTTTCCTGTTATCTTGTTTACAAAGTGTCCAAGTTTCACTACCATAACTAACCCTAGAAAGAACCAAACTATTATACAGTCTAATTTTAGTCTTTAGGTGTATACGCCTATTTCTCCACACTCTCCATAGATTCTTAAAAGTCCCGGCAGCAATCCCTATTCGTCTATTAATCTCATGCCGCACATCACCAGTATCTGTTACATAATATAATATAATCTCAGTTTCTAAGATTGACATGCAGGTAATGCCTGGATTATCCATCTCCGATCTCAAATTGTGTTAAGTAGGCTGACTTTAAGTCGAAAGAAGGATTAAGACTGATTATTAATAAATTAATCATGCTTCCTTTTGGGAGTTCAGATCCTTTTTTCTGATGAGGAAGTGAAATTTTTCAATAGAACAAAGCTTTTCGAGACAGAAGAAATGAACTCTGTTCCAGTTTCTCTTACAATACAGAAAAAGAAGGGCGAATTCTTTGTGGGCTTTTATGTTTTATCTAGAAATCGAACTAGGGCGTACTGATGGTAACAAATACGATAACAATTATCTTCCATGAAGGCGATTATTATGCTCTCATCTTTCTTGTATACTTTCGATAGATGTCTAATGGCTTTGGGTTGGGTTGTTTTACTTCTGAGCGGCACTTTTTTGCACACCATGGGCTAAATGGCCAGGTCACATGGACCCCGAAGGCTCAGAGAAGGTTGGGGGAGGGGACCCACTGGAACAGCTGTTGGGAGACAGATGGTAGCCTCCCGTCAAGGCCATCCAGCGTGTTCTTTAACGTTGGGTTGTTTTACCTCTGAGCGGCACTTTTTTGCACACCATGGGCCAAATGTCCAGGTCACATGGACCCCGAAGGCTCAGAGAAGGTTGGGGGAGGGGACCCACTGGAACAGCTGTTGGGAGACAGATGGTATCCTCCCATCAAGGCCATCCAGCGTGTTCTTTAACGTGCACAGGGTATGGCTCTCATACACGGGGCCACGGCTTAACGTCCCATCCGACGGACGGCGGCCTTTCCAAGTCCATCGGTGTCCCCTACTGACCGTGGGCAGGGCGAGGAATTTTGCGGAGATAAATCTCAATGCTGACCCAGCTGGGACTCGAACCTGGAAACTACAGATTACGAGCCTGGCGCGCTACCGACTGAGCCACCCCCGCACCATGTCTAATGGCAGCGAATGTTCTGGTTTGGGGACAAGGTTTCGTAATTCATCCAAAAACGAAAGAACTAATGAAAAATTCACTATTTCTTATTTCTACACAAAAAAGGGAAGAAGAAAAAAGTTTTTATGAATATCGAAAGCGAAATTTACATGGGATTTAGGAACAGAAAGAGTAAGAAGGAAAAATAGGGGAAAGAAGAATTAAGGTGGGAGGGGGAAGAACGAAGCAAAAAATGAGGCATAGAAAAAAAAAAGCAGATTGGCGGGGACAGCGGAAAAGAAAGAGAAACAGAAGAGGTAAAAATGAAGGAAAAAAAACAGATGAAAAGAGAAAAAAAAAAGAAAAAGAATATTGAAAAAATAAAGATGGAAAGGAAAAAATATAGTGAAAAAGAGGGAGAGATATTGAAAGAGAAAGAATGATTTAAAAAAAAGTGAAATGGAAAAATGAAAAAAAAAATAAATGTTGAAAATGGTAAAACAGTTAAAAATGATAAAAAAAGAATGAAAACGTGAAAAAACAGCAAATATAATGAAAGAGAAAATGAAACAAAAATGAGTAAAGAGAAATGAAAATAAAATAAATGGAGAAAGTTGAAAATTAAAGAAAAATAAAAGAATGAATGATGGATAAAAGAAATACAATTAAAAGCACAATTAAAAATATTCTAAATTAAAAACCAAAATGAAATAGAGATAAAATTAAAAGAAAGATATAAATATAAAAAAGTGTAAAATAAAATAAAAAAAATGAGAAAAGGGAAATAAACGAAAAATATAGAATAAAAACAAACATACAGGACGAAAAATGAAAAGGAAATAAATGAAAAAAAAAGAACCAAAGAGAAGGAAAGAAGGAAAGAAAACTGAAAATAAAGAAATAAATGGAAAATTACACGGAAAAAAAAGAAAGTAGAGGGGGGGTAGAGGTGGGGGAATAATTTAAAATGAAACGAATGGTACATAATAAAATAAAATGATGGGAAAAGAAACAAAAGATAGTAAGGCAGGAAAGAAAAGGAAAATAGAATATGCGAATGAGGGTGTACAGTTGCTCAAAAAAGTATCCGAACACTAAGGTTAATTACAGATTTCAGAAAAATATCTGGCAACGCTTTTTTAGAAATTAGTGATCTGGCAACCTTCATGTCATTGATTACAGAATTCAGAAAAATATCTGACAACGATTTTTTTTTAGAAATTAGTGATCTGGCAACCTTCGTGTCACTGATTACAGAATTCAGAAAAATATCTGGCAACGCTTTTTTAGAAATTAGTGATCTGGCAACCTTCATGTCATTGATTACAGAATTCAGAAAAAATATCTGGCAACGATTTTTTTCTCAGAAATTAGTGATCTGGCAACCTTTGTGTCACTGATTACAGAATTCAGAAAAATATCTGGCAACGCTTTTTTAGAAATTAGTGATCTGGCAACCTTCATGTCGTTGATTACATAATTCAGAAAAAATATCTGGCAACGATTTTTTTTTTAGAAATTAGTGATCTGACAATCTTTGTGTCACTGATTACAGAATTCAGAAAAATATCTGGCAACGCTTTTTTAGAAATTAGGGATCTGGCAACCTTCATGTCATTGATTACAAAATTCAGAAAAAATATCTGGCAACGATTTTTTTTTAGAAATTAGTGATCTGGCAATCTTCGTGTCACTTATTACAGAATTCAGAAAAATATCTGGCAACGCTTTTTTAGAAATTAGTGATCTGGCAATCTTCGTGTCACTGATTACAGAATTCAGGAAAAATATCTGGCAACGATTTTTTTTAGAAATTAGTGATCTGGCAATCTTCGTGTCACTGATTACAGAATTCAGAAAAATATCTGGCAACGCTTTTTTAGAAATTAGGGATCTGGCAACCTTCATGTCATTGATTACAGAATTCAGGAAAAATATCTGGCAACGATTTTTTTTAGAAATTAGTGATCTGGCAATCTTCGTGTCACTGATTACAGAATTCAGAAAAATATCTGGCCACGCTTTTTTAGAAATTAGGGATCTGGCAACCTTTATGCCATTGATTACAGAATTCAGGAAAAATATCTGGCAACGATTTTTTTAGAAATTAGTGATCTGGCAACCTTCGTGTCACGTGATACGAAGGTTGCCAGATCACTAATTTCTAAAAAAATCGTTGCCAGATAATTTTTCTGAATTCTGTAATCAACCTTAGTGTTTGTATACTTTTTTGAGCGACTGTACTGGTGTTTGCAGGAAGTGGTCGTGACCGTGTTTGTCCAAGAGAGTGCATTGGTAGCGAAACTGCACGAGGAAAAAGGAGAACAAATCCGGTTTTCTTTGACCACCACTAGGCGGCGACATCGACGGCCATTAGAGGAAGGGATGAGTTGCAAGTTCCGGAAGAGCGTCGCTAATAATGATGCTGACACGGGAGGAAGTGATGATGATGAGACCAAACAGACGTATAACGCTGATGAGGGGGGGGGGAAACGGAGGCACGAGGTGGAGAACCTCTTTTAATGGGAAGTGGATGAACGAGACGAGAGAAGGGATTGGTAAAGAATTTTAAAACACTCGTAAAGCAGTTCCTGAATCTCTTTATTCTTCTGAAAGTTGATGCTAAATATTTTTATTTCAATAATTATAAATGTGGACATTGTGGCTGATCGAATGATGGAAATATGTTTTATAAAAAATATTCCGTGCTCCTAGCTGTAAGCAAATTGATTAAGGTTGGATTCAATTCATTTATCTATGATCGGCGCTTTCAACAAAGTGTCACGGGTGTTCGTTTTTCTGACGTAGATTTTCTTTCATGTGAGGTCTCGCAGATTCTTCTCTACTTCACATTACACTGACAAGTTGCAGTCAGACCTCAACAAAAGAAAGTTGTTTCAGGATTTTTTTTTGCATTCGGAATAAGAAGCGAAGCATTGCAGGCTCTTTCATGTTTATTGCAAAGCAGTAGGATAACTAAATGTAGATTTTTTTTTGCTAGATTGGTGTTTTACCTCTGAGCAGCACTTTTTGTGCACGCAGTGGGCTAATGGTCAGGAGAGAAGGACACCGAAGGCTCAGAGAAGGTTGGGGGAGACCCACTGGACAATTGTTAGGTTGGGTTGTTTTACCTCTGAGCGGCACTTTTTTGCACACCATGGGCTAAATGGCCAGGTCACATGGACCCCGAAGGCTCAGAGAAGGTTGGGGGAGGGGACCCACTGGAACAGCTGTTGGGAGACAGATGGTAGCCTCCCGTCAAGGCCATCCAGCGTGTTCTTTAACGTGCACAGGGTATGGCTCTCCCATACACTGGGCCACGGCTTAACGTCCCATCCGACGGACGGCGGCCTTTCCAAGCCCATCGGTGTCCCCTACTGACCGTGGGCAGGACGGGAAATTTTGCGGAGATAAATCTCAACGCTGACCCAGCTGGGACTCGAACCAGGGAACTACAGATTACGAGCCTGGCGCGCTACCGACTGAGCCACCCCCGCCCCAGGTTTGGGGAGACCCACTGGACAATTGTTAGGAGACAGATGAAAACTCCCCATCAAAGCCATCCTGCGTGCCATAACGTGCACAGGGTACGGCTCTCCTGCACACGGAACGCGGCTCAACGGTCCCATACGAAGGACGGCGTCTTTTCCAAACCCATCGGTGTCCTCTTTCTCATCAAGGATAGGGAGCGGGATTTAACGAAGAAAAATCTCAAAGCTGTCACAATTAGGAAAGGCATCAGATAATAATTAGATGCATGATGAAACTAAGAAAATTTGAAAGCGTTGCAAATGTATACAATGAATTAGGTATTTTAGAAATAAGGAAATTATATGTATTTCAGGTACTGAAATACATAAGGATGAATTTCAATGTTCAAACTTTACGGACATTTGAAAAGAATACTCGACTGTCAAAAAACCTTTTCTTACTTGATTTAAAAGCGAACAAAACTATTGTTGAAAAACATTATGTTTATTTGGCGCCAAAGTTTTTTAACTGCTTACCAGAGTACATCAAAGGAATTTTAAAACAAAATGATAACTTTTTCTATAAGGAATTAAGAAAATGGATTTTGAATGTGGTAAATATTGAGACTATGTTTTTGAAATAAAAGAGATTTAAATGTAATAAAATTTCATTTGATGCTGAGTTGCCCTTAAGGTGCTCAACTGAACCACTTACTAACGCACAGTTCAATATAGATTTTTATATTTTTTTTCTGTTTTTCTACCCAGTAAAGTTTTTTTTTATTTCATTTATTCTTAATGATAATTTTCAAACTTATAAATTAGTTAAATATTTACTTAGATTTTTTGATCAAGCTATCAAAATGTGAGGAAATGTGAAACTGAAGCATGTTGCCTTCTCATTTTATTACAACATAACTGTTAAATTTCTTCCACAAGCGAGTTTTTACTCTCGTGGAAGACTCAACATTTTTCTCAGACTTTTACTGAAAATTTACTGAAATTATAAAACACTAATGAAATATAATATTAAAATTTTCCATATATATGGTATGAATAAATATATGATTTTTATTGGACAAACTATGTATAAAGAAGAATATATATTAGAAAATGTAATACTTTAAAATTGTGTATCTGAGATATCATCATCATCCTCAAGCAGCCATGGGCTACGGAGGTCCAACCAGACCGCGCAGTTTAATTCTCCAAGCATATCTGTCCTGAGCTACATCTGCTGCATCCAGCCACCGCACACCAATTCTAACAAGGTCCTGTTTGACATTGCCTGCCCACCGCATTCTCGGTCTCCCTCCCCTTCTTAGGCCTCTAGGCACACTGTTCATAACCCTATTCGCCAATCTATAATTATCCATACGGGCAACATGGCCAAACCAGTACAACATTATATATATTTCATTATAATTTCAGTTCTAAGGTAAAAAACATGTAAATGTAATGTACTGCATATTCTGAGAATAAATTATCTATCAATCTATCAAATGATGGGAAGCAGTATAACAGATGAATTTCTTGACTTTAAGTTCCGCATCTCCTACATACACACAACTCTTTCCACAAATCTCTTACTCACCGGAAACACTACAATAAAGAATAATTAAATATCATTTTCAATAATTATCTTTCTGAGAGGAAAAAAAAATGTTTATTTCTCGATAACAATCTTACGGCTGTTAATTAACCCAAAAACAAAACCTTGTTATTAATTGTTAAGTAACAGATAACCATTTCAAGCAGATCTGAAAGAAAGAAAGAAATTACTCCCTTTATTGCCTACTTCCTGTCCGAACATGTCAAGAAGAGATCCTAATCCCCATCGGAATTTTCTGTTTCGCCTTTTAACAAAACCCCCTTGTCTTAATTCAGGCTAATAATACTCTCCGTAATTGGTTATTTGTTTCCTTATCCTAAGTCCCTGTTAGGCTGTTTGTTCCCATGTCTCGACGCTTGGTTACATTTTTCAAAGAGATTAATTGCGCCTTTTTTGGATTCCAGATCCGTTCTTTCGTGAATGGGCAAAAGCAAGCGCGAGAGAAATGAATCGACCGAAAGATAAGTCCGCAACATTTTTACTCGAAAGGTAGTCTGTTTGTTTTTTTTTTCCTGATGATTGCTCATCCCTCCCGTAAGAGAAGAAAGAAGAAAACTGCTGAGTTCTTATTTATTAAACGATGCGTTTGAGATTTGCATGTCAAAAGGAAATGCCAAATCATGCAAGCAAAGAAATGATAAAGAAAAACATTAGGGAACCTGTTCGTTTTCGTTTTCTTCGCTCCCCCCCACCCCCCCAACTCTCTTCCCTTTATTTTTTTCTATTTAAGTTTCAGAAAATGCTTCAGTTAAAACGATGGGCGATAAAAGAAAGAAAAAAATATGATCGGAAATTGAAAGTTTTCAAATTGTTTTCATTTTGTTTCAAGACTTGAGAAAAAAAAAAATCAGCATCGAATTCTTTTCTTTTTATATTTCCCTTTTCGTGCTGTTCGCTTCTTCGCAGACTGATCCATTCAGAGGAGAGGGAAGATCGATCAGATCCCTCACCGGAATCATGCTAGGAGCAGATTCAATATAGAGGCAGAGCAGCATTTATTAGCTAGACTTCCTCGTAGACTATGCAGTCTATAATCAATACAAATGTCTTTTTCGTTCCTATTTCAGTCGGTTTTTTTTGTAATGTCTCATTCTAGTGACTCGTATATATAGCAGATCTGTAAATAGGCAGGCAAATGTAATCCTTAAGCAGAAACTTAAGGTGAGACCAAACTTAAGGTGTAATTATTTCCCTTTAGCCTATCCTAAGCAGCTATTATTGTACAGTCGCTCAAAAAAGTATCCGAACACTATGGTTGATTACAGAATTCAGAAAAAATATCTGGCAATGATTTTTTTTAGAAATTAGTGAACTATTTTAAGAAATTAGTGAACATTTTTAGAAATACAGCAAACTGGAGCGGTTGCGGTTAATGTTCACAGCATATTGGATCGTGAGAGCTCACAAAGACCTAGATCGTGTGGGCTCACTCACGGAAATATTGAGCGTGTGCAGTTACCGTTCACAGCAAACTGGAGCGTGTGCAGTAACTGCACACGCTCCAGTTTGCTGTGAACAGCTGTACACGCTCCAAATACTTTTCCTGAATTCTGTAATCACGTGACACGAAGGTTGCCAGATCACTAATTTCTAAAAAAATCGTTCCCAGATATTTTTTCTGAATTCTGTAATCGACCATAGTATTCGGATACTTTTTTGAGCGACTGTACGTTCCCTAATGATTAGAGGGCTTGATATCTGTAGAGAGAGAGAGAGAGTCCTGGTTCGAATCTCGTAAACAAAGCCTAAGTTGAATATTGGAGCGCACCAATAAATAAGCTTTAAGTTCCAAATTGAATCGCGGGTGTGATTCGTCCAATACATGTAAACTGAAAGCGTCTCGGCCTTTCGAAGTTAAGAAAAAAAAAGTATTATAGCAGTTTCTACACAAAAGGACAAAACTGCAGACGGGAAAAGTGTCTTTTTTTGTGTGCGTTGAGAGATTTCCTGAGGTCTGTTGCAGTGTTATATGGGTCAGTAGGCTCCATAAATTGTCCTTGGTCTGAATGCTGCTTGCTGGAAAAAGCAATTTTACAATAAAAAAAAAAAACGCGGTCATTCGCTCACCAGTGGAACTGCGAGTAATTCAGAGCAAAAACTATTAGTTCGAATAATAATTCTTTTTTTAAAGAAGTCGGAGGAAGAAACAGACATTTCTTTAAGTTATTCAAAGATCGCGTCTTTGAAGTCTGTGTTACGATTTTTGCCTTCGGGGAGGATCTAATTGAACCTACGTCTGTTCGCTTTTGCTTTGAGAAGTTCAGTCCTGGAGTTTTGTTGTCTTAGCGCCCAGAGTCTTTGCTCTTCTAACAACCACATTAGCTATCACTGAAATTCCCCGCGGATTATCTTCAGAATAGGATTAAATTTGCATCACACTTTGTAGCATCGTGTTGCGAATTCGATTCGATTCTGTGAGTACGAGTTTCAGAATCCGTAATCGGGTTAAGAAAAAGGGGGAAAAAGTGACACTTGAATATAAATAGACGTGAGATTAAAATAGCTTCACGCGAATCGCTCGAGGAGATTAAGATAACGAAACAGCAAGGAGTGAAAATGGCAGAAGGAATGTCGCAAAGCAACAAGCAGAAAAGAAGTTACTGTCGACGAAAAACAAAATTTCGCTTTCATACTTCTGTCCCATTAAGCAATTGGGTTGGGTTGTTTTACCTCTGAGCGGCACTTTTTTGCACACCATGTGCTAAATGGACAGGTAACAAGGACCCCGAAGGTTGGGGCGGGGGTGGCTCAGTCGGTAGCGCACCAGGCTCGTAATCTGAAGTTCCCAGGTTCGAGTCCCACCTGGGTCAGCGTTGAGATTTATCTTCGAAAAATTCCCCGCCCTGCCCATGGTCAGTAGGGGACACCAATGGGCTTGGAAAGGCCGCCGTCCGTCGGATGGGACGTTAAGCCATGGCCCGTGTGCGGGAGAGCCATACCCTGTGCACGTTAAAGAAGACGCTGGATGGCCTTGACGGGAGGCTACCATCTGTCTCCCAACAGCTGTTCCAGTGGGTCCCCTCCCCCAACCTTCTCTGAGCCTTCGGGGTCCATGTGACCTGGCCATTTAGCCCATGGTGTGCAAAAAAGTGCCGCTCAGAGGTAAAACAACCCAACCCAACCCCGAAGGCTAAGAGAAGGTTGGGGGAGGGGACTCACTGGAAAAGCTGTTGGGAAACAGATGGTAGCCTCCCGTCAAGGCCATACAGCTTGTTCTTTAACGTGCACAGCGTATGGCTTTCCGTCACACGACGTCACGGCTTAACGTGAGCCTCCATCCGACGGACGGCGGCCTTATTCAAGCCCATCGGTGTCATAATTGGGACTCGAAGTTGGGAACTACAGATTATGAGCCTGTCGCGTTACCGACTCAGCCACCCCCGCCCCTTTTATTGTGAACAAAAAAAATTGGAAAAAAATTGAATAAGGAAAGAATTCTTAGGAGTTTTGAGTCTGTACGGCCGAGTGGTTAGCGCATTTGGCTACTGATCTAAGGGACCTGGGTTCGAGCCCCGGGTTCAAGGGATGGATATGGTGTGTGTTTTTCTGCTGAGGTCCTGCCACCTCTCAGACCTACTATGGCATATAAACTGACAGACTCCTGTCAGACCTCTACTATGGCATATAAATTGACAGGCTCCTGTCAGACCTCTGTGGCAAGCAGCTGCTTGAAGGGGTATTTATTTATTTTTTATTTTTTAATATAAAAAAAAATAGCGAACTTTGGAAAGAGAAAAAAAAATGATTGAAGAGAAAAGAATTTATTTTTTTCGTTGAATGAAGTTTTCCATTTCCTTCTAGAAGAAAAAGAGATTGAAAAAAAATAATACGACTTGATGCAGCCTAATTTAGCCTCCCTTTCAGATCTAACAATGTTTTCTCCAACTCGAGCTTTACGTGCAATCGATGCTGTTACGTGCCCGTCTCTGTTTGTCATTCATACCCCGACCATCTCGCTTGCTCAAGGCTCGCGAGCTCCTGCTGCTCGTGATCCCGTTGTCGTGGTAACGATGACGTGAGGTGGCGGGATAAAGTTGAAAAGCTTCAGTAGTAGCCGTCAAAAAAGAATCGTGATGCTTGAGCCTGCTGGTTGTACGGAAGGTGGGGGGGGGGGCGTGTGGTTGTTCGTTATTTTGTGGTCGGTCTGTCAGGTGCGGAGGACAGTTGACGTCATTCGTCGGCTCGTGAGAAGATCTGTTTCTGGCAAAAGCAACTTTTCGTTTGTAGGAGCAAGAGAATCGTTGTTTCGAATTTGTAAGATTGGAGAACTTTGAAGGAACAAGCTGTCGATTTCCGTGCTGTGTGGGTTTCCGTAGAAGTGGAAGTTGTTATTAAGCCAAAGGCGGCGAAAAACAATGGCCACGAATAAAAATTGGCAGCGTAAAAGTTTTTAAAGTAACAAAATCGATTTTTTTCCCTTAGGTTACAGTAGCTCAAAAAAATATCCGAACACTATGATTGATTGCAGAATTCAGAAAAAACATCCGGCAACTTTTTTTTTTAGAAATTAGTGATCTGGCAACCTTCGTGTCACGTGACACGAAGGTTGCCAGATCACTAATTTCTAAAAAAATCGTTGCCAGATATTTTTTCTGAATTCTGTTATCAACCATGGTGTTCGGATATCTTTTTAATATATATAATGCGTATGAATATATAATGCAATGAATATGGAGCGTGTGCAGTTACCGTTCACAGCAAACTGGAGCGGTTGCGGTTAATGCTCACAGCACATTGGATCGTGTGAGCTCACAAAGACCTAGATCGTGTGGGCTCACTCACGAAAATATTGAGCATGTGCAGTTACCGTTCACAGCAAACTGGAGCGTGTGCAGTAACTGCACACGCTCCAGTTTGCTGTGAACGGTAACTGGAGCGTGTACAGTTGCTGTACACGCTCCAGATATTTTTCCTGAATTCTATAATCACGTGACACGAAGGTTGCCAGATCACTGATTTCTAAAAAAAAATCGTTGCCAGATATTTTTCTGAATTCTGTAATCAATCATAGTGTTCGGATTCCCCCCCCCCCCTAGGTTAACTCTGAGCGCCATTTTTTTTTATACGCAGTGAAATTGAAATAAATCAAAATGTAATTAAAGTGACGCTTGACACTAAAAATCTTCAGTCAGCTTTTTATAATAATGGCAACGCCACGAGGACCCCCGAATGATTTTGAGGAAGTTGAGGAAGGGGAGGAGATAAATGGAAGCCTCCCATCAAGGCCACACAACATTTTGATTTTGAACGTTCACAGGGAACTCTCATGCGCACTGCCCGCGGCTAACCTTACTAGTCCGATGGATGACTGCCTTTTCAAGGCTCACCGAGGACACGGTGGAAGTTAGCGGAAATAAATTTAATCATCATCATCATCCTCAAGCAGCCATGGGCTATGGAGGTCCAACCAGACCGCGCAGTTTAATTCTCCAAGCATATCTGTCCTGAGCTACATCTGCTGCATCCGGCCACTGTACACCAATTCTAACAAGGTCCTGTTTGACATTGTCTGCCCACCGCATCCTAGGTCTCCCCCTCCTTCTGAGGCCTCTAGGCACACTGTTCATAACCCTATTCGCCAATCTATAATTATCCATACGGGCAACATGGCCAAACCAACGGAGTCTCTCTCTGCACAATATGCTGCTTAAAGGAGGTTGCAGACTCCTTTGCCTAACCTCATCATTAGTTACAAAGTTGAACCACCTAATACCCAAGATACTGCGTAAGCATCTGGAATCAAAAGCATCTAGTTTCCTGTTATCTTGTTTACAAAGTGTCCAAGTTTCACTACCATAACTAACCCTAGAAAGAACCAAACTATTATACAGTCTAATTTTAGTCTTTAGGTGTATACGCCTATTTCTCCACACTCTCCATAGATTCTTAAAAGTCCCGGCAACAATCCCTATTCGTCTGTTAATCTCATGCCGCACATCACCAATATCTGTTACATAGCTCCCAAGATAATTAAACTGTGACACCTGCTCAAGACTGCAACCATTCAGTTTAACTGAATCACAGCCTGCCTCACCAATTTTCATCACTTTAGTTTTCTTTATAACCAAACCTACTCTACTACCAGTCTAATCAACAGCTCGAATGAAAGAGTTCATCTCACCACCATCATTTGCCAAAAGGGTTAAATCATCAGCATAATCTAAAACAGAAATTTTCGTATCTCCAGTCCATTTAAGGCCAAAATCTTTCCCTTGAAGTGAATTTCGCATAACATAATCAATAACCAAGCTAAAGAGAAAAGGGGACAAAATGCACCCTTGTCGAACACCAGAAGTAATGGTAAACCAATTGTTACAAGCCTTATCAACTCTCACACACGACTCAGTGTTATTATAGAGAGCTTTCATTATGTTAACTAACTTGTCAGATATACCATATGGTCTCACAATTAACCACAAATTATGACGATCAACAGAGTCAAAAGCCATTTTGAAATCAACAAAGCTAGCAACCAGAGGTTTCTGAAACTCTAAACATTTCTCAAGAATCTGCCTAAGTGAAAATATCTGATCCACACATCCCCTACCACTTCTGAATCCACATTGCTCATCACGAAATTGACTGTCAACCAGATTCTTAATTCTATTAAGCACAATCATGGAAAGAACTTTACCTGGAACAGAGAGTAGGCTGATACCCCTATAGTTATCACAAGAACTGCGATCACCTTTTTTGAAAATAGGGATAATAATAGCTCTGGAAAAATCTTTAGGAACCATGCTTTTATCATAAAAGTTATTCAAAATTTCAGTCATCCAAGTGGTAATCGAAACATTCCCAGCTCTGAGCATTTCTGTAGTAATTTCATCTACCCCTGGGGATTTATGAAGTTTAAGTTTAGAAATAGCCAAACTAACTTCAGATTGTGTTATACATTAAAGCTGCCAATGCATCTATCATCATTACAAACAATGGGAGTAGAACTAACCACATTGTTTAGAACATCACTGAAATGCTCAGCCCACCTAGCCATGACAGAATCCTCACCTTCTATAACCTTACCTTGTTTATCCATCAATTCCTGTATACCTGTTAGTTTTCTACCACACAAAACGTTAACTATCTGGTACAGCTCTCTGCTGTTGGGCTGTCTAACTGCTTCCTCGGCTTTGTCAGCCAAGGCATCAAGCCAAAGATTCTTGTCAGCAGCTAACTGATCCTTTACACGTTTATTAAGCTCTCTGTAATGCTTTCTATTAGGACTGGTAGGGTATTGATTAAGGACATTCCTGCAGTTCCTCCTTTCTGAAATAAGCTCAAGTGCCTTATCACTCAAATAATTCTGTCTCTGCTCCTTTTTTCCTAAAAGAGCACTGTTAGTTTCCAAAAAAGCCTGTTTAAAATGGCTCCATTCTTCCTCAACTTCAATATTAAGCAAACCATGACCGTCATAATGACTAAGTAACCTATCATGGTAAGCTTTAGCTATAACTGGGTCTTTCAGAGCTTCAGTATTAAAGGTAAATTTTTTAACCCTAGCACAACACTTTTTAAGTTTAAGTTGCAAGACACTTTTAACAAGGTAATGGTCAGATCCAATTTCAGCCCCCCTATATGCCCTGGTATTCCTAACAGAACTAGCCCATTTGCTGTTAATTAATATATAATCAATCATATTCTTATGCAGCCCATCAGGTGAAACCCATGTGTATTTATGTATGTCGCGGTGTTTGTAATATGTGTTAGTTATTCTGAAACCATTGAGTTTACTTACCTATAGGAGACGTTGCCCATTGCCATTGCAGCTACCAATACCAAAAGGGCCTATCACCCCTCCCCAAAGGTCAGAGTCAGTACCAACTTTGGCATTGAAGTCACCTAGAACAAGGGTAATATCTCCTTTCTTAACAGAATTCAAAATATCCTGAAGTTGTCTGTAAAACCTATCCTTCTCATCCTCATCAGAATCCTCAGTGGGGGCATAACAGCAGATAACATTCAAGTCTTTAATGCTTGTCTGAAATTTTGCTGTAAGAAACCTTTCATTAATGCACTCATATCCTAGAAGAGCATTACTAGCATGTCTGCTGAGCAGCAGACCCACGCTTTGGTAATGCTGTTCATCCTCCCTCCCTGTAAAGAGAAATTTAAAGTCATTTTTAAGTATCTCACCTTTACCTGTCCATCTGGTCTCTTGCAAGCCTAGAATATCTAGGTTATAGCGCTGGAATTCCTACGTGATGACATCAAGAGAATAATTTCTATATAATGTCCTCGCGTTCCACGTTCCTGCAGAGAGAAAATGATTAGTAGGATTTTTAAAGAAACTAGGTTTATTGAGATAGGTAGGGCCAACAATATCAAACAGCCCCCTGATCGCAGGCATGGGTCAAAGACCTGTTCCTTCTCTGCTAAAGGCTGAAGTCACCGATGCTGGTAGGAACTTGAGGCACCACCTTTTTAAGTGGACTTTTTCAAGAGCCATATGGCCTGCCTGAGACACATTACTCCAGTTTAGGCTTCACGATGCCCTACTAGCTAAGTAAGGTTCAGGTACCTGCGATGGCCTCTGATTAGGATTATCCACCAGCTGATATAAGGTATCCCATGCCTCTGTTCACTTAGGGCTGGCAACCCAGAAGCAAACAGAAAACACAACTGCAGATTCTCCCTCAACAGAGGCCCACCAGTGCAGCGATCCATAATCAAGCTCAAATCCATAAATAAGTCCAGTCTAGTAGGTATAAATGATCAGCACCAGGACACTGTGAAGTTGACCACTCCTCAGCAGGGTTGAAAAAAAAGAAAAGAGTGGCCATAGATGACCAGATCAGTAGACCGTACTGACTGGCAGCCCCTCCCCTTCCATTCCCTTCCAAAAGAGAATATCTCTTTTGAAAGGTACTAACGGCCTGCATCACGAGAAGGCGGGGTCGGACATTAGGTGCTAGACCTGGCCGGTTCTGTGCATCATCACTAGTGATTGGAAACAATTGGGACTCGAACTGGTAACTGTAGATTGCGAACCTGGCGCGCTATCGCCTGAGCCAACCTCACCCGACACTGTTTAGGATAAAGTTCGGTTGTATTATCTCTGAACGGCACTTTTTTTGCACACAATGGGCCAAATGGCAGGTCACATTGACCCCAAAGTCTCAGAGAAGGTTGGGGAGGGGACCCACTGGAACAGCTGTTGAGAGATAGATTGTCAAGGCCATCCAACGTGTTCTTTAACGTGCACAGGGTATGGCTCTCCCGCACACGGGACCATGGCTTAACGTCCGATATACAGCGGCCATTACAAGCCCATCGATGTCCCCTACTGACCGTGGGCAGGGCGGGGAATTTTGTGGAGATAAATCTTAAAGCTGACCCAGTTGGGACTCGAACCTGGGAACTACAGATTACGAGCCTGGCGCGCTAACGACTGAGCCACCCCCGCCCCTCTTTGAGAGGGGAATTTCAAAAGGTAGTGGTAATCCTAAATATCAAATTTCTGGCTTCAATAGATTCGTTCACAATATTAAAGTTTTTGATGTTTCCAGGTTTTAACGCTCTCTAACGGTGGGATTTCGAATTATTGGAAGATTAAGAAATGTGAATAATATTTCATTAATACCTATCTAGTACAAAAAAAGAATGTTAAATTTATTTATTTAAAAGAAAATTGAAGACAAAGTGAAAGAAGATATGAAAATGATTACTCAAGAAAGGTTTTTCAAACAGGTATAAAGTAAAAATGTCACTGACTGGATTAAACTACAACTAAGAACTTTTTTCAGGAAGAGTTGCAATACCAAAAGTTTAATGATTTCTCTGGTATTCCACATTTACCTTTGCTACTATGCAAACGTTAATACTATACTTATGGTAATTATTTCTGAAAAAAATAAAGTTTTCTTAGTCAATTTATATTTTTACATCATGAATTTCGAACATATAACCAAAGTTTAATCACGATAGAGCAAACGAGGCATAGAGCAGATACTGAGATGCACGATGCCCTTTTTGTGTAATTATTAATAATCCCAATTAAAATATTTCTAAAGTTGTGCATATATATATCTTGACTTTACAAGAGGGTGACCAGATTGCAAGTAGAAGATCCGGGAACTTTTGAAAATTCAGTTTGAAAGATTGACTTTTCATAAAATTATTATGTTTAAAGGTGACACAATCCTTTTCATTTAAAGCATATTTGATACATTATTACACATAATAATAACTTTAATATCTAGCAACACAAAATGAAAGTTGGATAACTTAGGTTAATTAACAAAAAAATCACTGCTATTGTCTGTGCCCAGGCTTTTACAAGCTTCGTCAACCATTTCAGATTTAGATATAACAAATAGAAACAAACTGGCAACAGCTGAACAGCATATGGTGCCATCTGACGGTACAAAGGAGAACAATAATTGATAAGATGTTTTAATTTCACAGAAATTTACGCTTTCAATTAAGTTTGCTGCGAAAATCAAATAGCATTTGTTACAAAAAAAAAAACCAGACTAAATCTAAAGCGATAATTAATTGAAAAAAACTAAGAAGAAATATAAATATTCTAAATATTGTAAAAAAAAAATGAAACTAACGGATATATAAAAATTAAAAAAATATTTATAGGCCCCTCAAAAGTAAATAAATAAAAGTAAAATATGCTGATGACGAAAGCACTTACTGAATTTCGTATTAACTTCAAAGAAAGATAGGAAGACGGCAAATTTCGTTTTCGGGTGAATTTGTTTTGGCGCCTTATCTTCCTTTCAAGTGCAAACGATACAGTGATTTCGTCGTCGGCATGCTTGACCTTTATCCGTTGTCGTGTTTTCAAATTCCTCTCAGAAGGTGGGAATTGAAATTAATAAAATATTCGAAAGTATAAATAATTATTTCATTAGTACCTATTCAATCCAAAAGTTTAATCCGAATTATATTATAGAGAATGTCTTATTATTATATTATAGATAATTATATTTATATTATAGAGAATGTTAGGTTATTATATTATAGAGAATGCATTATTATATTATAGAGAATGTTATATTATATTGAATGTCTTATTATTATATTATATAGAATGTTATATTGAATGTCTTATTATTATATTATAGAGTTGGGTTGTTTTACCTCTGAGCGGCACTTTTTTGCACACCATAGGCTAAATGGCCAGATCACAAGGACCCCGAAGGCTCAGAGAAGGTTGGGGGAGGGGACTCACTGGAAGAGCTGTTGGGAGACAGATGGTAGCCTCCCGTCAAGGCCATCCAGCATGTTCTTTAACGTGCACAGGGTATGGCTCTCCCGCACACGGGGCCACGGCTTAATGTTCCATCCGACGGACGGTGGCCTTTCCAAACCCATCGGTGTCCCCTACTACTGACTGTAGGCAGGGCGGGGAATTTTGCGGAGATAAATCTCAACGCTGACCCAGCTGGGACTCGAACCTGGGAACTACAGATTACGAGCCTGAGCACGCTACCGACTGAGCAACCCTGCCCCTATATATATTATAGAGAATGTTAGGTTTATTTATTAAAATAATAAAAAAAATGGATAGTGATGGTGAGTAGAAAAATTGTTTCAATCAATCAATCAATTATTTTATTCAAACTTATCATCATCTTTATCATCATCAAGCAGCCAAGGGCTACTGAGGTCCAACCAGATTAGAAAAGCAAACTGGGATGTAAAATATCGAGAGAAGAAACTTATAACTGAAATTTCAAGTAAATTCGAAAGAAGAATATTGTCTTGTTGATGTACATTTAAATAAAAGTAATTGGGAATTTATTTATGCTCTTTTATATCTTCCCATTAATAATCCATTTCTTGACACGTGACCCCTCTCTGCCCCTCAAGCAGTAGCGTATTTTGAAAATATGTTTGAGGATGGGAAAGGGGCGGGAGAGATTTGAGTTATTTTACAACATTAAAACATAATACACCAATGTTAAAAAAAAAGGTAACTAATATGTAAAAAAAAAAATGACACATTTTTCATCACTGCTTAATAGTTGCTAAATGTTTCAAAGGTGTAAAAATGCAAAATAAGTTTTAAAATGTATATATTAGGAGAGTTTTGGAGAGACACCTCCCCCTTAAATATGCCATTGCCCTCAAAAAGTGATTACTGTTGAGATGTAAAAAAAAAAGTATTTTCTGAGTTACAAAATTTGAGTTTTGAGATGGAAAATATGCATTGTTCACACACACCCCTTTCCCAAATGTGCCAGCGTTGAGATTTATTTCGGCTCATCCCCATCCTGCTCTCGGTGGGAGAGAGAATGCCGATGTGCGTGGAAAGGCCATCATCCTTCGGATTGGGCTTAAAGCTGTGGCTGTGGCTGGATGGCTTCTTCTTACACCTGTTCAACTGCTCCTTTCACAGTCTTCTCTCAGCATTTGAGGGCCTTTGTGACTTGCCATTTAGCTCATTGTGTGGAAAATAAATGGACACTAAGAGGTAAAATAAACCCAATCCCCCCCCGCCCTCTCCCCTTCAAATCTGATCTTTTTCCTTCAAATTGAGACTAAACGTTTTAGTCTACTTCCAATTTTGCGAACAAATTTTCCCTTGGGGGAAATAATTTGCCTTTACTTTTGTGCCCCTCCCCATAAAAACTGCACTCCTGACTTATACAATAAGGAAAGTATTGCTTATTGTAAGTATTGCATTTAACAAAATGCGGTATATGTAAAAAAACAAATCATCAAATTGGAATAACTTTTAAATTCAGAAATATGGAATTGTCTCAAGCATTTCCTCTAAATGGGGTAGTATGCCAGGCTCATAATCTGCAGTTCCCAGGTTCGAGTCACAGCTGGGTCAGCATTGAGACATAACTCCGCAAAATTCCCCACCTGTACACGGTCAGTAGGGGACACCGATGGGCATGGAAAGGCCACCGTCCGTTGGATGGGACGTTAAGCCATGGCCCAGTGTATGGGAAAGCCAAACCCTGTGCATGTTAAAGAACACACTGAAAGGCCTTGACGAGAGGCTACCATCTGTCTCCCAACAGCTGTTCCAGTGGGTCCCCTCCCCCAACCACTCTGAGCCTTCGAGGTCCTTGTGACCTGGCCATTTAGTCCATGGTGTGCAAAAAAAGTGCCGCTCAAAGGTAAAACAACGCAACCTCTAAATAGTCAAGTATAGACCCACACAAATTACAGGGTTGATTTCATGAAATGTGAATGGCTGGCGAAGCATTGAGGTTGAGAAGAAATGATCGAAATGTCACTTACCCATTGATGAGAACCTGAGCAACCTTTCATCTCGTAGAGAGGTCGTTTCAGAGAGTTCGCTGTCTTCATCTTCTTCTGGGACGGGAGGGGGAGCTGCCATGTCGTAGCCCCATCGCCTCCGAAAGGCCTGCCTCCCCCCATCCAGTCGGACACGAGGTAGATCCACAAACATACGATCTCCAATCTGGAAGAATAGAAAGAGAACGATAACAGAGAGAAAGAGAAAATTTCTTTATTCACTTCTCACATAGTTATTAAATTGAGTAAAATAATAAATCGACTAGAAGCGTCACATCTTTCATAAACACATTGTATAAACCAAGAATTACTTCAAGAATTTCGAAAATGCAACTTGTACATTTTCTGAACAATTATTATTTTAAGCAAAGATTATAGGTTTTGTAATTTGAATGGATGTTTTTTTAATATGTGTTGAGGGAGGGTGGTGCTTGCTATGCAACTAAAATGGAGAAAAATAAATTAATATACATATAAATTAATTTATAAACTTTAAAAGAGTTAAATAAAAGTGCCAGAAAAGGATTTAAAAAAAAAAGAAACATCTAAAGACAGATTCGTTCATAATTATCTGTTTTCTGACGAATATTAGTTATATTTATGGTCATAATATATATTAATATTGAACTTTTTACTGAAATCTTTATTACAAAAGTAGATTTTAGTTCATATACCAATTGTTAACATTGCTGAGTAAACTATACATAACGTAAAACAAAATTAATATCATACATACAAGGCTTAAAATTATTGTACATAGGCAATTTTTTTTTGCTAAGTTACTAGAAATGTACTTTGAATAAATATCATACTAGAACCACATAATAAAGTGTTAAGCAACGAAAAAATTATTATCTTAACGTACGATAGTTTCTTCTACCAGTAGATGGCGCCACCATACATGACACTCAAGGCTTCGATAAGTATATTCTTATAAGCGTCAAATACAATTTTTGGAATGTAGCTAAGAATTCTCCCTTTTTGCATTGTAAATATTCTCAGAATTATTTCAAAAAAATATATGGCTAGAGTTCAACTGCATTTAACAAATAATAGCAAAGTATATATTCTACGCATTCGGCGTTTCGAAAATAGTATGATTTGTGCTCCATAGATGGCGCATCCTTTCAAGAGTATTTGTACCTGTTTGGTGCAAGTATTTTTTGAACTCTTACGCTATAGCAGTGATTCTCAAAATTTTATACTTCACCTACCCTCTGGAAATGTGTATGTAACTGGCGTACCCCTTGTATAGATAGATAAAACTATAGTTATAGTATAACAATGGGAATAAAATAAAACATATATATCAGTGGTTCTCAACCTTTTATGCTTCACGTACCCTCTGGAAATGTGTATGTAATTGGCGTACCCCTTGTATAGATAGATAAAACTATAGTTATAGTATAACAATGGGAATAAAATAAACATATATATCAGTGGTCCTCAACCTTTTATGCTTCACGTACCCTCTGGAAATGTGTATGTAATTGGCGTACCCCTTGTAATAGATAGATAAAAATAAAACTATAGTTATAGTATAACAATGGGAATAAAATAAAACATATATATCAGTGGTTCTCAACCTTTTATGCTTCACGTACCCTCTGGAAATGTGTATGTAATTGGCATACCCCTTGTAATAGATAGATAAAAATAAAACTATAGTTATAGTATAACAATGGGAATAAAATAAAACATATATATCAGTGGTTCTCAACCTTTTATGCTTCACGTACCCTCTGGAAATGTGTATGTAATTGGCGTACCCCTTGTAATAGATAGATAAAAATAAAACTATAGTTATAGTATAACAATGGGAATAAAATAAACATATATATCAGTGGTCCTCAACCTTTTATGCTTCACGTACCCTCTGGAAATGTGTATGTAATTGGCGTACCCCTTGTAATAGATAGATAAAAATAAAACTATAGTTATAGTATAACAATGGGAATAAAATAAAACATATATATCAGTGGTTCTCAACCTTTTATGCTTCACGTACCCCCTGGAAATGTGTATGTAACTGGCGTACCCCTTGTATAGATAGATAAAACTATAGTTATAGTATAACAATGGGAATAAAATAAAACATATATATCAGTGGTTCTCAACCTTTTACGTTTCACGTACCCTCTGGAAATGTGTATGTAACTGGCGTACCACTTGTATAGATAGATAAAACTATAGTTAGAGTATAACAATGGGAATAAAATGAAACATATATATCAGTGGTTCTCAACCTTTTATGCTTCACGTACCCCCTGGAAATGTGTATGTAACTGGCGTACCCCTTGTATAGATAGATAAAACTATATAGCGTGTGCAACTGCACACGCTCCAGTTTGCTGTGAACGGTAACTGGAAAAATATCTGGAGCGTGTACAGTTGCTGTACACGCTCCAGATATTTTTCCTGAATTCTGTAATCACGTGACACGAAGGTTGCTAGATCACTAATTTCTGAAAAAAATCGTTGATAGATATTTTTTCTGAATTCTGTAATCAACCATAGTGTTCGGTTCCTTTTGTGAGCGACTGTACTTGAAAATAATTATGAAAAGAATTTTTTTCACTCTTTTTAAAAGTCTAGAAATTCGTTCGATGTGCAATTGTTTAAAGTAATGTTTATCACTTGTGTTGAACAAAGAGAAAACTTTAGAAGTGAAAAAATGATAGTGTACTAGTAAACATTCATAATTTTTGTATTATACTGCCCTTAATATCATTTATATTAAGGAACAAAATCCAGAAGTCTTCGGGTCCCAAGCTTTGTAGATTTCGGGTCCCTTACAGCACATATACACAGTCGGATCTGAATAATATGACCACCTACTACAGTATATGTGTAGTGGATGGTCATATTATTCTGATACGACTGTGTATATCAAAAATGAAACTTAAAAAAAAATCACTTTAAATATAATGCGTGTTCTCATTTGAGAAATAATTTTCAAAAACATACTATGTTAAAAGAAAGAATTTTATACTTAATGTTCTCGTGCAGGCATACATGAAATGACGGGTTAAAACTGTAAAATAATTCGATATATTTACGAAAACATTTGCAAAAATAATAAACAAAACCATCTCAACAAAAATAAATTAAAAAAAAGGAGGGCGCTTTAATTAGATTTCTCGGTTCATTCGATTCTGAAGGGCAATAAAAGTCCAAAAGGGTTGGGTTGTTTTACCTCTGAGCGGCACTTTTTTGCACACCATGGGTTAAATGACCAGATCACATGGACCACGAAGGACTCAGAGAAGGTTGGGGGAGGGGACCCACTGGAACAGCTGTTGGGAGACAGATGGTAGCATCCCGTCAAGGCCATCCAGCGTGTTCTTTAACGTGCACAGGGTATGGCTCTCCCGCACACGGGGCCACGGCTTAACGTCCCATCCGATGGACGGGACCTTAAGCCTTTCCAAGCCTATCGGTGTCCCCTACTGACCGTGGGCAGGGCGGGGAATTTTGCAGAGATAAATCTCAACACTGACCCAGCTGGGACTCGAACCTGGGAACTAACAGATTACGAGCCTGGCGCGCTACCGACTGAGCCACCCAGCTTCCATCACTTCAGAAGATATTCATTTGTTTAAGATGGCAATTTTAAATTTCAAATCGTTTTCTCTGAAAATTTTGAAGTTAGTTGTTTCACCTTTCAGCGGCACTATTATGCACAAAAAAAAGATTTCAAGGCCAAATCACAAAGATCCTAAAAGTTCAGAGTTGGTGAGGAGGAAGGAAATTCACTGAAGGGCTTTAAAGGAGACAGATGAAGGCCTCCCATATTCGGATGAAGGCCTCCCATATTCGGCGTGTCCTTTAAAGTACCCAGTTCCATTTATAGAACATATTCCCTCTCTCTCATCCTTTCATTACCGAAATTCATTAAAGCTATCAATTGGGGGCAGGGTTTGTCTGAGGATTTCCCTGAGGTTATGCTCCTCTCAGGGTTTCCCTTGAAGTCATGCTACACTGAAGGTTTCCCATGAGGTCATGCAGCTGGGTCAGCGTTGAGATTTGTCTCCGCAAAATTGCCCGCCCTGCCCACGGTCAGTAGGGGACACCGATGGGCTTGGAAAGGCCACCGCCCGTCGGATGGGACGTTAAGCCGTGGTCCCGTGTGCGGGAGAGCCATACCTTGTGCACGTTAAAGAACACGCTGGAAGGCCTTTGACGGGAGGCTACCATCTGTCTCTCAACAGCTGTTCCAGTGGGTCCCCTCCCCCAACCTTCTCTGAGCCTTCGGGGTCCATGTGACCTGGCCATTTAGCCCATGGTGTGCAAAAAAAGTGCCGCTCAGAGGTAAAACAACCCAACCCATGAGGTCATGTTCCTCTGAGGGTTTCTCTTGACGTCATGCTGCCGTGAGGGTTTCCATTAAGGTCATACTACCCTGAGGAGTTTTCTTGAGGTCATGTTGCCTTGGGGGTTCCCTGGACGTCATGCTCCCCTGAGGGTTTCTCTTGAGGTCATAACTCCCCTGAGGAGTTCTCTTGAGGTCATAACTTTCCTGAGGGGTTCTCTTGAGGTCATGCTGCTGTGAGGGTTTACCTTGACGTCGTGCTCCCCGAGGGTTTCTCTTGAGATCATGCTCTCCTGAGGGTTTCTCTTGAGGTCATGCTCCCCTGAGGGTTTCTCTTGAGATCATGCTCTCCTGAGGGTTTCTCTTGAGATCATGCTCTCCTGAGGGTTTCTCTTGAGGTCATACTCCCCCGACTTAGCCATCCCCTGCACCCTGATCAATAGGATAAATAAAAGCAACGAAACAAACGAACAATCACACACACATAAACACATCCAGATGAGCAAACACATTTAAAAGATGGCAAAATATGTGAATTCACACAAACAAGCAAAATAATTTTTTTCCATCGGGCAAACATCGAATCAACATATACAAAATATACAAATAACCAAATGCTTTAAAAAAACCCAAACAAACACAAACACACTCATACTAAAGATGTTGAAACAAAGACAGAAAAAAAAAACATCATAACATGAAAACACCGAAAAGACAAACGGATTTACACAAATAAAAGAAAAAAAAAATGAAACAAAACACCCAAACAAAAAACAAACACCCAAAAACAAGGGAAAAAAAAAACACCAGGACAAGAAAACAAACACCCAAACAAGGGAAAAAACACAAGAAGATAACGTTGAGTTGGGTTGTTTTAGGTTGTTTTACCTCTGAGCGGCACTTTTTTGCACACCATGGGCTAAATAGCCAGGTCACATGGACCCCGAAGGCTCAGAGAAGGTTGGGGGAGGGGACCCACTGGAACAACTGTTGGGAGACAGATGGTAGCCTCCCGTCAACGCCATCCAGCGTGTTCTTTAACGTGCACAGGGTATGGCTCTCCCGTACACGGGGCCACGGCTTAACGTCCCATCCGACGGACGGCTGCCTTTCTAAGCCCATCGGTGTCCCATACTGACCGTGGGCAGGGCGGGGAATTTTTGCGGAGATAAATCTCAACGCTGACCCAGCTGGGACTCGAACCTGGGAACTACAGATTACGAGTCTGGCGCACTACCGACTGAGCCACCCCCGCCCCCAAGAAGATAACAACACATAAGAACAAAAAGATAAAATCTACAAACATGAAACAAAAAACTCGCAAGCAAGAAAGCAATCATATCCAAAAAACAAACACTTGAATAAATTTGAATGATACAAACAACCAAACTCATCCCAAAAAGAAGAACACGCTTACACAAACAAACACACCGAAACAAAGAGAACAAACTCACCAAAATCACCCTTAATAAGTAAACAAGCAAGCAAGCAGACTCACCAATAAATGTCACGTACTTTAGAAACATTCTCTCGATTGAAAAGCAAAAACTTTCGTCGTCTTGAGAACGTTAATTGTAGAAAGCGAAAATATTTGGTCATTACACGAGAATAATCACGTGTTTATTCCCCCCCCCCCCCACTTTCACCGACAGAAGGAAGATCACCCAACAGTTATTATTTCGTTACAGATGAGTGCGTGCCGTGCAAGGAAGGTCACTCCAAGAGAAGCGCTTGGCAGCAGCGCCACCTTAATTTGTGGATGGCCCATTCTTTTTAGAGAGAGAAAAAAAAATGAAGAAGAGGAAGACAATCATCTCCGAGTCGCGCATGGGCAGACGTGACCAAGGCAGGTGTGGGAAAGTGACCCACGGGGTGGGGACTTTCGCACCTCCTCTCTTCACCCCAAGAGGAAGAAGAGCCTCTGATGTTCCCGGATCCACCCTTCTGCTTCGTTGTGCAATGACGATGACAGAGGGAGCTAGTATCGGCATCAAATCTGGCCTTGGATCACTTTTCACTTTCCTGATTATAGGGAGGATAAAAATGCCGGTCTCGATTTCGGATGAGAAATCATTTCCCCTCTCCCCTTGACTTTCGGTTGTTTTTTTTCTAAGAGAAGGTGAGGGAGGGGGAAGGATGACTCAGTCGGCAGAACGTCATCAGATTCAAAATCTGCAATTCCCAGATTCGAGGTGCAACTATGCCTAAATCGAGAATTCTTCCGCTCAAAATGGAGACACGATGGGCTTGGAAAGGCCGTCGTCCGTCGGATGGGACGTTAAGTCGTGGCCCCATGTGCGGGAGAGCCATACGCATAAAGAACACGCTGGATGGCCTTGACGGGAGGCTACCATCTGTCTCCTAACAGCTGTTCCAGTGGATCCCCTCCCCAACCTTCTCTGAGCCTTCGGGGTCCATGTGACCTGGACATTTAGCCCATGGTGTGCAAAAAAAAGTGCCGCTCAAAGGTAAAACAACCCAACGTTAAAGAACACGCTGGATGGCCTTGACGGGAGGCTACCATCTGTCTCCTAACAGCTGTTCCAGTGGTCCCCTCCCCCAACCTTCTCTGAGCCTTCGGGGTCCATGTGACCTGGCCATTTAGTCCATGCTGTGCAAAAAAAAAAGTGCCGCTCAGAGGTAAAACAACCCAACGTTAAAGAACACGCTGGATGGCCTTGACGGGAGGCAACCATCTGTCTCCTAACAGCTGTTCCAGTGGATCCCCTCCCCCAACCTTCTCTGAGCCTTCGGGGTCCATGTGACCTGGCCATTTAGTCCATGGTGTGCAAAAAAAGTGCCGCTCAGAGGTAAAACAACCCAAAACAACAACCGATGGGCTTGGAAAGGTCGCCGTCCGATGAATGGGACATTAAGTCGTGACCCCGTTTGCAGGAGAGCCATACCATGTGCACTTTGAAGAACACGTTGGATGGTCTTCACGCTGTTAGGGACAGACGGCAGTTACCATCTGTCTCCTAAACAGCTGACCAACCATCTCTGTGCTCTTGGAGTCCTTGTGACCTGGCCATTCAGCCCATTGTGTGCATAAACTGCCGCTGAGAGTAACCAAACCTTACAAAATGCCTTGTACCTAATCAAATGGGGTCTTGAAATAAAGTCCTGATAAACATTGCTCTTTCTATAATAAGATAAAAGGCATCTAATGCTTATGGCCGACAACCTTTTCACTGCACTTTTTCTTGGACTTCTTAAAATTCCCCAAACATTCCATTGCGACCTCGCTTTTTTGAATTACTAACCACTGATCATCTACAGTCGCTCAAAAGAAAAGTATCCGAATGCTGTGGTTGATTACAGAATTCAGAAAAAATATCTGGCAACGATTTTTTTTTTCAGAAATTAGTGATCTGGCAACCTTCGTTGTCACGTGACACGAAGGTTGCCAGGTCACTAATTTCTAAAAAAAATCGTTGCCAGATATTTTTCTGAATTCTGTAATCAAACATAGTGTTCGTATATTTTTTAATATATATAATGCGTATGAATATATATAATGCAATGAATATGGAGCGTGTGCAGTTACCGTTCACAGCAAACTGGAGCGGTTGCGGTTAATGTTCACAGCACATTGGATCGTGTGAGCTCACAAAGACCTGGATCGTGTGGGCTCACTCACGGAAATATTGAGCGTGTGCAGTTACCGTTCACAGCAAACTGGAGCGGTTGCGGTTAATGTTCACAGCACATTGGATCGTGTGAGCTGACAAAGACCTGGATCGTGTGGGCTCACTCACGGAAATATTGAGCGTGTGCAGTTACCGTTCACAGCAAACTGGAGCGGTTGCGGTTAATGTTCACAGCACATTGGATCGTGTGAGCTCACAAAGACCTAGATCGTGTGGGCTCACTCACGGAAATATTGAGCGTGTGCAGTTACCGTTCACAGCAAACTGGAGCGGTTGCGGTTAATGTTCACAGCACATTGGATCGTGTGAGCTCACAAAGACCTGGATCGTGTGGGCTCACTCACGGAAATATTGAGCGTGTGCAGTTACCGTTCACAGCAAATTGGAGCGGTTGCGGTTAATGTTCACAGCACATTGGATCGTGTGAGCTCACAAAGACCTGGATCGTGTGGGCTCACTCAAGGAAATATTGAGCGTGTGCAGTTACCGTTCACAGCAAACTGGAGCGGTTGCGGTTAATGTTCACAGCACATTGGATCGTGTGAGCTCACAAAGACCTAGATCGTGTGGGCTCACTCACGGAAATATTGAGCGTGTGCAGTTACCGTTCACAGCAAACTGGAGCGGTTGCGGTTAATGTTCACAGCACATTGGATCGTGTGAGCTCACAAAGACCTGGATCGTGTGGGCTCACTCACGGAAATATTGAGCGTGTGCAGTTACCGTTCACAGCAAACTGGAGCGGTTGCGGTTAATGTTCACAGCACATTGGATCGTGTGAGCTGACAAAGACCTGGATCGTGTGGGCTCACTCACGGAAATATTGAGCTTGTGCAGTTACCGTTCACAGCAAACTGGAGCGGTTGCGGTTAATGTTCACAGAACATTGGATCGTGTGAGCTCACAAAGACCTGGATCGTGTGGGCTCACTCACGGAAATATTGAGCGTGTGCAGTTACCGTTCACAGCAAACTGGAGCGGTTGCGGTTAATGTTCACAGCACATTGGATCGTGTGAGCTCACAAAGACCTAGATCGTGTGGGCTCACTCACGGAAATATTGAGCGTGTGCAGTTACCGTTCACAGCAAACTGGAGCGTGTGCAGTTGCTGCACACGCTCCAGTTTGCTGTGAACGGTAACTGGAGCGTGTACAGTTGCTGTACACGCTCCAGATATTTTTCCTGAATTCTGTAATCACGTGACACGAAGGTTGCCAGATCACTAATTTCTCAAAAAAAATCGTTGCCAGATATTTTTTCTGAATTCTGTAATCAACCATAGTGTTCGGATGTTTTTTTGAGCGACTGTACACCAGGCAGCCAGCTTTATCCGAGTCTATTCTTTCATCACAGGGCATCATTTGAATAACAGTCACCCATAACGCTTGTGTCTTCAAATACGACCTAATCCCTATCTACTATTTAAAGAAACTTCGAAACACATATTTAAATCTCGAACCCACGAGGGACTTTATTGTTCATGAGACAATGTCAGATCCTCCTTGTTCTTGCATCTATTATCTTGTCAAGAAATCTTTTTCTCATCTCTCTGCTAAAAAAATGAAAAAATATCTATCTTTGCGAAGTTTTATTCATGAAGTCTAACCTTAAGGACCATCGGTGCGTGATGCCAGATAATTAACTTTAATCTCCGTGCCCGACTGGATACCAGAAAGAAATATAGAGGGCGCCATTGTCTGGGAGTGTGACGTCACGTGAATCCTCTTGATGTTCCTCACGATGATTCTTCATCATCAATAGACAAGGGCATACAATCGGCAATCGACTTCATCCTCTCCCGACAGTCATTGTTCTTGTCCAAGATGCCGATGTCGATCTCAGAGGGTCACAACTGATGATGATTGTGATGACTTCAGTGCTGACTGATAATTACTCGTCAGTTTTTCTTTCTGTTCGAATCTTTCGTTGTCCGATTATCTCTTGTCCCCCCCCCTCTCTTCTCATCTCAGCGGCATTCTTCCTCTGACAATCCCACCAGATGACGATTACACGTCTTCAAAGCTCGCGTGATGCAGACTTAGGTGTCAAAAGAGTTAATGTGGGAAGCAGAAGTCAAAAGAGTGCAGTCTGTTTCTAAAATGCGGTGACACTAACAAGGGAGGGCATCTGTAAATAACGGGAAGGGGAGTGATAAAAAGGGGGGGGGCAATAAAAACAGGAAGGGGTCATAAGGAAACATTTGCATATTGGAGCGTCTGCAAGGAAAGAGAAAAAGACATTGCAAATGTAAAGAAAAGGGAAGATACCGACACGAACCGACGGGTCCACTTCACAAGAAAGATTAGAATAATATTCTAAATAGAATATAAATCTATTTTTAGCGTCGGACATATATTATGAGGCTAAAATAAAGTTATAGAAAGACAACTTTTTTGGATTCTAAAGCATATAGACAAGTTTGAAGGCTCAGAGAAGGTTGGGGGGAGGGGACCCACTGGAACAGCTGTTGGGAGACAGATGGTAGCCTCCCGTCAAGGCCATCCAGCGTGTTCTTTAACGTGCACAGGGTATGACTCTGCCGCACACGGGGCCACGGCTTAAACGTCCCATCCGACGGACGGCGGCCTTTCCAAGCCCATCGGTGTCCCCTACTGACCGTTTGCGGAGATAAATCTCAACGCTAACCCAGATGGGACTCGAACCTGGGAACTACAGATTACGAGCCTGGCGCGCTACCGACTGAGCCACCCCCGCCCGACAAGTTTGAGATTTCGAAAAAGAAGTAATAATATAATATTCGTCAAATAAAATCGTCAGCTAGAAATATATAAAAATAAATACCCCCTCAAGCAGCTGCTTGCCACAAGAGGTCTGACAGGAGCCTGTCAGTTTATATGCCACAGTAGAAGGTCTGAGAGGATGGCAGGACCTCAGCAGAAAAACGACACATACATCCATGCCTTACCCGGGGCTCGAACCCAGGTCCCTTAGATCAGTAGCCAAGCACGCTAACCATTCGGCCATGGGACGGCTAATAATAATATAATATTCGTCAAATAAAATCGTCAGCTATAACAAAGGATTAAATGTGTAAACTTAGTTAACACATTTAGTTGTTTTACTTGAACTCAGAAATATCAGACTCACTCCAACATTTGGTTTGGATTGTTTTATTTCTGAGCGGCACTTTTTTGCACACCATGGGCTAAATGGCCAGGTCACAAGGACCCCGAAGGCTCGGAGAATGTTGAGGGAGGAGACCCACTAGAACAGCTGTTGGGAGACAGATGGGGGCCTCCCGTCAAGGCCATCCAGCGAGTTCTTTAACGTGCAGAGGGTATGGCTCTCCCGCACACGGGGCCACGACTTAACGTCTAATCCGACGGACGGAGGTCTTTCAAAGACCCTCTGTCCCAAAATTTGGGAGAAGTTTAAAAATCGTCAGTGGTGTACCGCGACGCAGCTGGAAGAAAAAAAAATTGAGACTGTGCAGTTAACTCTTGGACTATTCGTCTGAGACTAACGTTCATATTTCTCATTAATCCCTATTGATAAGATAACAAAAAGGGATACTAATGTGCTCGGAAAGGCTGCCGTCCATCCTATGGGATATTAAGCCGTTGTTCTGTGTATATGACTGTTTTTCATCTGTTCACAAATAGCTTTGCAGTAGGTTCTTTTCCCACACCTAGTTCTGCATCTTGGGGTCCTCGTGACCTAGACATTTAGTCCATTGTGGGCACACAATAAAAGCGCCACTTAGAGGACCAACTCCACCCCAAAATCCAGGATCACAAGGCCGACCAACTTTATCTTTCACGACTTGCCTCAAAATAAATGTAATTACAAATTCCTTTTTCTTTTTCGTTTCCTTTGCAGAGAGAAAATGACTGAGAAGGGGGGTGAAGGAGAAGGGGGAGGGAAATGATTCTGCTCTTCCAAAAGGAAACGAAAAGAATGAAGAAGCGTCTGATGGTGAAAGGAAGCGATGCTGTAACCCAGAGCAACACTTCCGCGCTTTGACCTTCAACCCTTGGAATGCTACGCGGAGTGTCACCTGATGAAGCGACGTCAACGGCCGACCCCTGGGTCACCGGGAACTGCGGGCAGCCATCCCCCGACCTGACCCAACAGCAAGAAAGAGTTCTCCTTCCTCTGACTTGCATTCACCCTTTTAATGTGTTCGTTGGAGTATCGAAAATGTTGAGGGATTTACTCTTTTTTATCTTCCTGCAATTGATGTGTTTTGTGGCCTCTGGCTGCTACGATCCTTTCAGAGACCTTCTTGTTACTTCAAATGAAAGCTGGGGTTCCATTCTTTTTGTGCAGGGGAAACTAGATTCTTACAAATCGCAATCTAATATATCAGCACTTTGTAATTTGGAACTTCGTAAGCCACCGGAGCTCAACTTTTTTTTTGTGTTACTGATGGGTTTTGGGTTGGGTTGTTTTACTTCTGAGCGGCACTTTTTTGCACACCATGGGCTAAATGGCCAGGTAACAAGGACCCCGAAGGCTCAGAGGAGGTTGGGAGAGGGGACCCACTGGAACAGCTGTTGGGAAACAGATGGTAGCCTCCCGTCAAAGGCCTTCCAGCGTGTTCTTTAACGTTGGGATGTTTTACCTCTGAGCGGCACTTTTTTGCACACCATGGGCTAAATGGCCAGGTCACAAGGATCCCGAAGGCACAGAGAAGGTTGGGGGAAGGGACCCACTGGGAGAGCTGTTGGGAGACAGATGGTAGCCACCCGTCAAGGCCATCAAGCGTGTTCTTTAACGTGCACAAGGTATGGCTCTCCCGCACACGGGGTCACGGCTTAACGTCTCATCTGACGGACGGTGGCCTTTCCAAGCCCATCGGTGTCCCCTACTGATCGTGGGCAAGGCGGGGAATTTTGCGGACCACTGATGGGTCATTTAAAGATAATAGTAACAACTCGATGGTCAAATCATTAATGTATTTTTATTTGTTAAATGGTATAAAAATTTCAAATCAACTCAAATATCGTGAACCACAAGAAAAGTCGTTTTATCTTCAACTTGCTGTTTGAATTCATAAAACCTTTCTCGAAGCTTTCTGCAAGTATATCCTTCAAAATGGCTGCCAGTTCATAAACGTCAGTAGTTATCAAACAAGATACATTTTAAATATCCCCATCACTAGAAGTCACTAGAAGGATCGAACAGACCTGGTTCACATTTCTGATTTAGAAACTTCGCTAGAATAATCATTAAACTTCTTTAAAAACTGAAAGCTGGATTCTTAACTATGCAAAATATTGATAGGTCGCAGACCTATTGATTTTATTGATTTTAATTTTTTTATATACTGTATTTCATTTCTATCCTGATGCAACCACTTTGTGTCTGGAGATGTCTTCGGAGGTTAATGGGTGCAACATCTCCGTTGCGAATTACATTCAGGGTTCCGTTTCATCTGTTTACATTGGTTGCCGAGAGGAAACTTGACTAATGTACGGAGACGAGAGGTGTCTTGTGAAACAATTTCAGCTCGCCCAAAAAGCAGACATTGACCTGCGAGAGGAATTAGAGTGCTGGCTGGCAGCAGAGCTCCATCTCACTTGTGAAATATGGAAATGGAGTCGGGTTTTGCCCAGGGCTCTATTCTGATTGGCCCTTTTTGGTCGAGAGTTCCCAGGGTTGCCAGAAAGATATTGTCACGCTCGACCCGGGAGAAACAGTTCGGTGTGGGTTGATCAGACTAACAGACCAGGGTTTGGTCTTTTTCTATCTTTCTTTTGCTATCTTTGCTAAGTCCAACTTTAGTGAAATTCACTGGACTGACTTTTAGGCCAAGATATAGGGAGGGAAAGTGTTAAATTAGACATCTCTTAAATTAGTGAGATGATAAACTTTTACCTAAATACGTTAGGCGAAATTTAAAGAAATTTGCTTTGCTTGGGGAAAAACCACGATCAGAGAAATCTGGAGTGGGTGCTTCATGAAAATTTACGCCGTGTGCACATCACAATAACTTAGCAGAATACAGTTCTCGTTCCGGAGAAACTTCAGCATGGTAAAGTTATTTTAATTTAACTTACTCTGCTTGTTGTCACTTTCACTTTTAAGTTTTATCTTCATTATTTTGTGTGAGTGTTGTTCGAACTTAAGCTTACCTGAATGGAGTGAGTACTTATTCAATTAATTGTAATGTAAAATCATCCACCTTTATAAGCCAGTGGTGGAACTTTGTTAAGTGTTGAATTTAAATAAATTCAAAATTTTTGTTATTGTTCAAACAAAAATTGGGTCTTGGTCAATCATGTGAAATCTCTTACTCGTCGCAACTACAGTTAGAGAATACGGAACTGCGTATTGCTAGCTTGTAGATTGTTCCTGGTTCGAATCTAAAATCTTCTTTCGGCCACTCTTTCAAAAATATTTGTTTGAAGGCATTAAATTTCGAAGTCAGATCATCAAGCTATTGACATGCAGTTCTAGATAAGATAATTATTTTAGTAAACGCGGAACATTTTAAGTTCATACCGTATGCCTCGAAGAGGAAAAAGTTGCGGGTGACAAACTGGCGTCCTTGCGACAGGACCAGGTTGAGTGGAGATAAACGATTATTAAAAAAGAACCAGGTTGAGTAGAGAGGTAAATAGATTATTAAATTGATAAATAATCTCAAACTTTTGTTGTGACGAAAAATTGAAATATTTATGAGAAATCAAGTGTTTCAAGAGTATATTAAAGTAAGATAATTCTGTTAGAAAGTGACAACAATCAATTTGCATTAAGGGTATTGAATTTGTTTCCAATTCTGATTAAGTTGATTAGAGTTAAGATATAATTATTCCCAGCTCATGTTAATGCTGAGAAAAAGATTTTAAGAAAAGTTTAGCATATTAAGTACTAAATTTTAGTTGTAAAGTAGAAAATAAGTTTTAGTGTGTAAAATTTTGAAAAAAAAAATGGCACAAGCTTCGTCACCCACCACGACCGAAACATCAGATCCTCCCACGATTAATATAGAAACCCAGGAAGTCCCTAGTGCGAACAATGGAAACAACAGTGCCCAAAACTCTTTTGCGAACATTGCCGGATTCATTAATTTGGTTCCTGTCTATAATGCCACAGATCCTGGCGGGACGGCTGAACAATTTTTCGAAACTGTGTCAGAAGTGTCGAAAATCGCAGGATGGTCGAATCAGGTCGCATTAACCGTTATAAAATCTAAATTCAGGGGAAAGGCGATGGAATTTTTAACTGAGTCTTCTGAGCTCAGGAAAGAAACACAATTGGGAAATTTTCAGAAGTGTGTAATAGATAGATTCGATGCAAAGGAACCTCTTTCGGTGAGACTTCATAAGTTCACCACAGCAAAACAAACTATTCAGGAAGATGTGATAACGTACTCCACTAGATTGAGAGCTTTGGTGCATAAATATATGCCACAAAAATCGGAGGAATCACAGGAAGTGAAAACGCTTCGAGATCAAACACTTTTATGTCAATTTGTCGCGGGACTTTCGGATAAAGTCAAACGACCTGTATTGAGCAGGAATCCCCTTAATTTTGATCAAGCTCTAGATTTTGCTGTGCAGGAACAACAAAATAATTTGTTAATGTCCAAAACGAGAGAAGTAAATGCAATACAGGGAAATAAAAATGTAAATGATTCCGAGTCAATATACGTAATTATGGAGGAACTGAGGTACAAGTGTGATAAAACGGATAAAACACTTCAACTTTTGACCGAACAGATTCAGAACATGGGAATTAATGCAGTAGATTCGAAAACTACCCCTGGGGAATATAGAAATCATAATATATACATCCCCCAGACACAAGTAAAAGAAACTTTCTGTAGTATGCAGTCAGAAAGAGGTGAACCTCAAGTTTTTCGCAGGAGAGTTAATTTTGGGAGAAACTCTCCCCAACAAACTCCAAGATGGACAAGCTCGCAGACAGTTTGTTTTTCTTGTCGTGGAAAGGGACATATTGCGAGGAATTGTACAAAAAGAATTAACCCAAAATTTCCTGAAGTCAGAAATCGTAATGTGCCTCCTCAAATTTCTGTATTTGGACAAAGTAGAGAAAATCCCAGATTTTGTGTGCCAAATGCGAGAGGAGATAGGAAATTTCCCATTGCAAGGAATGATCCAGACCAACAAATGAACTATCAAATCGATAGGTGCACAAATGCTAATTCTAATCCTTTAAACGCAGAGGGAGTCGAACAAAGCAGGGCGTATCGGCTCCAGAGAAAGGAATAATAAATTTCCCTGCAGTTAGGTTCATCGCAACAAAACATGATTCACATCTTCCCATTGTGAAAGGATCATCTGGGAATGTTCCCCTTCGCATACTCGTTGACACGGGAGCGTCGGTTTCTCTCATGAATATGAGAACATTTAAAAGAATTTGTGCTAAAATGCCAGTGAGACGGATACAAACAGATGTTAAAATATTCGGAATAACAGGTGAATCTTTGCCGATTGAAGGATGCTATGAAATCCAGTTTGAACTCTCTGGCAAATCTTTCAAGTATCCGATTTTTGTGACACGACAGGAAATGAGTAAACAGTACAATACTCTTTTTGGGATAGATTTGTTAAGGCATCACCGATTTAATTTTGATGTGGGAAGAGGAATTTTAACAGTAACTGGGAACACAGTCAAAAGGAAAATGAATGATGGAGGTGCTCATGTAAATTTTATTTCTACTGTACCTAAAAAGGAAAAATTTGCTAGGATTATAAGAAAGGAAAGAATTTTTCCTAGAACCGAAAGGATAATTTCTGTCCAGCTTGAAGACATATATCCTTTACAAAGTAAAGACATTGTTCTAGTTCAACCCAATGAACAGAATCGATTCAAAGATTTCTGTGTCGCTAGATCAGTGAATACTCTTAACGCTGATGGTACACTGAGTGTTAGGGTAGCAAACCTTTCTTCCGAACCAGCGTGGTTAAATAAGGGATCTAAACTGGTAACTGTTGAACCAGTCAAAGTTAGACACACTGATGTTCCTAAATGTAGAAACAAGAGAGTTAAGCCTCTGTCTGCAGATGATTTTAAATTACAACACACAACCCCACCACAATTTTCGTACGCAGATGTTCAAAACTATTCGGAACAATTTGTGGGAAGGATGCAACGTGCATATGAAATTGTGAAAGAAAATCTTGAACAAGCGTCTGAAAAAACAACATTTGCAAAGAAGTAAGATAGCGAAAGATAAGCAGATAAAATTAGGTTCCTCAGTTTATCTATATACCCCAGTAGTAAAACCAGGACGAAGTAAGAAGCTAGCGAGACTGTCCAGTGGACCATACAGGGTCACAAAACAGCTCTCACCTGTCACGTTTGAGATTTCTTTGATTCGCGACCCGAAAAAAGTGAAGATTGTACACGTGGATCGTTTGTTTAAAGCAAATATACACAGACCATTTGAGGAATTTGTAGGTGAAGAGGAATCCCAAACCTTGCCCAGATTGCCAGAAAGGGAACTAATAATTAAGAATCGCATCGATCAAATTTGGGAAGAAGTAGACAGAGCAGAGGATGAAGGATTTCACATTACAACATATGGAGGACGACAGAGAAAACAACCTGTAATGACGGAGGAACAATCAATCGAATCCTTACCTGTTAAGATACCACTAACACTATTGCAAAGGGATGAATATTCTGGAAACGACCAGAGTTCACAGACTATACCCAAAGTTGTAGAAACAGAGACACGACAAACGTCTAGATATAATCTACGACCTAGGGATGCCTTCGGAAGAGTTCAATCTCTACAATGCTTCGAAGATTGGTTAGAAAGTGAGAACTCACAAGTTCACGAAGAAGCCGACTTTGAAGAATCCTCTAGTGCACAACCCATGATACTGCTTGCTTCAGAAGAGAAATTACCCGACGAAATTGAATTGGCATCTTCAGAAGAAAATATACAATGTGATCGGAACCTGGAAGAATGCACATATAATGATCGTTCCGCTATGGTGTGAATGAGATCGATTGAATGAGCATTAGAGAACTTCAGAGAAAACCAGAAAAAGGACTATATCTTTTCACTATGAACTTTCTCTCTAATTGTTTTGGTTCCACTTCTAAAAAAAAAGCTCTTTCCAACTTGTGAAATCTTCCATTCTGACTCTTAGTTCATTTGAGCCAAGCGCGCAGGTACATCTGGACTAACTAGTCAGAATTTCCCTTCTTCTATTTCTTCAACTGCGAGAAAAAACTGTGGCTAATATTTTCTTGTGGATGTGCAAGGAGCCGAGCAAACAAGAATTATCTACGGAGACAGAAAGGGTCTCTGGAGAAAAATGGGTGAAGTGCCAGAACTGTTAAAGATTATATTAACTTGTAACTAAGGGTAGAATTTTATTTAAGTAGAAATTGATTAAACATTTTGGAAATTATGTAAACATTTGTTTTGAGTTAGTGGAGGAATGTCAGAGATGTGGTGTGTCTTCAAAGTTAAATAACTTATTTAACTAAAGAAATTGTTTAAAGTGTATGACAGTGATTTATATTGGAGAGTTGAATTTATGTTATTAGTCTATGAAGAGAACGTAGATACAACTTCGAGATAAGAGCACAGGTCAGTCAGTAAACTTGCGGTATATCGTATTACTCTGCAGCAGCCCCGTGGCTGAGGAGAGAGTAACGAACGAAACTACGGAGATGACGTAACGGGTGCGGAAAGAATTGAACTTTGCCTGCATCTCGATTAGCTGGGAAGTTTAGGAGCAATTTTTGGCTCAGTGCCAATAGAAATAAGGTTTCGACTGTGATGATGCCTTATAGTAGCTTAGAAGAGGACTCTTTCGCTCTCTTTTTCTAAGGAAATTAATTTTTGTTTATCTTCTTTCTTGGAGGATTCAACACATGGGAATAACACGACTTAGGGGGTGAGTATAAATTTGCTGGATGATTGTGGAAGTCCGACCACATCGATGGCCCATATCAAATAGTCTCTGTGACGGTGAAAGGGGTGATGACAATTAACTCTGGTAGAAGAGTGTGAGGATGATAAAGGTGAGTAAGGATTTGAATCCACTCACTAGTTTCGCTTTCAGATGTTCAAGCTCATTTTTGATTGGAGACGTCTCCCTATACATGTAGCAAGCCCAAACTGCATGGGTTCAGACGGATGTTTAGCAAACTGTGTTTACCCTTTGACATGGGATGCTAGTCTGGACAGGGGAGGAAGACGGAAGGACCCGCTATCATTCTATGGTAGTCCTGGAAGTGGAATCTTTCCGTCCCCACTTTTCTTTTCTGGCTATAAAGTTAAAAGATTTTTTTTTGGGAAACAGGGTAAACATAACACATAAATTTTAGAATTTTTGACAGAACATTGGTATCCTCATAAGAAAGATGTGCACTGATTTGTTTTCTTTTAACGATGTATTAGTTTGAAATTTAATGATAATTTGAGAATATGGAAACTAGGAAAGATGGTTGATGTAGGTTTATTCTAAGTTGAAGAGAGATGATTTTTCTGCTTGTAAGATCAGACAAATCTAAGTTGTCCTATATATTATATTGCGAATATTTACGATGTGTAAATTAAAAGTATATTACATCATTTATAATCAATATTTATCTTGCCATCTATCATAAATATGCTATTGTTCTGCTTATAAGTTGACATTGATATATAGAGTTAGTTACCATGTTTTAAACATTTGCATTGAATATTTTGTCATAAACAAATAGATATTAGGAGTAATTTTATGTGTTTATATATATGAATGGAATTATTCTACTCACGCTTTTCATTTTTCTTTTGTTTCCGGTGTTTAAATGTTGGAGAAATATTGTGTGATACGTGAAGAAACTGGGAATTCTTCTCATCGAAAGCACCAGTTCAACAAAATTTTATGTTGTTTTTTTTTGAAAGAAAACCAGAAAATTGTTGTGATGGAGAGAATTATTCGAAATTTCAAAACCTGGTACCACTCCAAAATTTTCATTTCGGAATGTAATAAGTGACGACACACAGGGTGTTGGCTTGTTTTTAAGAAGGGAGGAATGATAGGTCGCAGACCTATTGATTTTATTGATTTTAATTTTTTTATATACTGTATTTCATTTCTATCCTGATGCAACCACTTTGTGTCTGGAGATGTCTTCGGAGGTTAATGGGTGCAACATCTCCGTTGCGAATTACATTCAGGGTTCCGTTTCATCTGTTTACATTGGTTGCCGAGAGGAAACTTGACTAATGTACGGAGACGAGAGGTGTCTTGTGAAACAATTTCAGCTCGCCCAAAAAGCAGACATTGACCTGCGAGAGGAATTAGAGTGCTGGCTGGCAGCAGAGCTCCATCTCACTTGTGAAATATGGAAATGGAGTCGGGTTTTGCCCAGGGCTCTATTCTGATTGGCCCTTTTTGGTCGAGAGTTCCCAGGGTTGCCAGAAAGATATTGTCACGCTCGACCCGGGAGAAACAGTTCGGTGTGGGTTGATCAGACTAACAGACCAGGGTTTGGTCTTTTTCTATCTTTCTTTTGCTATCTTTGCTAAGTCCAACTTTAGTGAAATTCACTGGACTGACTTTTAGGCCAAGATATAGGGAGGGAAAGTGTTAAATTAGACATCTCTTAAATTAGTGAGATGATAAACTTTTACCTAAATACGTTAGGCGAAATTTAAAGAAATTTGCTTTGCTTGGGGAAAAACCACGATCAGAGAAATCTGGAGTGGGTGCTTCATGAAAATTTACGCCGTGTGCACATCACAATAACTTAGCAGAATACAGTTCTCGTTCCGGAGAAACTTCAGCATGGTAAAGTTATTTTAATTTAACTTACTCTGCTTGTTGTCACTTTCACTTTTAAGTTTTATCTTCATTATTTTGTGTGAGTGTTGTTCGAACTTAAGCTTACCTGAATGGAGTGAGTACTTATTCAATTAATTGTAATGTAAAATCATCCACCTTTATAAGCCAGTGGTGGAACTTTGTTAAGTGTTGAATTTAAATAAATTCAAAATTTTTGTTATTGTTCAAACAAAAATTGGGTCTTGGTCAATCATGTGAAATCTCTTACTCGTCGCAACTACAGTTAGAGAATACGGAACTGCGTATTGCTAGCTTGTAGATTGTTCCTGGTTCGAATCTAAAATCTTCTTTCGGCCACTCTTTCAAAAATATTTGTTTGAAGGCATTAAATTTCGAAGTCAGATCATCAAGCTATTGACATGCAGTTCTAGATAAGATAATTATTTTAGTAAACGCGGAACATTTTAAGTTCATACCGTATGCCTCGAAGAGGAAAAAGTTGCGGGTGACAATATTAATATCTCATCTACATTCATTTAACGGGGCGAACGACCTTCAGTCGCACGTGTTCTATGATAAGACATCGCTGCATGAAGTTCTTAATCTATTTCAGGTCCTGGATTCCTTATTGAGTAGTTTTTTTTGCACACACTGAACTAAATCTACAGGTACAAGAACCCCAAGTGTTCAGGAGTCTGTTAGGGAAAGGGAACCCACTGGAACAGCTGTTAGGAGACAGATGGAAGCCTCCCTTCAAGGCCATCCAGCGTGTTCTTTAATGTCCGCAGGGTATGGCTCTCCCGCACAAGGAAACCATGTCTTTATTTCCCGTCGAATGGCCGACGGCTTTTCCAAACCCATCGAAGTCCCCTTTCTCATCGGGGTCAGGCAGGGTGGGGGTTGACGAAGATAAATCGCAACGCTGGCACCCGAACATGGGAACTGCAGATTACGAGCCTGGTGCGTTACAGACTGAGCATACACCACTCTCTGCAATGAGCTGACAACTCATAGCCCATTAGGGGCGGGGGTGGCTCAGTCGGTAGCGCGCCAGGCTCGTAATCTGTAGTTCCCAGGTTCGAGTCCCAGCTGGGTCAGCGTTGAGATTTATTTCCGAAAAATTCCCCGCCCTGCCCACGGTCAGTAGGGGACACCGATGGGCTTGGAAAGGCCGCCGTCCGTCGGATGGGACGTTAAGCCGTGGCCCCGTGTGTGGGAGAGTCATACCCTGTGCACGTTAAAGAACACGCTGGATGGCCTTGACGGGAGGCTACCATCTGTCTCCCAACAGCTGTTCCAGTGGGTCCCCTCTCCCAACCTTCTCTGAGCCTTTGGAGTCCTTGTGACCTGGCCATTTAGACCATGGTGTGTAAAAAAAGTGCCGCTCAGAGGTAAAACAACTCAACCCAAGCTCAGAGGTAAGCTAATAACCGATGTTCATAATCAGATAATTCGGAATGGCTATATAATCCCAGAACCCAATAAGCCATCACTTAACAACCCAATATCTCGTAAATCATTATCTAAAAATTCGACCAAAGATCAAAAGATAAGCCATCAATCAATGCTCCACAAGCCATTCCTTATTAGCCTCACAATAACCTATTTCTTAAGTTGGGTTGAGTTGTTTTACCTCTGAGCGGCACTTTTTTGCACACCACGGGCTAAATGGCCAGGTCACATGGACCCCGAAGGCTCAGAGAAGGTTGGGGGAGGGGACCTACTGGAACAGCTGTTAGGAGACAGATGGTAGCCTCCCGTCAAGGCCATCCAGCGTGTTCTTTAACGTGCACAGGGTATGACTCTCCTGCACACAGGGCCACGGCTTAACGTCCCATCCGACGGACGGCGGCCTTTCCAAGCCCATCGGTGTCCCCTACTGACCGTGGGCAGGGCGGGGAATTTTGCAGAGATAAATCTCAACGCTGACCCAGCTGGGACTCGACCTGGAAACTACAGATTACGAGCCTGGCGCGCTACCGACTGAGCCACCCCCGCCCCCTATTTCTTAAGAGTCCAACCCCAACCACGAGAAAAAATAATTCTTGGATTCTTCCTTCGGATAAGTGTTTGTGTATTTTCTGTAAAACTACGACCCGCTTAAAATGTAGTATTTAAACAATAGCCGGAAGTTGAAGTCTGAAGTTAAGATTATGTTCGAAAATTTTTTAAATCTCAAAATGGTGTTACCCACAATGACATCCGATTTATAATACATATATTATATCTTAAATTCCTAAATGAACGATGTTTGCCAAAGAAACAATCTCTCATGTTTACATCAAGACCGAAATTTGAAGTTCTGTCAAAGATTTTAGGAAAAAAAAAAGAGAGAACAAACGTTTAAAGAAGAAATTCAGCCTCTAAGTGTCGACAGCTGATACGTAGTTTTTCGGATTTAAATCCTTTTTTTTTCTTTGGTATGTAAATGACCTTTAGTCGTTAGTTTTTTCAAGATTCCAAATTCAGTATTTTTGCTTTCTGTTGAAAAATCAGAAGTTAACTCCACCATAAATGCGTTTGTTTAGAATTTAGCAATATAAAATGTTAATGACTTAAATCGAATCAGATTCTTTTTTTTTATATTCGTGATTATTCAAATATTTTGAAATTCGAATATTTCATAATATTGCTCTAAATAATTCTAGTATTACTCATCACTTATCCATTTACCATTATTTTATCCAACCATTCATCCACCATTACTTTATCTATCCGTTGACCATTATTCTATCCACAATTGCTTTATCCATCCGTTGACCATTATTCTATCCACAATTGCTTTATCCATCCATTGACCATTATTCTATCCACCATTACTTTATCCATCCGTTGACCATTATTCTATCCACCATTACTTTATCCATCCATTGACCATTATTCTATCCACCATTACTTTATCCATCCGTTGACCATTATTCTATCCACCATTGCTTTATCCATCCGTTGACCATTATTCTATCCACAATTGCTTTATCCATCCGTTGACCATTATTCTATCCACCATTACTTTATCCATCCGTTGACCATTATTCTATCCACCATTACTTTATCCATCCGTTGACCATTATTCTATCCACCATTACTTTATCCATCCATTGACCATTATTCTATCCACCATTACTTTATCCATCCGTGGACCATTATTCTATCCACCATTACTTTATCCATCCGTTGACCATTATTCTATCCACCATTGCTTTATCCATCCGTTGACCATTATTCTATCCACCATTGCTTTATCCATCCGTTGACCATTATTCTATCCACCATTACTTTATCCATCCATTGACCATTATTCTATCCACCATTACTTTATCCATCCATTGACCATTATTCTATCCACCATTACTTTATCCATCCGTTGACCATTATTCTATCCACCATTACTTTATCCATCCATTGACCATTATTCTATCCACCATTACTTTATCCATCTGTTGACCATTATTCTATCCACAATTGCTTTATCCATCCGTTGACCATTATTCTATCCACCATTACTTTATCCATCCGTTGACCATTATTCTATCCACAATTGCTTTATCCATCCGTTGACCATTATTCTATCCACCATTACTTTATCCATCCGTTGACCATTATTCTATCCACCATTACTTTATCCATCCATTGACCATTATTCTATCCACCATTACTTTATCCATCCGTTGACCATTATTCTATCCACCATTACTTTATCCATCCATTGACCATTATTCTATCCACCATTACTTTATCCATCCGTTGACCATTATTCTATCCACCATTACTTTATCCATCCGTTGACCATTATTCTATCCACCATTACTTTATCCATCCATTGACCATTATTCTATCCACCATTACTTTATCCATCCGTTGACCATTATTCTATCCACCATTACTTTATCCATCCGTTGACCATTATTCTATCCACCATTACTTTATCCATCCGTGGACCATTATTCTATCCACCATTACTTTATCCATCCGTTGACCATTATTCTATCCACCATTACTTTATCCATCCGTGGACCATTATTCTATCCACCATTACTTTATCCATCCATTGACCATTATTCTATCCACCATTACTTTATCCATCCATTGACCATTATTCTATCCACCATTACTTTATCCATCCGTTGACCATTATTCTATCCACCATTACTTTATCCATCCGTGGACCATTATTCTATCCACCATTACTTTATCCATCCGTTGACCATTATTCTATCCACCATTGCTTTATCCATCCGTTGACCATTATTCTATCCACCATTGCTTTATCCATCCGTTGACCATTATTCTATCCACCATTACTTTATCCATCCATTGACCATTATTCTATCCACCATTACTTTATCCATCCATTGACCATTATTCTATCCACCATTACTTTATCCATCCGTTGACCATTATTCTATCCACCATTACTTTATCCATCCATTGACCATTATTCTATCCACCATTACTTTATCCATCTGTTGACCATTATTCTATCCACAATTGCTTTATCCATCCGTTGACCATTATTCTATCCACCATTACTTTATCCATCCGTTGACCATTATTCTATCCACAATTGCTTTATCCATCCGTTGACCATTATTCTATCCACCATTACTTTATCCATCCGTTGACCATTATTCTATCCACCATTACTTTATCCATCCATTGACCATTATTCTATCCACCATTACTTTATCCATCCGTTGACCATTATTCTATCCACCATTACTTTATCCATCCATTGACCATTATTCTATCCACCATTACTTTATCCATCCGTTGACCATTATTCTATCCACCATTACTTTATCCATCCGTTGACCATTATTCTATCCACCATTACTTTATCCATCCGTGGACCATTATTCTATCCACCATTACTTTATCCATCCATTGACCATTATTCTATCCACCATTACTTTATCCATCCGTGGACCATTATTCTATCCACCCTGACTATTAAAGAATACCTTGACGGGAGGCTATCATCTGTATCCTATCAGCTCTCCAAGTCCACCTTTCTCTCAGCCTTCGGAGTCTTTGTGACCTGGCCATTTAGCCCACCCAAAAATGATTATTTCACTTATAGCAATCAAAGTAACAATTTCTTATTGAATCCAACATTCTTTCATTCCTTCGCCTATTAATTGATCCACCACCATTATTATAGGCATACATTATTATATGCATCCACCATTATTCTATCGAAACTTTAGATCTGAACATAACCCCACACACAAATCTTTCATCAAATGAAAAAAAACGACTCCTCATCACTCCAGGCTTCTACAGAGACTCCCCCCTCCAACACACATTTCCCCCCTCCCCATTAAAGCAGGCCATAAGCATCGCAGCAGCCTCCACGTTCTTGTTGCGTTTATCAGGTCATCCGCCTTCTCTCAGCGCTGCTGTCGTTGATAACACAGAAAGGGTACGGGACTCTGAACCTTGACCTTCCCCGCTCAACACAACCTGTCACTCTTTCCCCCGAACCCCCCTCCTCTCTCCCAAGACACGCACTCTCGAGCAAGGACAAGCGAGTGGCTTTCACCTGCGCTCTCATCACGAGCCAGGCTGCCTCACCCACCTCTTCTCTCCAGCTTCCCCGTTCCCATGACAACGAGTGAAGAGGGAGGAACGTGCGTCACCTTTGACCAGCTTGCCCGTCGGCGACTGTGCCACCGGAACTGGTAAATGTGTCCAGAGCCGGTCGGCTGAAGGATATTTGCATCGTTTCCTATTGCCCCAGGGGCGGGGGTGGCTCAGTCGGTAGCGCGCCAGGCTCGTAATCTGTAGTTCCCAGGTTCGAGTCCCAGCTGGGTCAGCGTTGAAGATTTATCTCTGTAAAATTCCCCGCCCTGCCACGGTCAGTAGGGGACACCGATGGGCTTGGAAAGGACGCCGTCCTTCGGATGGGACGTTAAGCCGTGGCCTCGTGTGCGGGAGAGACATACCCTGTGCACGTTAAAGAACACGCTGGATGGCCTTAACGGGAGGCTACCATCTGTCTCCCAACAGCTGTTCCAGTGGGTCCCCTCCCCCAACCTTCTCTGAGCCTTCGGGGTCCATGTGACCTGGCCATTTAGCCCATGGTGTGCAAAAAGTGCCGCTCAGAGGTAAAACAACCCAACCCTATTGCCCCCCTTTTCCTTTGGTTTCGATCCCCCCTAAATCTCTAGTCTCCTCATTCTTAAGTTTCGCAGTGGGGGGAGGCAGGGACGCTTTTTAGGAAATGATCATCTTAGGACTATTTATTTGTGGCAGTGTTTCTAAAAAGTATGATGGTCCTCAAGACAGTTAGGGAATGGTTAGTGGGGTTATGAGACGCACTTTAAGCATTTTTTCATTAAATAGGATTAATGAAATGAATGGCAGGTCACTAGGACCCCGCTGAACACGAGAAGGGTGGAAAGGAACTTTTGCCCCACTAAGGAGAAAACAGGGATCTCGTGAGAGCTGAAATCGCAAGGAGGGTTGGGTTGGGTTGTTTTACCTCTGAGAGGCGCTTTTCTGCACACCATGGGCTAAATGGCCAGGTCACATGGACCCCGAAGGCTCAGAGAAGGTTGGGGGAGGGGACCCACTGGAACAGCTGTTGGGAGACAGATGGTAGCCTCCCGTCAAGGCCATCCAGCGTGTTCTTTAACGTGCACAGGGTATGGCTCTCCCACACACGGGGCCACGGCTTAACGTCCCATCCGACGGACGGCGGCCTTTCCCAAGCCCATCGGTGTCCCCTACTGACCGTGGGCAGGGCGGGGAATTTTTGCGGAGATAAATCTCAACGCTGACCCTGCTGGGACTCGAACCTGGGAACTACAGATTGCGCGCCTGGCGCGCTACCGACTGAGCCACCCCCGCCCCTTCGCAAGGAGGGAATGGAAGATGTGGGGGGGGGGGAGAATTCTCGATAAATTATATTCTCCAAAGCTCGTAAATATTTAAACCAAATAGATTTAAGTGAATTTATTTTCAACATCTGAGTTTTTGAATATAAAGATTTTTAGTACTTCATTTAGCGATGTTTATGCATAAGTGTTGAAACCTGTAATGACTGCTTTTCGAATCGAGCTTCAATAAATGTTTCACCGAATGTTTTCACTCAAAAATGACTTTATAAATAACCTCGATGTTTATTTCTGCAGAACCAAAGGCTCTTATATCATACCACGCTTGGACAGTACGTAAAAAAAATATTAATTTTTAAACATGTACAGCCGCTCAAAAAAATATCCGAACACTCTGGTTGATTACAGAATTCAGAAAAAATATCTGGCAACGATTTTTTTTAGAAATTAGTGATCTGGCAACCTTCGTGTCACGTGATTACAGAATTCAGGAAAAACATCTGCAGCGTGTACAGCAACTGTACACGCTCCAGTTGCCGTTCACAGCAGACTGGAGCGTGTGCAATTACTGCACACGCTCCAGTTTGCTGTGAACGGTAACTGCACACGCTCAATATTTCCGTGAGTGAGCCCACACGATCTAGTATCAAAATAATATGACCACCTACAGTCGCTCAAAAAAGTATCCGAACACTGTGGTTGATTACAGAATTCAGAAAAAATATCTGGCAACGATTTTTTTTAGAAATTAGTGATCTGGCAACCTTCGTGTCTTTTTTTTTTTCAGTCAAAACAAGCATTGCTCAGAGTGTACGCCATCTTGGGTATACTGGTTACAAAAGTTTCTGCTAAGGGAAAGCACAAACCTGGATTAAACTTCCAACTATGACGTGGGCAAATGATTACTCTTCGCAATTTATTAATAAATATCGACATACACCGTAAAACTACCGGTTCTTTTATGACCCTACACCTAATACCATTCTCAAGGGAAAAAAAGAAACAAAGGATCTGTGACTGTCTTCAGAAAACAGAATCTGTAGTGGACAAAGAATCTATAATGGGCTCCTAAGTAATGAATCTGTAATGGTCTTTAGGACTGATAATCTATAGTAAGTCTTATGACAAAGAATCTGTTATGGGCTTGTAATGAAGAATCTGTAATGGCATTTAGGGCAGAGAATCTGTAATGGGTCTTAGGACAAAGAATCTATAATGGGCTCCTAAGCGACGAATCGTAATGGCATTTAGGACAGAGAATCTGTAATGGGTCTTAGGATAAAGAATCTAAAATGGGCTCCTAAGTAATGAATCTGTAATGGTCTTTAGGACTGATAATCTATAGTGAGTCTTATGAGAAAGAATCTGTTATGGGCTTGCAATGAAGAATCTGTAATGGCATTTAGGACAGAGAATCTGTAATGGGTCTTAGGATAAAGAATCTATAATGGGCTCCTAAATAATGAATCTGTAATGGTCTTTAGGACTGATAATCTATAGTGAGTCTTATGAGAAAGAATCTGTAATGGCATTTAGGACAGAGAATCTGTAATGTGTCTTAGGACAAAGAATCTATAATGGGCTCCTAAGCTACGAATCGTAATGGCATTTAGGACAGAGAATCTGTAATGGGTCTTAGGATAAAGAATCTAAAATGGGCTCCTACGTAATGAATCTGTAATGGTCTTTAGGACTGATAATCTATAGTGAGTCTTATGAGAAAGAATCTGTTATGGGCTTGCAATGAAGAATCTGTAATGGCATTTAGGACAGAGAATCTGTAATGGGTCTTAGGATAAAGAATCTATAATGGGCTCCTAAATAATGAATCTGTAATGGTCTTTAGGACTGATAATCTATAGTGAGTCTTATGAGAAAGAATCTGTAATGGCATTTAGGACAGAGAATCTGTAATGGGTCTGAGGACAAAGAATCTATAATGGGCTCCTAAGCTACGAATCGTAATGGCATTTAGGACAGAGAATCTGTAATGGGTCTTAGGATAAAGAATCTAAAATGGGCTCCTACGTAATGAATCTGTAATGGTCTTTAGGACTGATAATCTATAGTGAGTCTTATGAGAAGGAATCTGTTATGGGCTTGCAATGAAGAATCTGTAATGGCATTTAGGACAGAGAATCTGTAATGGGTCTTAGGATAAAGAATCTAAAATGGGCTCCTAAGTAATGAATCTGTAATGGTCTTTAGGACCGATAATCTATAGTGAGTCTTATGAGAAAGAATCTGTTATGGGCTTGCAATGAAGAATCTGTAATGGCATTTAGGACAGAGAATCTGTAATGGGTCTTAGGACAAAGAATCTAAAATGGGCTCCTAAGTAATGAATCTGTAATGGTCTTTAGGACTGATAATCTATAGTGAGTCTTATGAGAAAGAATCTGTTATGGGCTTGCAATGAAGAACCTGTAATGGCATTTAGGACAGAGAATCTGTAATGGGTCTTAGGACAAAGAATCTAAAATGGGCTCCTAAGTAATGAATCTGTAATGGTCTTTAGGACTGATAATCTATAGTGAGTCTTATGAGAAAGAATCTGTTATGGGCTTGCAATGAAGAATCTGTAATGTCATTTAGGATAGAGAATCTGTAATGGGTCTTAGGATAAAGAATCTAAAATGGGCTCCTAAGTAATGAATCTGTAATGACATTTAGGACAGAGACTTTGTAATGGGTCTTAAAACAAAGAATCTATAATGGGCTTCTAAGCGAATAATCTGCAATGGCATTTAGGACAGAGAATCTGTAATGGCATTTAGGACAGCGAATCAGTAGTGAGTTTTAGGACAAAGAATCTATAATGTTCCCCTAAGAGAGTTATGTATAATTGAGTCTCTATAATTGAGTCTCAAGCAAAGAATATGTAGTTGGAAATCAAGCAAGAAACATAATATAAAAAACCTATGATAAGCTTCGATGTAAGTGAGCGTATGACGGGTTTCGTTATAAATGAATGTATTCTGATCTCCCAGGAGATGAATTTCAAATAGGTTCGAAAGCAACATGAGCAGAAAAGTGGCAACGATTGTTAGCAGTTGCAGCATTTTCCCAAAACTAAATGCAGGTTGGACACCACGTTTGTCCCTTCGATGGACTAGCAAGGTCAATCTCGATTCCACCTTCTCTTCCAATTCAATACTTATAATCTCCCGAAAAATGGGAGATTGTAGTAATTCGATATCTGGTGAAGGGATTATTACGAGATTACTTCTATCAAAGTTTCATCAGATACTCCAATTTGCCTAATCTCGTTCCTTCTGAATATCGTTACACGAAAGCATTGTTGTGTGCAGCAAGACACAGATTACATAATTATTTTTATCTCTTCTGCATCCACCCGGAACTTTTGCTTTGACCATCTGGGATATTGATTAAGCATCACTAAAGGGGTCGTCATCCTCCCTCCCCTTCCACGGGGAAACGTGCGCAGTCCATTCACCGTGACTTACAGATGATGATGAGAGAGACTTGCCTCTCTCACGGTGGATGACGTCACAGCACAGACTGGTGAAGGGTGGAGTGTGTGGGGGGGATGGCACTCCGCACCTGAACTATTGGGTCAATGGCACTTCTACGTGAGCGTGAAAGGCTGGCCACAGCCACGTGTTTCTCACGTTTCGAAGATGTGGCTATGTAAGTGGGCTGTGGCTTTAACGACGTTGGCTTTTGTGTTATCTCTGAGTTGTTGGGTTGGGTTGTTTTACCTCTGAGCAGCACTTTTTTGCACACCATGGGCTAAATGGCCAGGTCACATGGACCACGAAGGCTCAGAGAAGGTTGGGGCAGGGGACCCATTGGAACAGCTGTTGGGAGACAGATGGTAGCCTCCCGTCAAGGCCATCCAGCGTGTTCTTTATCGTGCACAGGGTATGGCTCTCCCGTACACGGGGCCACGGCTTAACGTCCCATCCGACGGCGGCCTTTCCAAGCCCATTGGTGTCCCCTACTGACCGTGGGCAGGGTGGGGAATTTTGCGGAGATAAATCTCAACGCTGACCCAGCTGGGACTCGAACCTGGGAACTACAAATTACGAGTCTGGCGCGCTACCGACTGAGCCACCCCCGCCCCTATTATCTCTGAGCGGCACTTTTTTGTACAACGAAGTGCTAAGGGGGCAGGTCACAAGGACTCCAAGGATTCAGAGGTTGGGGAAAGGGACCCACTGGACAGTTGTTAGGAGACAGATGGGGACTTCCCGTGAAGGCCATCCAGCGTGTTCTTTAATGTGCACTAAATAAGGATCTCCTGCAGAAGCTTTAGTTTCATCTGATGGATGGAGGACTTCCCATTCCAGGAGGGTGGGTGGGGGGGGGGGTATAAATCTTATGCTGGCACAGTTGACTACTCGAATCTGGAAGATGCAGATTACGAGCCTGGCGCACGCTACCTGGTACAGTCGCTCAAAAAAGTATCCGAACACTATGGTTGATTACAGAATTCAGAAAAAATATCTGGCAACGATTTTTTTAGAAATTAGTGATCTGGCAACCTTCGTGTCACGTGATTACAGAATTCAGGAAAAATATCTGGAGCGTGTACAGCAACTGTACACGCTCCAGTTACCGTTCACAGCAAACTGGAGCGTGTGCAGTTACTGCACACGCTCAATATTTCCGTGAGTGAGCCCACACGATCTAGTATCAAAATAATATGACCACCTATAGTCGCTCAATAAAGTATCCGAACACTATGGTTGATTATAGAATTCAGAAAATAGGTGAACTCAGCCTGAATGTGAACTCAGCCAGAATGAACTCTGTGAACTCAGCCAGAATGTCTAGACAAAAAATGTCCTTAAAAATGTCTAGGCCTTAAAAATGGCAACGAATTTTTTTTTTAGAAATTAGTGATCTGGCAACCTTCGTGTCACGTGACACGAAGGTTGCCAAAAAGTTTTTTCTTTAGTTCAAGTATATATGTATTTTTTTAACCATCTTTCAATTTTTTTTTTGCTCGTTATTTGTTTATCGATTTGTCTGTTTGTCAAAACGTTCATAAATACATCTTAAGCACCCGTTTACATTAATGCTCATACATTTAGGTATATACTAGGCACTACTGTCTCAGATTTCTTATAAAAAAACAGAAAGAGGAGGAGACGTAGGATGCGGTGGACAGATACCGTAATAAAATGTCAAATAGAATTAATTTACAGTGGCCAGATGAAGCAAATGTAGATCAGGATAGATAAGTTTGGAGAACTAAATTTCACAATCTGGTTGGACCTCCGTAGCCCACGGCTACTAGAGAATGATGATGGAATTGCCCCACAAACAGTTCCTTGACATAGAGGTCTGACAAGAGGCTGTCGGTATAACAAACCACAATTTCTTTAAGACAACACCTTAATAGAAAGACAATTAGTACTTGAAACCTTACATGTGTTATACGGTCTGTAAATGGTAGTTAGGCATACAATGGAAGGAGAGCTGTGTACTATTCCCCAGTGATGATGCACAGAACCGACCCCGCCTTCTCGTGATGCAGATCGTTAGTACCTTTCAAAAGGGTTGGGTTGTTTTACCTCTGAGCGGCACTTTTTTGCACACCATGGGCTAAATGGCCAGGTCACATGGACCCCGAAGGTTCAGAGAAGGTTGGGGGAGGGGACCCACTGGAACAGCTGTTGGGAGACAGATGGTAGCCTCCCGTCAAGGCCATTCAGCGTGTTCTTTAACGTGCACAGGGTATGACTCTCCCGCACACGGGACCACGGCTTAACGTCCCATCCGACGGACGGCGGCCTTTCCAAGCCCATCGGTGTCCCCTACTGACCGTGGGCAGGGCGAGGAATTTTGCGGAGATAAATCTCAACGCTGACCCAGCTGGGACTCGAACCTGGGAACTACAGATTACGAGCCTGGCGCGCTACCGACTGAGCCACCCCGCCCCACCTTTCAAAAGAGATATTCTCTTCTGGAAGAGAACGGAAGGGGAGAGTTGCCACATTTTTTTTTTCCATTTTTTTTTTTTTCCTATCCTACCGAGGAGTGGTCAACGTCACTGGGTCCTGGTGCTGACCATTTAAACCTACTGGACTGCCTTATAGCTTCATTGTCTTTTACATCTTATACAGTAATAGTCGCATCCTTATGAATTTTACATCTGAGCACTCGGATTCTTTCGTAAATTATATACTACTACTCCTATACATCTCATATGCAAATATACACATTCAATAGCATCTGTATTCATATTCTTTAGTACACCAGTATTCATATCTTTATATAACCAAAGTATCAGTACTTATTTCCTTATGTAATTTATATTCTATTATCTACTTATGTCTCATAAGCACTAGCCTCTTTTCCTTATGTATTTTATATGATCGTACTAGTAGATTAAGCTTCTTACGTACTAGCTGAGACTCGAACCTGGGAACTACAGTTTACGAGCCTGGCGCGCTAACGACTGAGCCACCCCTTCCCTATGTTAGGGGTAATCTGCGTAATCCCTGAATTTCGGTAAATTTTGTGCTTTCTAATGGTACGCGATGTTGTTCAAGAATCTCCAGAAAAAAGTCTAGTGGGATGAGGTCCGATGGCTTTGGGTTGTGTTGTTTTACCTCTGAGCGGAACTTTTTTGCACACCATGGGCTAAATGGCCAGGTCACATGGACCCCGAAGGCTCAGAGAAGGTTGGGGGAGGGGACCCACTGAAACAGCTGTTGGGAGACAGATGGTAGCCTCCCGTCAAGGCCATCCAGCGTGTTCTTTAACGTGCACAGGGTATGGCTCTCCCGCACACGGGGCCACGGCTTAACGTCCCATCCGACGGACGGCGGCCTTTCCAAGCCCATCGGTGTCCCCTACTGACCGTGGGTAGGGGGGGTAATTTTGCGGAGATAAATCTCAACGCTGACCCAGCTGGGACTCGAACCTGGGAACTACAGATTACGAACCTGGCGTGCTACCGACTGAGCCACCCCCGCCCCCAAAATAAGAGAGGAAAAGGACTTAAAAATGTCTAGAATAAATCTTCTATGAAACCACGGAGTTTCATTTTATGTCCGTACGAGATTCGCAAACAGACTTTAGTATGTAAAAAAGATAAGAAACAGCCAAGAAGTAGGGAACTTCTTGGACCACTTTTGTTTCCGTACTAGAGTTTCGTTTTCTCGATGCTTTTAAAATAACAAAACAATTTATCTTCTGTGAACTCAGCCAGAACAGCGAGCAGAAGAAAAAAAGAGTGTTACTTTTGCAATGGAAGAATTATAATTAAAGTCAGAAGCTGATTGGAACAGATGAAAAGATACAGAGAGGCACAGGCACGCGACTGGGGGAAAAAGGATACGACCACATAGAGAGCGATTTGATAATACGAAGAGCGTTTCTGGCGTCTTAACACCAGAGCGAATCGTACACGTTCCAGTTTGCTGTGGTGTTACAGCGAGTTACTGCACGCTCCAGTTTGTGAGATTTTATCTTATCGATCGAGAGCTATCTTGCACACGCTCCAGTTTGGGAGGCTACAGAGAGTTATTGCACACGCTCCAGTTTTATGTAAGGTTATTATGAACTATAGCGGTCATTGCACAAGCTCCAGGTTGCTGTGAGGTTACAGAGAGTTTCTGCACACGCTCTAGTTTGCTGTGAGGCTACAGAGAGTTATTGCACACGCTCTAGTTTGCTGTGAGGCCACAGAGAGTTATTGCAAACGCTCCAGTTTTATGTGAGGTTATTATGAACTATAGCGAGTCATTGCACAAGCTCCAGGTTGCTGTGAGGTTACAGAGAGTTTCTGCACACGCTCTAGTTTGCTGTGAGGCTACAGAGAGTTATTGCACACGCTCCAGTTTTCTGTGAGGTTATTATGAACTATAGCGAGTCATTGCACACGCTCCAGATTGATGTGGGGTTACAGCGAGTTACTGCACATGCTCCAGTTTGTGCGGTTACAGCGAGTTACTGCACGCTCCAGTTTGTGAGGTTTTATCTTATCGATCGAGAGCTATCTTGAACACGCTCCAGTTTGTGAGGCTACAGAGAGTTATTGCACACGTTCTAGTTTGCTGTGAGGCTACAAAGAGTTATTGCACAGGCTCTAGTTTTCTGTGAGGTTATTATGAACTATAGCGAGTCATTGCACACGCTCCAGGTTGATGTGGGGTTACAGCGAGTTACCGCACACGCTCCAGTTTGTGCGATTAGAGCGAGTTATTGCACGCTCCAATTTGTGAGGTTTTATCTTATCGATCGAGAGCTATCTTGCACACGCTACAGTTTGTGAGGCTACAGAGAGTTATTGCACACGCTCTAGTTTGCTGTGAGGCCACAGAGAGTTATTGCACACGCTCCAGTTTTCTGTGAGGTTATTATGAACTATAGCGAGTCATTGCACAAGCTCCAGGTTGCTGTGAGGTTACAGAGAGTTTCTGCACACGCTCTAGTTTGCTGCGAGGTTACAGCGCTGTTGCACACGCTCCAGTATTCTGTGAGGTTATTATGAACTATAGCGAGTCATTGCACACGCTCCAGGTTGATGTGGGGTTACAGCGAGTTACTGCACATGCTCCAGTTTGTGCGATTAGAGCGAGTTACTGCACGCTCCAATTTGTGAGGTTTTATCTTATCGATCGAAAGCTATCTTGCACACGCTCCAGTTTGTGAGGCTACAGAGAGTTATTGCACACGCTCTAGTTTGCTGTGAGGCTACAGAGAGTTATTGCACACGCTCCAGTTTTCTGTGAGGTTATTATGAACTATAACGAGTCATTGCTCAAGCTCCAGTTTGCTGTGAAGTTACAGCGCTGTTTCACACGCTCCAGTTTTCTGTGAGGTTATTATGAACTATAGCGAGTCATTGCACACGCTCCAGGTTGATGTGGGGTTACAGCGAGTTACTGCACACGCACCTTTGCTGAGAGGTTACTATAAGCTACGTCACACGGTACAATTTGCTATGAAGTTACGATGAGCTAGTTGAGAAGCTTCAATCTGCTGCGTGGTTATTGTGATCTACTGAGAAAGCCTCTCTGAGACCAAAAAGTGATTGCTTAGAATTTCGACTTGTCAATAACGCTGAAGCGCTTAAACCTCTATCTGTGTGACCGCACCACAAAAAAACAGAGTTGGCTGGCTCGTCCGGCATGCGGGTAGTGATACCAGAAGATTCAACATCACGTTGAAGAAACAATGGCTGCACGTTCCTCGCGGATGCTTGGAGGAAGATGACAGAACAGACGTGACTTCTTCTTTCGCACGAATCCTTTTTTTCTGGTTAGTTTAAATGACGGAAATGAAAACTTTTTATCATTTTCGTAGAGTTCTTTTTTCATCAGAAGTTGTCTTGGAAATAAGTTTCTGTTCAGAATCATTGCATTTTTGTTGCTTCCATCAACTTTTTTGGTTTAAACTATTTGTACTTGTTTTTTACAGTAATATTTTTAGCTCGTTTTCAGAAAAATAAAAAAAACGAGCTAATGTTTCCACCATGTTGTCTGTTTGTAGACATTCAACTTTCTTGCTTTTAGATTGGGTTTGGTTGTTTTACCTCTGAGCGGCACTTTTTTCCACACCATGGGCTAAATGGCCAGGTCACATGGACCCCGAAGGCTCAGAGAAGGTTGGAGGAGGGGACCCACTGGAACAGCTGTTGGGAGACAGATGGTAGCCTCCCGTCAAGGCCATCCAGCGTGTTCTTTAACGTGCATAGGGTATGGCTCTCCCGCACAAGGGGCCACGGCTTAACGTCCCATCCGACGGACGGCGACCTTTCCAAGCCCATCGGTGTCCCCTACTGACCGTGGGCAGGGCGGGGAATTTTGCGGAGATAAATCTCAACGCTGATCCAGCTGGGACTCGAACCTGGGAACTACAGATTACGAGCCTGGACTTGCTTTTAGAGAAATATTAAAAATTCCTTTTGGGTTGAATAAATATTGATGAAATATTATGATTCGCCTGCTTTAGATTCACCCAACAGCTTTAAAAAGGCCCTCTTAACGGAGGAGAGCCGTCCCGTGGCCGAGTGGTTAGCGCGCTTGGCTGCTGATCTACGGGACCTGGGTTCGAGCCCCGGGTAAGGTATGGCTGTTTGTGTCGATTTTCTGCTGAGGGCTTGCCATCCTCTCAGACCTTCTATTATGGCACATAAACTGACAGGCTCCTGTCAGACCTCTGTGGAAAGCAGCTGCTTGAGAGGGTATTTATTTTCTATTTATTTAACAGAGGAGAAAGTCACAATTTTAAACAAACATCACAAAGAATCTATTTTATGTTAGAAATTTGACATATTTGACATTTGAGTGGTAAAAAGTTATGCTCTATGCCAGGGGTTCTCAACGTGGGGTAGGCGGCAAAAGTTTTTGGGGTACGCCGTGAGAGCTCAAAAGTCGCTAGATCTAGTAACAAAGTCGCTAAGTTGGAAACACTGCTGTGCAAAAATGTCATTGTTTGCGTTTATCGGGTACAGAATTATCGGTTACAGAATTCAGAAAAAATATCTGGCAACGATTTTTTTAGAAATTAGTGATCTGGCAACCTTCGTGACATGAAGGTTGCCAGATCACCAATTTCTAAAAAAAAATCGTTGCCAGATATTTTTTCTGAATTCTATAATCAACCATAGTGTTCAGAAAATATTCTGAAATTCTATAATCAACCATAGTGTTCGGATACTTTTTTGAGCGACTGTAGGTGGTCATATTATTTTGATACTAGATCGTGTGGGCTCATTCACGGAAATATTGAGCGTGTGCAGTTACCGTTCACAGCAAACTGGAGCGTGTGCAGTAACTGCACACACTCCAGTTTGCTGTGAACGGTAACTGGAGCGTGTACAGTTGCTGCACACGCTCCATCTATTTTTCCTGAATTCTGTAATCACGTGACACGAAGGTTGCCAGATCACTAATTTCAAAAAAAATCGTTGCCAGATATTTTTTCTGAATTCTGTAATCAACCACAGTGTTCGGATACTTTTTTGAGCGACTGTAGGTGGTCATATTATTTTGATACTAGATCGTGTGGGCTCACTCACGGAAATATTGAGCGTGTGCAGTTACCGTTCACAGCAAACTGGAGCGTGTGCAGTAACTGCACACGCTCCAGTTTGCTGTGAACGGTAACTGGAGCGTGTACAGTTGCTGCACACGCTCCATCTATTTTTCCTGAATTCTGTAATCACGTGACACGAAGGTTGCCAGATCACTAATTTCAAAAAAAATCGTTGCCAGATATTTTTTCTGAATTCTGTAATCAACCACAGTGTTCGGATACTTTTTTGAGCGACTGTAGGTGGTCATATTATTTTGATACTAGATCGTGTGGGCTCACTCACGGAAATATTGAGCGTGTGCAGTTACCGTTCACAGCAAACTGGAGCGTGTGCAGTAACTGCACACGCTCCAGTTTGCTGTGAACGGTGACTGGAGCGTGTACAGTTGCTGTACACGCTCCAGATATTTTTCCTGAATTCTGTAATCACGTGACACGAAGGTTGCCAGATCACTAATTTCAAAAAAAATCGTTGCCAGATCACTAATTTCAAAAAAAATCGTTGCCAGATATTTTTTCTGAATTCTGTAATCAACCATAGTGTTCGGATACTTTTTTGAGCGACTGTAGGTGGTCATATTATTTTGATACTAGATCGTGTGGGCTCACTCACGGAAATATTGAGCGTGTGCAGTTACCGTTCACAGCAAACTGGAGCGTGTGCAGTAACTGCACACGCTCCAGTTTGCTGTGAACGGTGACTGGAGCGTGTACAGTTGCTGTACACGCTCCAGATATTTTTCCTGAATTCTGTAATCACGTGACACGAAGGTTGCCAGATCACTAATTTCAAAAAAAATCGTTGCCAGATCACTAATTTCAAAAAAAATCGTTGCCAGATATTTTTTCTGAATTCTGTAATCAACCATAGTGTTCGGATACTTTTTTGAGCGACTGTAGGTGGTCATATTATTTTGATACTAGATCGTGTGGGCTCACTCACGGAAATATTGAGCGTGTGCAGTTACCGTTCACAGCAAACTGGAGCGTGTGCAGTAACTGCACACGCTCCAGTTTGCTGTGAACGGTGACTGGAGCGTGTACAGTTGCTGTACACGCTCCAGATATTTTTCCTGAATTCTGTAATCACGTGACACGAAGGTTGCCAGATCACTAATTTCTAAAAAGATCGTTGCCAGATATTTTTTCTGAATTCTGTAATCAACCATAGTGTTGAGACTTTTTTCAGTGACTGTACCTTCTTCCCTTTAAAAAACAATAAAACAGAAGTGTGCACCACTTCCTTCATTGTTAAAAAGTTGCTCTCTCTTTAAACAGGATTTCAATGCCCCATTATTTCATTAATACTTTTTTCGGCATGCCATTCTGTTTGGCCAAGCTCGTAATCTGCGTCTTCCCAAGTTCGAGTCCCCAGCTGGGTCAGCGTTGAAATTATAAATAAATAAAAATAAATACACCCTCAAGCAGCTGCTTGCCACAGAGGTCTGACAAGAGTCTGTCAGTTTATATGCCACAGTAGAAGATCTGAGAGGATGGCAGGGCCTCAGCAGAAAACAACATATACATCCATGCCTTACCCGGGGCTCGAACCCAGGTCCCGTAGATCAGTAGCCAAGCACGCTAACCACTCGGCCACGGGACGGTTAAATAAATAAATACCCCCCTCAAGCAGCTGCTTGCCACAGAGGTCTGACAGGAGCCTGTCAGTTTATATGCCATAGTAGAAGGTCTGAGAGGATGGCAGGCCCTCAGCAGAAAAACGACACAAACAGCCATGCCTTACCCGGGGCTCGAACCCAGTAACCTGCGCAAAATTCTCCCCTCTTCCCATGGTCAGTAAGGGAAATGCCGGCGTCCGTCGGATGGGACATTAAGCCGTGGCCCTGCGTTCAGGAGAGCTATACCCTGTGCACGTCTGGATGACCTTAATGGGAGGCTACCGTCTGTCTCTCAACAGCTGTTCCAGTGGGTCCCATCCCCCCACCTTCTTTGAACCTTCGGGATCCTTGTGACCTGGCCATTTAACTCATTGTGTGCATAAAAGTGCCGCTCCGAGATAAAACCACCCAATTCAACTATGTGTTAAAAATTCAAGTCCTTACTTACAACAGAACATTATTCAGAATCATGTTCTTTCTGACCTCATTTTTGTTCTTTATCGTTTGGAATTCTAAACACTTTTTGACCCTCCCATAACTTCCCAAATATTCGACTATGAAATTATTGACCTATGAAATTTCTCATGGGGATGTTTCTCTCCTACCCCCCTACCCCGTGTTGCGTTAAACATTTCAAGCCCTATGACACAGGCTGAGTGAGAGATTAAAACAATCTTTAGTTCTCTAAAAAAAATACCCTCTCAAGCAGCTCCTTGTAACAGAGATCTATCAGAAGCCTGTCAGTTTATACGCCATAGTAGATCCAATCGAGCTTTCAAGAATGTAGAGCTTCGATGCATAGAGCTTTCAAGAATGTAGAGCTTCGACACATAGAGCTTTCAAGAATATAGAACTTCGATATATAGAGCTTTCAAGAATAGAGAGTTTTGATATATAGAGCTTTCAGGAATATAGAGCTTCGATACATAGAGCTTTCAAGATATAGAGCTTTGATACATAGAGCTTTCAAGAATGTAGATCTTCGATATATAGAGCTTTCAAGAATATAGAGCTTCGATACATAGAGCTTTCAAGAATATAGAGCTTTCAGGAATATAGAGCTTCCATATATAGAGCTTTCAAGATATAGAGCTTCCATATATAGAGCTTTCAAGATATAGAGCTTCGATGCATAGAGCTTTCAAGAATGTAGAGCTTCGACACATAGAGCTTTCAAGAATATAGAACTTCGATATATAGAGCTTTCAAGAATAGAGAGCTTCGATACATAGAGCTTTGATATATAGAGCTTCGATACATAGAGCTTTCAAGAATATAGAGCTTTCAGGAATATAGAGCTTCCATATATAGAGCTTTCAAGATATAGAGCTTCCATATATAGAGCTTTCAAGAATATAGAGCTTTCAGGAATGTAGAGCTTCGACACATAGAGCTTTCAAGAATATAGAGCTTCGACACATAGAGCTTTCAAGAATATAGAGCTTCGATACATAGAGCTTTCAAGAATATAGAGTTTCGATACATAGAGCTTCGATATTAGATTACTATTGACATTACATGAAAATTCTCTAACACTTTGATAGAGCAGTATGCAAATAAAAGTTTATTTCCGAAGTGGGACAGCTTTCAATGTGGCTTTGTTCATTTCCATAACTCGGAGACGTCTCCATACTTTCTTGTAACAGATTGTATATCTAACATCCGTCAGGTTTATTTAGTACAACCAGTAGAGTATTATCGTAAAGTCAATAACAGGACGTCAAGACCCTGAAAATAAGGGTATTAGGCAGATCTCTTGAAGTTTGGGGTCGGCAATTCACCAAAAAACAATCAAGTGTCTCTCGGATCGATGTGAAGTTTTGTTTCGCAAGTGTTTTGTAGAGAGATAAGTCGGCTCTTTTGTGTTGGCCACTCACTGGAACTGCTGCATCTTGTGCAACACGTCGCTGCAACCAGGAGTCTTAATCACGTGATAGCGGCGACAGACAAATTGTGTCCTTGAAGAAAAAGCAACTTTTCTCGTGTGAGTGGACATCTGTTCCGACGACAGGGCATTTGGCGGAAGCCATCGCGTGGCTCTGGAAGAATGAAATTGCGATTTCAACTTATGCACTCTTAAGTTGCTTTAGTTCCTTTGGGTTGTTTTACATCTCACAATAGCCTAAATGGCCAGGTTACAAAGACCCCGAGGGCTCAAAGAAAGTTGGAAGAAGGAATCCCACTAGACGTGATTTGCATTTACCTTTAGATTTATATCTAATAACAACTAATAGTAATAATCAATCATTCAAATGCTGAAAAAATTTTTTTTTAGTGTTGGTCGAGTGGTTAGCGCGCTTCGCTACTGATCTAAAGGACCCGGGTTCGAGTCCCGGATAAAGCATGGAAGTTAGTGTCATTTTTCTGCTGATGTCCCGCCATCCTTACAGACCTTCTGGGGCGGGAGTAGCTCAGTAGATAGCGCGACAGCCTCGTAACCTGTGGTTCCCAGGTTCGAGTCCCAGCTGGGTCAGCGTTGAGATTAATCTCCGCAAAACTCCCCGCCCTGCCACGGTCAGTAGGGAACAGCGGTGGGCTTGGAAAGGCCGCCGTCCGTCGGATGGGTCGTTAAACCGTGGCCCCGTGTGTGGGAGAGCAATACCCTGGGCACCTTAAAGAACACGGTAGATGGCATTGATGGCAGGCTACCATCTATCTCCCAACAGCTTTTCCAATGGGTTCCCTCCCCCAACCTTCTCTGAGCCTTCGGGGTCCATGTGACCTGACCATTTAGCCCATGGTGTGCAAAAAAGTGCCGCTCAGAGGTAAAACAACCCAACGTTAAAGAACACGCTGGATGGCTTTAACGGGAGGCTACCATCTGTCTCCCAACAGCTGTTCCAGTGGGTCCCCTCCTCCAACCTTCTCTGAGCCTTCGGGTTCCACGTGAACTGGCCATTTAGCCCATGGTGTGCAAAAAAGTGCCGCTCAGAGGTAAAACAACCCAACGTTAAAGAACACGCTGAATGACCTTGACGGGAGGCTACCATCTGTCTCCCATCAGCTGTTCCAGTGGGTCCCCTCCCCCAACCTTCTCTGAACCCTCGGGGTCCTTGTGACCTGACCATTTAGCCCATGGTGTGCAAAAAAGTGCCGCTCAGAGGTAAAACAACCCAACCCAACACAGACCTATATGGCGTATAAAGTGACAGGCTCCTGTCAGACCTCTGTCTGCTTGAGGAGGTATTTATTTATTTTATTTATTATTCTTCACCTGCAATTGCCCTGTACAAATTAAAGAGAATTCTTCAAATCATTGGACCTGATATTTTGCTTCGTCGATGCACAGGGAATTCAGAGAAAAAAAGAAATCAGTTTGAAATGTGCAGAGGCGATAGAGCTGCCCTCTGATGTCGTTTCTTTACAAAGAGGCGAGAGAACTTAACAAGGACGCCAAGAACGATCATCGGCTCATCGTGCGCTCTCGGGCTCCTTTCTCGTGGGAAAAAAGAATCACACTTCGCCCAGTGACGACAACAAACAAACGCGTGCTCATTGTTGGTACCGAATGGATTTGTTGTGTGTTTTTTTGGCTCGTTCGATTCATTCGTTATTGTTCCTCGGGCGCGAGAGATTCTTAACTTGACAAAACGTTCCCATGGTGACGGAAGCTTCGGATTCTTGTTTATTCTTGGAGAGAGATCAGACGCGGTGGATCATGGGAGAGAATAAGTGTGGGAGGGGGGAGAAGGGAAAGAGAACATCCATTAAGGGACTTTTCCCATAATAATTTCTTTTTTTTTTCCTTATTTGAATTCTATCATCATTTGGGTTCGGTTGGGTTGTTTTACCTCTGAGCGGCACTTTTTTGCACACCACGGGCTAAATGGCCAGGTCACATGGACCCTGAAGGTTCAGGGAAGGTTGAGGGAGAGGACCCACTGGAACAGCTGTTGGGAGACAGATGGTAGCCTCCCGTCAAGGCCATCCAGCGTGTTCTTTAACGTTGGGTTGTTTTACCTCTGAGTGGCACTTTTTTGCACACCATGGGCTAAATGGCCAGGTCACAAGGATCCCGAAGACTCAGAGAAGGTTGGGGGAGGGGACCCACTGGAACAGCTGTTGGGAGACAGATGATAGCCTCCCGTCAAGGCCATTCAGTGTGTTCTTTAACGTTGGGTTGTTTTACCTCTGAGCGGCACTTTTTTGCACACCATGGGCTAAATGGCCAGGTCACAAGGACCCCGAAGGCTCAGAGAAGGTTGGGGGAGGGGACCCACTGGAACAGCTGTTGGGAGACAGATGATAGCCTCCCGTCAAGGCCATTCAGTGTGTTCTTTAACGTTGGGTTGTTTTACCTCTGAGCGGCACTTTTTTGCACACCATGGGCTAAATGGCCAGGTCACAAGGACCCCGAAAGCTCAGAGAAGGTTGGGGGAGGGGACCCACTGGAACAGCTGTTGGGAGACAGATGGTAGCCTCCCGTCAAGGCCATCCAGCGTGTTCTTTAACGTTGGGTTGTTTTACCTCTGAGCGGCACTTTTTTGCACACCATGGGCTAAATGGCCAGGTCACAAGGACCCCGAAGGCTCAGAGTAGGTAGGGGGAGAGGACCCATTGGAACAGCTGTTGGGAAACAGATTATAGCCTCCCGTTAAAGTCATCCAGCGTGTTCTTTAACGTGCAAAGGGTATGGCTCTCTCTCACACACGGTGCCACGGCTTAACGTCCCATTCGACGGACGGCGGCCTTTCCAAGTCCATCGGTATCCCCTACTGACCGTGGGCAGGGGGATATGGACCTGCCCACAGTCAGTAGGCAGTCCCAACTTGGAGATATGTTCCCGCCGCCTTCCCCATGGGGTCGTCAGATGACGCTTCGCGGAGGGAGGGAGGGCATCTAGAAGTATTTAGTTTCGTGTTATGGGCAACATAATAAAATAAAGCTATGGATTGTAGAAGAAGGTAACGTAAAGCGTGAATTTAGATATGATAGAATAGGTGTCAGATAGCAACGTAGTCTGATAGACGTACAGTCGCTCAAAAAAGTATCCGAACGCTATGGTTGGGTTGGTTTGGGTTGTTTTACCTCTGAGCGGCACTTTTTTGCACACCATGGGCTAAATGGCCAGGTCACATGGACCCCGAAGGCTCAGAGAAGGTTGGGGGAGGGGACCCACTGGAACAGCTGTTGGGAGACAGGTGGTAGCCTCCCGTCAAGGCCATTCAGCGTGTTCTTTAACGTGCATAGGGTATGGCTCTCCCGCACACGGGGCCACGGCTTAACGTCCCATCCGACGGACGGTGGCCTTTCCAAGCCCATCGGTGTCCCCTACTGACCGTGGTCAGGGCGGGGAATTTTGCGGAGATAAATCTCAACGCTGACCCAGCTGGGACTCGAACATGGGAACTACAGATTGCGAGCCTGGCGCGCTACCGGCTGAGCCACTCCCGCCCCTTCTATTGTCATTGATTTATTTATCGTCATCATAATCGTTGAGGTGATAGGATTGCAGAATTATATGGAAAGAGAGGTCATAACCTTGAGAATCGGGGTTGGGGGGGTGGCATTTCCATTTCATGAAAAAAATGATTCGATTCTCTGTTGTTTTTTGAATTAATGTTAGAGTAATGCATTTTTCTAATCGGTGTGATTGAAATTCAAAACAAAGAGGAGTACAGTCTGTCAAAAAAACATCTGAACCACTATGGTTGATTACAGAATTCAGAAAAAAATATCTGGCAGCGATTGTTTTAGAAATTATTGATCTGGCAACCTTCGTGTCACGTGATTACAGAATTCAGGAAAAATATCTGGAGGGTGTACAGCAACTGTACACGCTCCAGTTACCGTTCACAGCAAACTGGAGCGTGTGCAGTTACTGCACACGCTCCAGTTTGCAGTGAAAACAGTAACTGCACACGCTCAATATTTCCGTGAGTGAGCCCACACGATCTAGTATCAAAATAATATGACCACCTACAGTTGCTCAAAAAAGTATCCGGTAACTGCACACGCTCAATAATATGTCAATATATTTTTTGTCACGATTTTTTTTAGAAATTAGTGATCTGGCAACCTTCGTGTCACGTGACACGAAGGTTGGCCAGATCACTAATTTCTAAAAAAAAAAATAGTATATATTTATTATTACTATTTATTATTACTTATTACTTATTATTACAAAATTAGTTGGCGCGCTACCGACTGAGCCACCCCCGCCCCCTAGGATTGTGACCCTCTACGAAATTTGTTAAAACAATCCATTTAAAAGGGAAAAAACAAAATACTCTTAAGAGAAACTTCTCATGAATCTGCTGCTGTTAACTTACCGTTTTTTTGAGTCTCCATTTTTTAAGGCGAGCTCGTGGAATGTGCGGCGCGATAATCGATAAATGCAGCAGAGATTCGAGGGAAGATGTCCTCTTGCACGTGCAACAGGTGTCGGCGAACAGACGATGACCTTCGAACCACGGATACTGGCAAAGGTCAGATGCACAAGTGCACATCGTGGGAGCTTTTCGTCGATCTTGATTTGAAGAAATAATCCTCTCGAATTGCGACGTTACAGTTTGGGTTTCGTTTCTTAAGAGAAAAACCGTTCGGGAGCCTCAGCTAGAACCAAACCTTTTTAAAAAGTCGCGATTCTTGAGCATGCGATTTTCATTTTTTAAAGTTCTGTTGTGATGTCACAAAGACACGAATTCTGTTTCTGTAAACCGTATCCCTTGGCAATGATTCAGTGTTGGAAAGGTTATATAAACAGATGGAACTATTTATCGTGTCGTCTTTTGTCTGTCAATAAGAATTGTCCTCGAGATGACGACAATGTCTCGGCGTCTTGCTCCTGTTGAAACACATCAGACGGCTTCTGACGTCAGCTGTTATTGTTGGAACCGATGGCACGAAACCGGAGCTCCATTGTTGAAACCGAAGCCATTTATCGTAGACTTTTAAGATATGTCACCAAGACAATCTTGAGTTCACTGTAACACTGATCGAAGAATTTTTTTTAAGCTCTGACAAATGTGAAGAAATCATATTGCTTTTTTTGGTAGCATCGGGATTTTAAACATTAAAATTTTTCATTTTTTTTGTTGTAGATTTCCCGCAAAGGCTCTCTTTGAAAAAATAAGTTTTTTCATGGAATATTTTTTCTTTAACTATTACGAACATATCATTTCCCAGTGAAATATTACTCACACCATTATTTAATTATCACGATGAATAGCTGAGTATAGCATTTTTTTTTTTGCGGGAATTTTTTTTTTTCCGACAAAAATCAAACTCCAGTCCACGAAACGTTTGATTGATTGTGGTGATCAGCTGATGAATTCAGAGCAATCCAACAGATTAATCAACGCATCACAACGACAACAAAAGAACAATCAACAATCCATTTTTTTTTCATCAACGAAATTTAGCTCGATTCAATGAGAAATTCCCGCGACTGAAAGAAGAAATCGGAAGAAGATTCCGTCCAATGAGGTCCCTTGTCACTTTGAAATCACGTAACAGTTCGACACCGAACACAACAGACGCCGAGGTGAGGTATCGGTCTTGACGCGACTTCTTTTCCCAAAGGCACTTGAAAAGTCCGTTGGTGCTCGAGATGATCGCTCCGCGTTGGAAGACCAGAAACCCGCAGAGCAAGATGCAAACTGCGCCCTGCCCTCGACGCCGCACGACGTGACACCTGATTGGTTGAGACAGCCAACCAGTCTCGCGGGAGATCTCCTTCGCGTCATCACTGAGATGCCCGGAGCACGGGGAGGAGGACGATCCGGAGGGAGGATGGTGACGTCACTACACGTGCGCCACAACTAATGGACTACTCGCTCTTTTTCTCTCCCCCCCCGCGCGTCCATCCCCCTCTTATAAAACACTCACTGCCGATCGAACCGTCCGATCGCTCGTAATTTTTTCTTTTTTTTCCTGTTGGAGTTGAATTCTTTATTTGTTGTTGTTGTTCGGCGCGAGCGCACGTGCCAGTGGGTTTGCCCTCTCGGGGTTGACTGCACGCGAGGTCGACGAGCGCATCGCTGCTAATTAACGAAATGTGTCAGTGAGTCTTTCAGATCGTATTGGCACAAGGTGGCGTTGGAAGCGGAGGGGGGGAAGGAGTTAGTGGGGGGAAGAAAGCTTCTTGCTTTGTTGGCATTTTGAATTCACAGACGATGACCTTCGAAGCCACGAGACACACGAGAAGAACAATACAAAGGGTTAACTCCCCCCCCCACCCAGTGTGCATATGGTCCTATTTGCCGTAAGCAGTTGACTGTCCTTCTTAAAATATAAATGAAGAATTAAGTCATGAAAAGAGGATCTTAAATACATCATCGAAACTGTCTGTGGGACTTAAACTACTTGATGACGTATGGCTGAGGTTAAATAAGGTTCCCAAGGCAGATGAATCATGGATTCGAACTCGGAATTGTGGATAATTCATCCACTGGCAATGGAACAAAATGGATCGGTCACTTCACGGAAACGGATATTTGTCCAGATAATGGTCCACTGAATCCATCAAAGGAGGATCCAATGAATTAAAAGATCACCACAACGATGATCCACCTGATTCACATTTTACAAATGGTGATCCACCCGATTCACAATCACAGATGATACGCATTTCATAAGTAATAACAAATGATGACACCTGATTAATATTTACAAACGATGACCCACCTCACCGATATTTACAAATGATGATCCACATGATTGATATTCACAAATGGGGGGGCCACCCGGATTCCCCAATTACGTATGGTAGTGCATTACACCGATAGCAACAAATGATGATCCACCTGATTCGTAAATGGCGAATATTGTTCCATATGATTCATATTCGTGGATGATGATCCATCTGATTCATAATAGCAAATGATCCAACTGATTAATAATAGCAAATGATCTATCTGATTTATAATAGCAAATGATCCATCTCATTCATAATAGCAAATGATCCATCTGATTCATAATAATAAATGATATCCACCTGTTTCATAATAGCAAATGATCCGTCTGATTCATAATAGCAAATGATATCCATCTGATTCATAATACTAAATGATCCGCCTGATTCATAATAGCAAATGATATCCACCTGATTCATAATACCAAATGATCCATCTGATTCATAATAATAAATGATATCCACCTAATTCATAATAGCAAATGATCCGCCTGATTCATAATAGCAAATGATATCCACCTGATTAATAATACCAAATGATCCATCTGATTCATAATACCAAATGATCCATCTGATTCATAATAATAAATGATATCCACCTGATTCATAATAGCAAATGATATCCACCTGATTCATAATACCAAATAATCCATCTGATTCATAATACCAAATGATCCACCTGATTCATAATAGCAAACGATCCGCCTGTTCCAGACTCGAACCTGGAGACTACAGATTACGAGCCTGAGGCGCTACCGACTGAGCCACTTCCGCCCCCATTCACTATGAAGTCCAACAATTGCCCCAACAGAGGCTTCCACATACATCGCTTGCAACTCAATGAATCTTGATTTGTTGCATGAACGATCACTAAACTTAACCCTGGGAAGAAAAAAGGAAAAATCCTCTCCCCCCCACCAAACTTAGGCAATAGTAAATGAAGGGGGGGGGGGTGAGACACAAAGGAGCACGAGAGCTGAGGCTCGTGTGGCTGCACTTCACTCTTTATCAATTGCCCAACTGCGCATGCGTCCACTTCTACTGCATTTCACAAAAACAAGACATTTCCAAAAATCGTCGGCGTCTTCACCAGATGCGATAGGGGAGCGCAAAGAGCTATGGGAAAAATTTATCATCTTCTCCCTCCCTTCCCCCCCCCAAAAAAAAAAAAAAAAAATAAGAAAACAGATTTTCTTTCCCTCCCAAGAAAACTAAAAAGTGATCGAAGTGTAAAACGAAAGAATAAGACAAATCATGTTAGAAAGAAGCTTTAATATCTTGAAAGCCATTAAAGTTGATGTTATATGTACAAGCACCGGGCAGAAAGTTGAAGACACCAGTAGCAACAGACACTTACCCAGGATTTTGTTTCGGAGGGGACGGAGGGGGGGGAGGAATCCGGACATCCTGGTACGGCCCTGAGTGGTATAGTCGCTCAAAAAAAAAATATCCGAACGCTATGGTTGATTACAGAATTAAAAAAAAAATTATCTGGCAACGATTTTTTTTAGAAGTTGGTGATCTGGCAACTTTCGTGTACTGTACACAAAGGTTGCCAGATCACTAATTTCTAAAAAAAAACATTGCCAGATATTTTTTTCTGAATTCTGTAATCAACCATAGTGTTCGGATACTTTTTTTAGCGACTGTACGAACATACTTCATGCATATAATATAGAGCCTAAATATGCAAATTACTGGAGTAACATCTATGAAAATCTGTTCGAAGCAGTCCTCTCGAAATATGGAGTCAGTGGTTTGTGAAGGGGGTGAGCTGCCCACCCTAAAAATTTGGAGATAGATTGGAATGTTTTTAGATGTGGAAAATGCGTATATTTTGTCCACCCACGATTTCTTATTTGATTTTAAACTTGTAAGTGATACCTACAAAAAAAAGGTTTTTTTTCTTTTGATTCACGGTATCTTCCTTGGGTTGGGAGGCTTGGGTCAGTCGGGAACGCGTCAGGCTCGTAATCTGTAGTTCCCAGGTTCGAGTCCCAGCTGGGTCAACGTTGAGATTTATCTCCGTAAAATTCCCTGCACCCGGTCAGTAGGGGACACCGATGGGCTTGGAAAGGCAGCCGTCCGTCGGATGGGACGTTAAGCCGTGACCCCGTGTGCGGGAGAGCCATATCATGTGCACGTTAAAGAACACGCTGGATGGCCTTGACGGGAGGCTACCATCTGTCACCCAACAGCTGTTCCAGTGGGTCCCCTCCCCGAACCTTCTCTGAGCCTTCGGGGTCCATGTGACCTGGCCATTTAGCCCATGGTGTGCAAAAAAGTGCCGCTCAGAGGTAAAACAACCCAACCTTGGGTTGGTAACATTTTGGTTAGAAATTGTAGCATTGTGAATCACGTTTTGGTTGAAGTTGTGCTGACCATGCCCATTCCACCCACTCTGGATTTTTTAACCTCACGGAGAATTTTAACTTTCTATTCGAAGAATTTTTTTCACTCTGCAAAAAAAAATTATCCTCCTCTTTAAAGTAGTAGCTGTCACGTGGCCGAGCGCTGAGACTGAGGACTGCTGAGGATCCGCCACCATCCTCACAGACCTTCTACGATGGCGTATAAACTGACAGGCTCCTATCAGACCTCTGTTGCAAGCAGCTGCTTGAGGGGATATTTATTTATTATTTTTACCTATTAAAGTAATTCCTGGAGAGAGATCATCGGAATAAAGAAATGATTAATATATTAAGCTGAAGCTTAATATGCTAATTACCAATTATTCTATTTAGCAGAATTCAGGGCGAGGCTTCAGAACTCGTCTTCAAGGAAGTTAACGGAGACTAGAAAAACAACAACAAACCACTTTAACGTTTCTAATTGGTGAACACTAAGCCTCGAGAGAACTAGGGGGGGGGGGAGTGATGTCCCTCGGGGTCATTCTCGATATCATTTAGGAAAAGAATAAGGTCATTTGAAGAAGAAGCCGTAGCTGCAGATTCACCACGTGATGCTGCTGCTAATCATCGAAACTGATACAACTTTAATTTCGGGTTCAGTGGGTTAAGGTAATTAATAAAATCTTCTGCTCGTTACTGTGGAGACGGGTAATCATCGGCATCATTATCAGCATCATCATCGGACAGATGATCCGTGTTTTCTTTGCTCATTATTTGTCTTTGATTTGTATTATCGTCAAGTTGTTCTCGATTTCGACCTTTGCAATAATCGGTTTTGCCTAAAGGATGATTCTGGCGATAAAACGAGTTTCTTGAACACGTTTTTTTTTTATCTTTCTCTCTGTTGGTTTGGTTATCTTTAAATGAGGTTTTTATAGTCTTAAAGCTGTAGCGCAGACTCAGGGATATATTCGATCTCTCGAGGCAAAAGCGATTGCTTTGAATTTCGTTAATAATATTTATTTTTCAAAATCACTAAAATGATTATTGGGTTGTTGTTGGGTTGTTTTACCTCTGAGCGGCACTTTTTTGCACACCATGGACTAAATGGCCAGGTCACATGGACCCCGAAGGCTCAGAGAAGGTTGGGGGAGGGGACCCACTGGAACAGCTATTGGAAGACAGATGGTAGCCTCCCGTCAAGGTCATCCAGCATGTTCTTTAACGTGCACAGGATATGACTCTCTCGCACACGGAACCACTGATTAACGTCCCATCCGACGGGCGGCGGCCTTTCCAAGCACATCGGTGTCCCCTACTGACCGTGAGCAGGGCGGGGAATTATGCGGAGATAAATCTCAAAGCTGACCCAGCTGGGACTCGAACCTGGGAACTACAGATTACGAGCCTGGCGCGCTACCGACTGAGCCACCCCCGCCCCAAAATGATTATTGAAATCTTCGTCCATTTTCTCTGTAACGCTTTCTATATCAGTCATTTTTTAATCCTATCGAACTAAAATTGTGCATTCGCTCAAAAAAAGTATCCGAATACTAGGGTTGATTACAGAATTCAGATGGGGCGGGGGTTGCTCAGTCGGTAGCGCGCCAGGCTCCTAATCTGTAGTTCCCAGGTTCGAGTCCCAGCGGGGTCAGCGATCAGATTTATCTCTGCAAATCTCTCCACCTTGCCCACGGTCAGTAGGGGACACCGATGGGCTTGGAAAGGTCGCCGTCCGTCGGATGGGACGTTAAGCCGTGGCCCCGTGTGTGGGAGAGCCATACCCTGTGCACGTTAAAGAACACGCTGGATGGCCTTGACGGGAGGCTACCATCTGTCTCCCAACAACTGTTCCAGTGGGTCCCCTCCCCCAACCTTTTCTGAGCCTTGGGGTCCTTGTGACCTGGCCATTTAGCCCATGGTGTGCAAAAAAGTGCCGCTCAGAGGTAAAACAACCCAACGTTGAAGAACACACTGGATGGCCTTGACGGGAGGCTACCATCTATCTCCCAACAGCTGTTCCAGTGGGTCCCCTCCCCCAACCTTCTCTGAACCTTCGGGGTCCTTGTGACCTGGCCATTTAGTCCATGGTGTGCAAAAAAGTGCCGCTCAGAAGTAAAACAACCCAACCCAACAGAATTCAGAAAAAAATCTGGCAACGATTTTTTTTTAGAAATTACTGATCTGGCAATCTTCGTGTCACGTGACTCGAAAGAACGTACACGTAGGATTTCATTATGGTCCTCACACAGCACATATTTAAATTTTGGGTCCACTCATAGAAGAAAGTCTTATTTCAATGTCTCGGTTATTATTTATTTCACACACACAGTGGGAATGCTGAAAAATAAGGAGAATCAAGACACACATATGAATGATTCAAGACAGAACTGGATCTAGGAGGGGGAAGGGAACAGTGACCCCCCACTTGAGAATGCTAATAAAGGTCAATGGGGGTAAAAATGATTAATAATATGGAAATAAATAAAATAAATTCATAAAAAGAAAATGATTTATTTCCTTAAAATATTGACTTCAAGTCCGCCTCGGTGCATTGGCTCGCGGTGATAGGTGACGAGGTCTAGGTTCGAGTCAAGGTGAGGGTTATGTGTTAGATATTGTTTGATAAACTAGGGCAAGACTGATAGCGTTTCTAGATTTCTCTCCATTCTCTGTGTATCGGGGGCGGGGGTGGCTCAGTCGGTAGCGCGCCAGGCTCGTAATCTGTAGTTCTCAGGTTCGAGTCCCAGCTGGGTCAGCGTTGAGATTTATCTCCGCAAAATTCCCCGCCCTGCCCACGGTCAGTAGGGGACACCGATGGGCTTGGAAAGGACGCCGTCCGTCGGATGGGACGTTAAGCCGTGGCCCCGTGTGTGGGAGAGACATACCGTGTGCACGTTAAAGAACACGCTGGATGGCCTTGACGGGAGGCTACCATCTGTCTCTCAACAGCTGTTCTAGTGGGTCCCTTACCCCAACTTTCTCTGAGCCTTCGGGGTCCATGTGACCTGGCCATTTAGCCCATGGTGTGCAAAAAAGTGCCGCTCAGAGGTAAAACAACCGAACCTTGATACGTAAAGAACCTTTGTCAGTTGTAGCAAATGATTAAAACTGTAATCTTTGCCAAAAAACAAATCTTTGTTGCGACGTTATCTGTTTGCTGATGCTCTAGCAAGGGACACAGAAGCAATCTTTACAGAAGCGAGCGAAAAGTGAGACCAAAGTACTCCAGTTGGGTTGGGTTGTTGGGTTGTTTTACCTCTGAGCGGCACTTTTTTGCACACCATGGGCTAAATGGCCAGGTCACATGGACCCCGATGGCTCAGAGAAGGTTGGGGGAGGGGACCCACTGGAACAGCTGTTGGGAGACAGATGGTAGCCTCCCGTCAAGGCCATCCAGCGTGTTCTTTAACGTGCACAGGGTATGGCTCTCCCGCACACGGGGCCACGGCTTAACGTCCCATCCGACGGACGGCGGCCTTTCCAAGCCCATCGGTGTCCCCTACTGACCGTGGGCAGGGCGGGGAATTTTTGCGGAGATAAATCTCAACGCTGACCCAGCTGGGACTCGAACCTGGGAACTACAGATTACGAGCCTGGCGCGCTACCGACTGAGCCACCCCCGCCCCAAGTACTCCAGTCTCAGAGCAACTATCGAAAGAGTCAAATGCGCAATCTCCTAGTCTCTTAAGCTCTCACCATCACTACGTCACCTGCTTTAAGTAGCGGTTGGTTGGTTGGTTGTTTTACCTCTGAGCGAAACTTTTTTTGCACACCATGGGCTAAATGGCCAGGTGACAAGGACCCCGAAGGCTCAGAGGAGGTTGGGGGAGGGAACCCACGGGAACGGCTGTTGGGAGACAGATGGTAGCCTCCCGTCAAGGCCATCTAGCGTGTTGTTTAACACGCAGAGGGTATGGCTCTCCCGCACACGGAGCCACGGCTTATAACGTCCCATCCGACGAACGGCGGCCTTTCCAAGCCCATCGGTGTCCCCTACTGACCGTGGGCAGGGCGGGGAATTTTGCGGAGATAAATCTCAACGCTGACCCAGCTGGGACTCGAACCTATAAACTGCAGATTACGAGCCTGGCGCGCTACCGACTCATCAAGTAGCGGGAAAACTATTTTTCAAAAAACAAATGTCTGACACACTGCACCAATTAACAAGATGATGAACTTGAAAAGTTGACTTAAGTAATTACAATCTGAAGAATCCATTGTCGGACAACAGTCAAGTGTAAGCAGAAACATTTCAGCAAGGAAAAAGAGTCATTTTTTTTTGAAAAAAGAATGTCCAGGATTGCGCTAAAATTGTACCGTAAGTGATATCTTACGTTTTTAAAATGAGAGTTGTCAATTGGATTGGATTGAATAAAATTGTTAACTATCAGCATTTAATGTAACGCGTAAGTGATGCGGTAATTTGCACCTAGGTGCAAATTAAAAACGGAATGTGAATTCTTCCACACATCTTAACTGAGCTACTGCATCACGTCTGATTCTGCCTCTGCATCATTCTTGACCACATCAGTACATCACTCCTTAATGCGTCATTCTAAAATACGCTATTGTAACACATCTAATTACTCTACTACAGCGCATTCAAATACTCAATTAAATCATTTGTAATTACGCTTCTGAATCACTCCCAGTTACACCACTGAATCACTCCCAGTTATAACATTGAATCAGTTCCAATTACACCACTGAATAACTCCCAATTACACCACTGAATCACTCCCAGTTACACCACTGAATCAGTTCCAATTACACCACTGAATCACTCCCAATTACACCACTGAATCACTCCCAATTACACCACTGAATCACTCCCAGTTACACCACTGAATCAGTTCCAGTTACACCACTGAATTACTCCCAGTTATACCACTGAATCAGTTCCAATTACACCACTGAATCAGTTCCAATTACACCACTGAATTACTCCCAGTTATAACACTGAATCAATTCCAATTACACCACTGAATCAGTTCAATTACACCACTGAATCACTCCCAGTTATACCACTGAATCAGTTCCAATTACAGCACTGAATTTCTCCCAGTTATACCACTGAATCAGTTCCAATTACACCACTGAATCACGCCCAGTTACACCACTGAATCAGTTCCAATTGCACCACTGAATCACTCCCAATTATACAACTGAATCAGTTCCAATTACACCACTGAATCACTCTTAATTATACAACTGAATCAGTTCCAATTACACCACTGAATCACTCCCAAATTACACCACTGAATCACTCCTAGTTACACCACTGAGTCATTTCTAAATTATGTCATTGATTTACTCTTGATTACACTACCGAATCCCTTCTAAATTACGCCATTGAATTACTCTTAATCATGCCACTAAATGGCGCCGGACGATTCCACTGCATTGCATTTAATTACGTCACTACATTACACTTAATTACGCCACTATATCACTATTAATTACCCCAATACATCATCATTAATTACACTAATACATCACTCTTAATATCTGAACTACATTACACGCTTCTGCATCACTGCTTAACTGTTAATTACTCAGATGTATCATTAATCTAAATGACTGTCTATATCACTCGAAAAACAGGCATATAACTTTCGTGCATTTATTTTACCTCTTCACCCGCTCGCCCCCCCCCCCCCTCTACCTTCTCCCCATCCCCGTCGATATGCTTTTTTTTCCACTATTTACAGATTAAGGGATAGATTGTGCGTGACGAACCACACTTGAAAATAAACTTTAGCCCACGACTCGTTGACCCTCTGATGGAAACGACAGGACTTCCGCGTGGGGGTTGGCCGGAAATAGAGACTGCGTGTGAGAAGGGGGGGAGGGATGAAACCGAACAAGCAGGGAAAGGAAGTCGAAAAGGGAGACGCACAGAGTTGAATATAGGGGGCAAACGAGAACAAAAAGAGAAACTAGGTAAAGAGACCTTGAAGGGAACGGTCCGTGTCGAAGAAAAGAAGAATCAGTTGTTACTTGCAGACTCTATGATCCCGATCTCCATGACTGATGATCTGGATGATCTCATTGATATCGTGGAAGACGATGATATGAGTCAGAGAATCTACAGAGAAAGATGCGAGCGCGTGTAGGTATGTTCGAATTCTCTACTGCGGTTTTCAGCCTTTTTCGTCTGAGCCTTTAATCAAGTATTATTTTCCTAATACCCATCCACCCTTTCATGGACATCTCGGCAAAACTCCCCGTCCTGCCCACGGTCAGTAGGGGACCCCGATGGACTTGGAAAGGCCGCCATCCGTCGGATTGGACATTAAGCCGTGGCCCCGTGTGCGGGAGAGTCATACTCTGTGCACGTTAAAGACACGTTGGATGGTCTTGACTGGAGGCTACCATCTGTTTCCCAACAGCTGCAAGTCCAGTGAGTCCCCTCCCCCAACCCTCTCTGAGCTTTCGGGGTCCTTGTGACCTGGTCATTTAGTCTATGGTGTGCAAAAAAGTGCTGCTCAGATGTAAAACAACCTAATCCCTTCATGGAAAGTGACCAATTTTTCTTATACAAAACTACTTGAGAAATGTTTGCCGTTTATATAAATTTAAGACCATTTCGAATCATAAATTTCACAGGTTTTTAAGTCGAAATAAAACATGCATAATTATGCTAATTTCAGTATTCTGCATTCTGTTTTATTTATTTCCTCAAAGGTACTCATCAAATCGCCCCCTGGCGGGCGATAGAGACCCCTTTGGCATCTCGTGCATAATACTCTCGGTAAAGAATATCTAAGAAACCACAAATTTCAAAATTTCTTTTCAAAATAGAGAAATATTTAGTTGCCTTCATTTATTGGTTAATTAGTCTCACTGAGATTCTGATTTTTTTTTTTGAACTACCTGAAACAAGAGGAATCGCCAGATTCTCGAGCACAAATGTTTCGACGACGTTGGGTTGTTTTACCTCTGAGCGGCACTTTTTTGCACACTATGGGCTAAATGGCCAGGTCACAAGGACCCCGAAGGCTCAGAGAAGTTTGGGGGAGGGAACCCACTAGAACAGTTGTTGGGAGACAGATGGTAGCCTCCCGTCAAGGCCATCCAGTGTGTTCTTTAACGTTGGTTGGTTGTTTTACCTCTGAGCGGCACTTTTTTGCACACTATGGGCTAAATGGCCAGGTCACAAGGACCCCGAAGGCTCAGAGAAGTTTGGGGGAGGGAACCCACTAGAACAGTTGTTGGGAGACAGATGGTAGCCTCCCGTCAAGGCCATCCAGTGTGTTCTTTAACGTTGGTTGGTTGTTTTACCTCTGAGCGGCACTTTTTTGCACACTATGGGCTAAATGGCCAGGTCACAAGGACCCCGAAGGCTCAGAGAAGGTTGGGGGAGGGAACCCACTAGAACAGTTGTTGGGAGACAGATGGCAGCCTCCCGTCAAGGCCATCCAGTGTGTTCTTTAACGTTGGTTGGTTGTTTTACCTCTGAGCGGCACTTTTTTGCACACCATGGGTAAATGGCCAGGTCACAAGGACCCCGAAGGCTCAGAGAAGGTTGGGGGAAGAGACCTACTGGAACAGCTGTTGGGAGACAGATGGTAGCCTCGCGTCAAGGCCATCCAGCGTGTTCTTTAACATGCACAGAGTATGGCGCTCCCGCACACGGAGCCACGGCTTAACGTCCCATCCGACGGACGGCTGCCTTTCCAAGCCCATCAGTGTCCCCTACTGACCGTGGGCAGGGCGGGAAGTTTTGCGGAGATAAATCTCAACGCTCAGCTGGGTCTCGAACCTGGGAACTTGAGATTACAAGCCGGCGCGTTACCGACTGAGCTACCTCCGCCTCTATCACAAGATGGCGCTGGCATCACGTGTAATGTCTTAAATGATAAGATTTCCAAATCGCTGGGTTAGAAGAGGTGAATAGATCTCGTGGACTCCAAATTGTCGCAACCTGATACCACTGGACTTCTGCTTATTTTTATTTTTTTGCGGGGGGGGGGGGATACAATAAAACTATTGTTTATAACAAAAAAATCCTAATTTATAGTATTTAGAGGTAAGAGTAACTGCAGTATTACGCCAGACATGATGCACCGAGTAAGGAAGGAAGTGAAATATCGCCTCAACAATGGAATCCACATTTGAAGTGTATTGAACACTAAATGAACTTTTGAGAGTTTCTTGACATATTGGACAAAAAAATTTTACACAAAATTTTTTTGCATAGTCGCTCAAAGAAGTATCCGAACACTATGGTTGATTACAGAATTCAGAAAAAATATCTGGTAACGATTGTTTTAGAAATCAGTGATCTGGCAACCTTCGTGTCACGTGATTACAGAATTCAGGAAAAATATCTGGAGCGTGTGCAGTTACTGCACACGCTCCAGTTTGCTGTGAACGGTAACTGCACACGCTCAATATTTCCGTGAGTGAGCTCACACGATCCAATGTGCTGTGAACATTAACCGCAACCGCTCCAGTTTGCTGTGAACGGTAACTGCACACACTCAATATTTCCGTGAGGGAGCCCACACGATCTGGTATCAAAATAATATGACCACCTACAGTTGCTCAAAAAAGTATCCGAACACTACGGTTGATTACAGAATTCAGAAAAAATATCTGGCAACGATTTTTTTTTAGAAATTAGTGATCTGGCAACCTACGTGTCACGTGATTACAGAATTCAGGAAAAATATCTGGAGCGTGTACAGCAACTGTACACGCTCCAGTTACCGTTCACAGCAAACTGGAGCGTGTGCAGTTACTGCACACGCTCCAGTTTGCTGTGAACGGTAACTGCACACGCTCAATATTTCCGTGAGTGAGCCCACACGATCTAGTATGAAAATAATATGACCACCTACAGTCGCTCAAAAAAGTATCCGAACACTATGGTTGATTACAGAATTCAGAAAAAATATCTGGCAACGATTTTTTTCAGAAATTAGTGATATGGCAACCTTCGTGTCACGTGACACGAAGGTTGCCAGATCACTGATTTCTAAAAAAAAAACGTTGCCAGATATTTTTTTCTGAATTCTGTAATCAACCATAGTGTTCGGATGCTTTTTTGAGCGACTGTACAAAACATATTTTGTATACAAAAATTGCTTTTGTTACTTATTTATTTAATAAATAAAGCACTTCGAAAAAATTGATAATCTTTTAATATTAAATCCAGAAAATACATTATCCCCCCCCCAAAAAAAAAATACATCCAATGCAACAATACGTTTCCGAATCACCTTATCTCCGCAATCTTTAACTTTGCGCCCCCCTTCCCCCATAAGACGCGCAAATGGCATTTGACGGTCAGTAGGGCGAAACTTAACGTTTCGAGGGGGCCGTATACGATTTGGATTCTTGCAGACACCTCGCAGCACTTGGAGAAGCGAATTCAGACGCAAGGTGCCGATTGGCCCTCGTTTTACAGTCTGCTACACACGCGGTGGTTGCCTTAGCAACAAGAGTCGAGAAATCGAAGCAGTTGGGTCCTTGGAGCATTTTAGCTTGAATGGGAATTGGGTTGGGTTGTTTTACCTCTGAGCGGCACTTCTTTGCACACCATGGGCTAAATGGCCAGGTCACAAGAACCCTGAAGGCTCGGAGAAGGTTGGGAAAGGGGACCCGCTGTACAGCTATTAGGTGACAGATGGTAGCCTCCCGTCAAGGCCATCCAGCGTGTTCTTTAAAGTGCACAGGGTATGGCTCTCCCGCACACGGAGCCACGGCTTAACGTCATGTCCGACGGACGGTGGCCTTTCCAGGCCCATCGGTGTCCTCTACTGACCGTGGACAGGGCGGGGAATTTTGCAGAGATAAATCTCAACGCTGACCCAGCTGGGACTCGAACCTGAGAACTACAGATTACGAGCCTGGCGCGCTACCGACTGAGCCACCCCCGTCTCTATGTGACAGTGTCGTCTGCTGTTAAATGGTTCCACTGCAATGACTCTAAATATTGATCGAAGATTGTTGGAAATTGACACTGTCACATTGCCTCCAAATTGATGAAACCTTAAAAAATCGTCATAGAAACTTCAGATATTTAATTTTTGTTAATGAACAAATTGTTACAAGAGTTGTTTTATCTATTGAAGTATTTTTTCACAAGTGTCAAAAGTTGAAGATAAATGTATCAGCTTCCATTCATTATTTAAATATTAAACGAATATTGCGAGAAATATATATAGAGAGATTTGAGTGACATCTACAATTTATCGCCAATAGCAGCTTTTGCGTAAAAGGTTTATTTGCAATGCTAGAGAGCTTTGAAAGTGGCTTTCCATTCACATCGAAGTGTCCGAATACTTTTTTCAACATAGTGTATATGCCAAATGTTCTGACAAATCCACTCTTCTCACTAGAAAAGCCTAAAATCGGTTATATAATCAAATCAACTTCCATTCTCAGAGAAAATATTCACAGAAAAAAAAACAAAAAAATTTTCGAAAAGAGGAATTTTTTTTTACGGACTAAGAAACACAAGTTGGCTTTTGTGGCCATCTCACCCGGATGTGAGGAACCCCATTTGCTTCCCCCCCCATTCAGACACAAAAGAGCGAGAGTAGAGTTGATTTCCGGCAACACGACCAAGTCGTGTGGAGAGGACAATGTCCACTCTCTTAATTGCCTGCCTTGCTCGGACCCGCCGCTCGCTCTTCTGTCAGCCTGTCTGCCCCCCCCCCCTGCCCACCCAGTCACGTTCCGACAGCACGCGCCACGCTTCTGCTCTTCCATTTGCTTTCTTCCTCCCTCAGCCGATTCCCACAAAAAAGGACCAACGACCGACCACTTCAAACTCTCATTTCTTTTTTCATTTCGAGTCTCCCTCTCCATTATTCTCTGCAGATCTGAGTTGTTTTTTATTCTCTATTACGCATCTTAATCTTTTTTTTTTTATCACGATACATTTCGTATAGACCAGGACTTAGAGTTGATCTAACCTGGGGATTCTATAACTAAAAAAAAGGAAACGTTTCGAATTCTCTTTTTTTTCCCCGGAAGAGTAAAAAGACTCTGGTGACGATTTATATGCAGATAACTAAATTCTGAAACAGTCGCTGTTGGGGGGGGGGGGGGAATAAGCAGTCTTAAAATTGGCATGATGTTGAATCGAGTGGGGCTTAAAAAAATAAAAATCCTTAAAGTTATCGTGAGGAAAGCGAGGAGGAAAAAAGTAAGAGTTGTTTTACTTCTGAGCGGCACTTTTTTGCACACCATGGGCTGAATGGCCAGGTCACATGGACCCCGAAGGCTCAGAGAAGGTTGGGGGAGGGGACCCACTGGAACAGCTGTTGGAAGACAGATGGTAGCTTGCCGTCAAGGCCATCCAGTGTGTTCTTTAACGTGCACAGGGTATGGCTCTCCCGCACACGGGGTCATGACTTAACGTGCCATCCGACGGGGGGCGGTGGTGGCTCAGTCAGTAGCGCGCCAGGCTCGTAATCTGCAGTTCCCAGGTTCGAGTCCCAGTTGGGTCAACGTTTAGATTTATCTCCGCAAAATTCCCCGCCCTGCCCATGGTCAGTAGGGGGCACCGATGGGCTTGGAAAGGCCGCCGTCCGTCGGATGGGACGTTGAAACGTGGCTCCGAGTGCGGGAGAGCCATATCCCGTGCACGTTAAAGAACACGCTGGATGGCCTTGACGAGAGGCTACCATCTGTCTCCCAACAGTTGTTCCAGTGGGTTCCCTCCCCCAACCTTCTCTGAGCCTTCGGAGTCCATGTGACCTGGCCATTTAGCATATGGTGTGTTTTGCGGAGATAAATCTCAACGCTGACCCAGCTGGGACTCGAACCTGGGAACTGCAGATTACGAGCACAGCGCGCTACCGACTGAGTCATTCCCGCCCCAGGTAGAGTGGGGACTTGTTTATCAGTTTCATTGAGGAAATGAAGGTCTGAGCATTCTCGGGATCACACACACAGAAAAAAAAATTTTTTCAGTATATTTAAGTAAATAAATGAAGTTGCGTAACCTCTCTTGGTCCACTAGTTGATGGAAATATATTCCAAATTGGACAATCTCATAGAAAGATGGCCGTCCCGTGGCCGAGTGGTTAGCGCGTTCAGCTACTGATCAAAGGGACCTGGGTTCGAGCCCCGGGTAAGGCATGGATGCTTGTGTGGTCTTTCTGCTGAGGTCCCGCCATCCTCACAGATCTCTGTGTTAGACTGGGTTGGGTTGTTTTACCTCTGAGCGGCACTTTTTTGCACACCATGGGCTAAATGGCCAGGTCACATGGACCCCGAAGGCTCAGAGAAGGTTGGGGGAGGGGACCCACTGGAATAGCTGTTGGGAGACAGATGGTAGCCTCGCGTCAAGGCCATCCAGCGTGTTCTTTAACGTGCACAGGGTATGGCTCTCTCGCACACGGGGCCACGGCTTAACGTCCCATCCGACGGACGGCGGCCTTTCCAAGCCCATCGGCGTCCCCTACTGACCGTGGGCAGGGCGGAGAATTTTGCGGAGATAAATCTCAACGCTGACCTAGCTGGGACTCGAACCTGTGAACTACAGAATACGAGTCTGACGCACTACCGACTGAGCCACCCCCGCCCCCTGTGTTAGACTGAGAGGTTTCTCTGTGGTAAGTAGCTGCCAGAGGGTTAATTTATTTAAGATTGCAAAGTGGTTTGAGTGCTTGGTGAATGATCAAAGGGACCTGGGTTCGAGCCCTGGTAAGGTCATTTATAGAGTTCCACGCGAATACTTATACAAATTATTTTAAAGAAGGTTTTTTTTCACATTTTTCAAAACAAAAAAAAATTATTTTAGAAGTTAAAGAGCTTTGACGTTAGCTTCCCATTGACTTAACATTGGGATTTTCCTTAATTTATGTAAATCAGTGTACATCAATTAATAATAATTTTCCAAATTTATTTTTCTTGCTAATACGCTCCAAAATACATTAATTACTAATATCCTTTCAAAATAATTCTTGGTCTTAACAGCCCGGGGTTACTTTTTGCTTGGGTTTCCAACACACACTTAATCCGGCCTAGAAGGCGCCACTTCCAGTCACCTACCAATATGTACAGTCGCTAAAATAAATATCCGAACATTATGGCTGATTACAGAATTCAGAAAAAATATCTGGCAACGATTTTTTTTTAGAAATTAGTGATCTGGCAACCTTCGTGTCACGTGATTACAGAATGCAGGAAAAATATCTGGAGCGTGTACAGCAACTGTACACGCTCCAGTTACCGTTCACAACAAACTGGAGCGTGTGCAGTTACTGCACACGCTCCAGTTTGCTGTGAACGGTAACTGCACACGCTCAATATTCATTGCATTATATATTCATACGCATTATATATATTAAAAAAGTATCCGAACACTATGGTTGATTACAGAATTCAGAAAAAATATCTGGCAACGATTTTTTTTTTAGAAATTAGTGATCTGGCAACCTTCGTGTCACGTGATTACAGAATGCAGGAAAAATATCTGGAGCGTGTACAGCAACTGTACACGCTCCAGTTACCGTTCACAACAAACTGGAGCGTGTGCAGTTACTGCACACGCTCCAGTTTGCTGTGAACGGTAACCGCACACGCTCAATATTCATTGCATTATATATTCATACGCATTATATATATTAAAAAAGTATCCGAACACTATGGTTGATTACAGAATTCAGAAAAAATATCTGGCAACGATTTTTTTTTTAGAAATTAGTGATCTGGCAACCTTCGTGTCACGTGATTACAGAATTCAGGAAAAATATCTGGAGCGTGTACAGCAACTGTACACGCTCCAGTTACCGTTCACAACAAACTGGAGCGTGTGCAGTTACTGCACACGCTCCAGTTTGCTGTGAACGGTAACTGCACACGCTCAATATTCATTGCATTATATATTCATACGCATTATATATATTAAAAAAGTATCCGAACACTATGGTTGATTACAGAATTCAGAAAAAATATCTGGCAACGATTTTTTTAGAAATTAGTGATCTGGCAACCTTCGTGTCACGTGACAACGAAGGTTGCCAGATCTCTATGTTCTAAAAAAAATCGTTGCCAGATATTTTTTCTGAATTCTGTAATCAACCATAGTGTTCGGATATTTATTTTAGCTACTGTACTAAAATATCACTTTTTATGGTTCACTCACAGATACGTTTGGTCGTTTCATCTCTGAGCGTAATTTTTTTGCACACAGTGGGATAAATGGCCAGGTCCCAAGGACCCCAAGGGTTCGGAGAACATTAGGAGAAGGAACCCACTGGCCAGCTGTTCGAGTGAGATGCGAATCTCTTCGTTAAGGTCATCCAACGCATTCCTTAATGTCCCCAGGAGGCCTTAAAGTACAGTCTTCCCTTTCCCAACCCCTCGGTGTCCCCCTTTCTCACCGAGGGCACGAGAGGGGTTAGCGGCAGGCCTGACGAGAGGGGGGGGGGGAGACCTACAGTACTCGGGACCCACAGTTCTCCAAAGAGGCCGGCCGAATATTATCTCCGCAAAATTCCCCGCCCTGCCCACGGTCAGTAGGGGACACCGATGGGCTTGGAAAGGCCGCCGTCCGTCGGATGGGACGTTAAGCCGTGGCTCCGTGTGCGGGAGAGCCATACCCTGTGCACGTTAAAGAACACGCTGGATGGCCTTGACGCGAGGTTACCATCTGTCTCCCAACAGCTGTTCCAGTAGGTTCCCTCCCCCAACCTTCTCTGAGCCTTCGGGGTCCATGTGACCTGGCCATTTAGCCCAAGGTGTGCAAAAAAGTGCCGCTCAGAGGTAAAACAACCCAACGTTAAAGAACACGCTGGATGGCCTTGACGGGAGGTTATCATCTGTTCTCCCAACAGCTTGTTCCAGTGGGTCCCCTCCCCCAACCTTCTCTGAGCCTTCGGGGTCCATGTGACCTGGCCATTTAGCCCATGGTGTGCAAAAAAGTGCCTCTCAGAGGTAAAACAACCCAACCGGCCGAATATACCGGTATGTTGTGTACTTTTTATAAATAAATTTCATATTTATGCTTCATTTTTTTTATGTTCATTAGATTGTTTCGGTTATTGTAAGATTAACACGTGATTTTTCAGTAAATATAGCAAATTTTCCCCCAGAAATGACTTTTTTTTAATCTCATATCTACACGCATGCGTAAAACACAAATCATTGTCTTACACTCTGCACCGGGGTCAGCGTTAGATATCCCCCCCACCTTCCTAGTTAACGGAGATAAATCTCAACACTGAAACAGATGGGATTCGAACCTGAGAACTACAGATTAAGAGCCTGGGGCACTACCGACAGAGCCACCTAGATAAGATTTCACATTCCCAAAAATGACAGTTGGCTCAAAATTCGATCAAACTTCAGACACTCCAACTAGAAGTTCTTGCCATCCACCACTTTTCACTGCTATCCCCCTCCTCCTCCCCCCCGGCTCCTACTGCTTCTATCTCATCTCGAACAAGTGTTCTCATCGACGATCTCAAAAAAATCTCGGGGGGGGGGGAGTAGAAAATCTACTCCTCTCGTAGTTCTAATCTGGTTGTTAATCTTAATTTATACGTCTGTTTAAGGGACGATATCGGATCATCTCGTGCCGGCATACTCGTCACTGACAGGAAAAGATACGACGCAAGCGATAAGACTGGCCCAGAAACTGATGCTTCGATACGGAGGTTGCCATGGCGACAGAAGTGAAGAGAGATGATGTCGGGAAGCTGCGAGACGGAACGGAAGTTACGTGACCGTCTCCTGCGCCGATTTTTTCTTTGAAACAGATTTTCGTCTCTGATCTTCAAGCCGATTGTTGCCATTTGCTCAACCAGAATTTTATTTAAATCAGAAATAAGCAGTAGATGACAGAGCGCTTTTTGTATTCTTCAGTTATGGACGATATTTTTCAAAAATTGCTCTCCGTGATTTTCAACTTATTTCGAAAAAATAAAAAAGATTTTTTGCGCTTTTCTTTAGAAACGAGTTGTTGGGTTGTTTTACCTCTGAGCGGCACTTTTTTTGCTCACCATGAGGTTAAATGGCCAGGTCACATGGACCCCGAAGGTTCAGAGAAGGTTGGGGGAAGGGATCCACTGGAATAGCTGTTGGGAGACAGATGGTAGCCCCCCGTCAAGGCCATCCAGCGTGTTCTTTAACGTTGAGTTGTTTAACCTCTGCGCGGCACTTTTTTGCACACCATGAGCTAAATGGCCAGGTCACATGGACCCCGAAGGCTCAGAGAAGGTTGGGGGAGGGGACCCACTGGAACAGCTTTTGGGAGACAGATGGTAGCCACCGTCAAGGCCATCCAGCGTGTTCTTTAACGTTGGGTTGTTTTACCTCTGAGCGGCACTTTTTTGCACACCATGAGCTAAATGGCCAGGTCACATGGACCCCGAAGGTTCAGAGAAGGTTGGAAGAGGGGACCCACTGGAATAGCTGTTGGGAGACAGATGGTAGCCTCCCAACGTTGAGTTGTTTAACCTCTGCGCGGCACTTTTTTGCACACCGTGAGCTAAATGGCCAGGTCACATGGACCCCGAAGGCTCAGAGAAGGTTGGGGGAGGGGACCCACTGGAACAGCTGTTGGGAGACAGATGGTAGCCTCCCGTCAAGGCCATCCAGCGTGTTCTTTAACGTTGGGTTGTTTTGCCTCTGAGTGGCACTTTTTTGCACACCATGGGCTAAATGGCCAGGTCACATGGACCCCGAAGGCTCAGAGAAGGTTGGGGGAGGGGACCCACTGGAACAGCTGTTGGGAGACAGATGGTAGCCTCCCGTCAAGGCCATCCAGCGTGTTCTTTAATATGCACAGGGTATGGCTCTCCCATACACGGACCACGGCTTAACGTCCCATCCGACGGACGGCGGCCTTTCCAAGCCCATCGGTGTCCCCTACTGACCGTGGGTAGGGTGGGGAATTTTGCGGAGATAAATCTCAACGCTGACCCAGCTGGGACTCGAACCTGGGAACTACAGATTACGAGCCTGGCACGCTACCGACTTACCGACCCCGACCCCCATTCAGGAATTAAATGATGCTACAAGCACAGGACTATTTTTTTTTCGAACTGTCCAGCTAATTTGTCATGAAATTTGCTTATTGAGCCTTAAAAAAAAAACTCGAATTATACAGAAGTTTGTAATTAAACAATTTCGGATTAACCAGGTTTTATTGCATTAAGGAAAATATTCGCGTAGAAAGGGTATTCTTTCTGATATCGAATTCAGAAATCCATATTTGAATGAAGGAATATATTGCATGTTACATATTTAAAAAAAAAAACTCTTAAATTGGAAGAGGAAGACTTACACTCATTTCTTCGGTTGGAAAATGCGTGAAACTTTTGTCGTCTTGTAGCAGCACGCAATAACACGGTTTCCACATGGTTAAATGAGCTTTTGACTGGTGGCGCCATCTGTTGTTCTTTAGTTGCCCTATCAGAGTTTCTTTGTCTGAAATTGAAAAAAAAATTATAAATTTATCATTTTTAAAATCGTTTATCACGTTTATGTGAAGTTTCGATGAATTCTATATTTTTACATTCAGTTAAAAGTGCTTACATAATTATATTAAGCTAAGTAAAAAGTTATAAAATTCAAATGAAGTTGTTATCGTTATGACATGGTTATCATTAAGAGGACCTGAGTCTTAATAACTTTAATCTAGATTTTGAACTGTATTAGAGGTTCATTTAATTCATCATTGTCACTCTGAAGTTGACTGCTTTTGCATGATTCATTTTGATAAAAGCTTCTAGTTTAATTTATTAGAATATCAAGATAATTTTGAATAGTTTTGCAATGTCCAACCGTTGTTATTCAATATGGAATATATCATTATATAGGAATAAATATAAAAACAAATACAAAACCGAGTAAAGGCATCAGGTCAATTCTTCTTGTGCTGCCATCTATCAACAATTGTTACAACTTTTATTAAACGAACACTTATTCGATTTAATGTTTTCACCACGTGAATTATGTGGAAAAAAAAGGTTAAAAGTTTCCAAAAGAATTAACGAATATGAAATTTAACATAAATAAAATTAAACTTAAATAGAATCTGACAAATAACAAATATTTCAAAATACAAAATACACTCAGCAGCTTTATTAGGTAGTGATCCATGCTATGTCAATAATAACTCAAGAGACAGAAATCAGTAACTTTTAAATAAACTTTTTATGAAAAAAATATGACTGAAAATGATTGAAAGATCTCCATCAAATCTATTTCAATCTCATTTTTGAACAATGTTCTTTCTGTATTTGGCTAGTGGCTGCTATTTCTTTTCAGGGAGGGACGACAATAAGCATCACCAAGGCGTGGGTCTGCTTCTCAGCAGACACGCTAGTGATGCTCTTCTCGGATATGAGTACATTAATGAAAGGTTTCTTACAGAAAAATTTTTGACAATCTTTAAAGACTTGAATGTATCTGCTGTTATGCCCCTACTGAGGATGCCGATGAGAAGGATAGGTTTTACGGACAACTTCAGGATATTTTGAATTCTGTCAAGAAAGGAAATATTACCCTTGTTCTAGGTGACTTCAATGCCAAAGTTGGTACCGACTCTGACCTTTGGGGAGGGGTGATAGGCCCTTTTGGTATTGGTAGCTACAATGACAATGGGCAACGTCTCCTACAGGTAAGTAAACTCAATGGATTCAGAATGACCAACACTTATTACAAACACCGCGACATACATAAGTACACATGGGTTTCACCTGATGGGCTGCATAAGAATATGATTGATTATATATTAATTAACAGCAAATGGGCTAGTTCTGTTAGGAATACCAGGTCATATAGGGGATCTGAAATTGGATCTGACCATTACCTTGTTAAAAGTGTCTTGCAACTTAAACTTAAAAAGTGTTGTGCTAGGGTTAAAAAATTTACCTTTAATACTGAAGCTCTGAATGACCCAGTTATAGCTAAAGCTTACCATGATAGGTTACTTAGTCATTATGACAGTCATGGTTTGCTTAATACTGAAGTTGAGGAAGAATGGGGCCATTTTAAACAGGTTTTTTGGAAACTAACGGTACTCTTTTAGGAAAAAAGGAGCAGAGGAGGCAGAATTATTTGAGTGATAAGGCACTTGAACTTATTTCAGAAAGAAGGAACTTCAGGAATGTCCTTAATCAATACCCTACCAGTCCTAATAGAAAGCATTACAGAGAGCTTAATAAACGTGTAAAGGATCAGTTAGCTGCTGACAAGAATCTTTGGCTTGATGGTTTGGCTGACAAAGCCGAGGAAGCAGTTAGACAGCACAACAGTAGAGAGTTGTACCAGATAGTTAATGTTTTGTGTGGTAGAAAACGAACAGGTATACAGGGATTGAAGGATAAACAAGGTAAGGTTATAGAAGGTAAGGATTCTGTCATGGCTAGGTGGGCTGAGCATTTCAGTGATGTTCTAAACAATGTGGTTAGTTCTACTCCCATTGTTTGCAACGATGATAGATGCATTGGTGGCTTTAATGTTGGCCCTATAACACAATCTGAAGTTAGTTTGGCTATTTCTAAACTTAAACTTCATAAATGCCCAGGGGTAGATGAAATTACTACCGAAATGCTTAGAGCTGGGAATGTTTCGGTTACCACTTCGATGACTGAAATTTTGAATATCTTTTATGTTAAAGGCATGGTTCCTAAAGATTTTACCCGAGCTATTATTATCCCTATTTTCAAAAAAGGTGATCACAGTTCTTGTGATAACTATAGGGGTATCAGCCTACTCTCTGTTCCAGGTAAAGTTCTTTCCATGATTGTGCTTAATAGAATTAAGAATCTGGTTGACAGTCAATTGCGTGATGAGCAATGTGGATTCAGAAGTGGTAAGGGATGTGTGGATCAGATATTTTCACTTAGGCAGATTCTTGAGAAATGTTTAGAGTTTCAGAAACCTTTGGTTGCTAGCTTTGTTGTTTTCAAAAAGGTTTCGACTCTGTTGATCGTCATAATTTGTGGTTGATCGTGAGATCATATGGTATACCAGACAAGTTAGTTAACATAATGAAAGCTCTCTATAATAACACTGAGTCGTGTGTGAGAGTTGGTAAGGCTTGTAGCAATTGGTTTAGCATTACTTCTGGTGTTCGACAAGGGTGCATTTTGTCTCCTTTTCTCTTTAGTTTGGTTATTGATTACGTTTTGCGAAATTCACTTCAAGGGAAAGATTTTGGCCTTAAATGGGCTGGAGATACGAAAATTTCTGATTTAGATTATGCTGATGAATTAGCCCTTTTGGTAAATGATGTTGATGAGATGAACTCTTTCATTCGAGCTGTTGATGAAACTGGTAATAGAGTAGGTTTGGTTATAAACAGAGAGAAAACTAAAGTGATGAAAATTGGTCAGGCAGGTTGTGATTCAGTTAATCTGAATGGTTGCAGTCTTGAGCAGGTGTCACAGTTTAATTACCTTGGGAAACATGTAACAGATAATGGTGATGTGCGGCATGAGATTAACAGACGAATAGGGATTGTTGCCGGGACTTTTAAGAATCTATGGAGAGTGTGAAAAAATAGGTGTATACACCTAAAGACTAAAATTAGATTGTATAATAGTTTGGTTCTTTCTAGGGTTAGTTATGGTAGTGAAACTTGGACACTTTGTAAACAAGATAACAGGAAACTAGATGCTTTTGATTCCATATGCTTACACAGTATCTTGTGCATTAGGTGGTTCAACTTTGTAACTAATGATGAGGTTAGGCAAAGGAGTTTGCAACCTCCTTTAAGCAGCATATTGTGCAGAGAGAGACTCCGCTGGTTTGGCCATGTTGCCCGTATTGATAATTATAGATTGGCAAATAGGGTTATGAATAGTGTGCCTAGAGGCCTCAGAAGGAGGGGGAGACCTAGGATGCGGTGGGCAGACAATGTCAAACAGGACCTTGTTAGAATTGGTGTGCAGTGGCCAGATGCAGCAGTTGTAGCTCGGGACAGACATGCTTGGAGAACTAAATTGCATGGTCTGGTTGGACCTCCGTAGCCCATGACTGTATGAGGATGAAGATGATGATGTTATTAGGGGAATTTGGAGATTTATGGAAATTGCAGTATTTAACAACAGCTAAGCCATTTTAAATGATTGTTCCAAAAAAAGATAATAAAATAAGGATAAAACGAAAGCGATAATCATTATACTAAACTTTCATAATACGTGCAAGCGTATTTTAGCAGTTAGAGTAATAATCATGCTAAAGTTTAATCAATTTTGAATGATAGTTAACTTGCTAAATTTTTCAGTTATTCTAACGCTTTAAATATTGAGCACACATTGCTGGAAATTTTGAGATATAAACAGATTTATCCGAGATCTTTAAATTATCTTCAGTCACATTTTTTTCGTGAAAAGCTTATTTAAAAGTTGTTGTTTTGAATGTGGTTTTAATTTTCTTCAGGAATCCTGTAATCTCGTAGTATCAGAATGATTCGTCCACCTTGGGATATTACAATTTTGACATCAACACAGAATTAGCAATTTGTCTTGTGCTGCCATCTAGTTCAATAAAAGAGAATTATAGAAGCCTAATAATAAAAAAAATATTTCCTAGGAGTTTAAATCAAAGACGATTTTTTAATGAATGCAATGTTTCAAAGGCATTTCGTGAAGAATTTTTTACACGAAATATCAATAAAAATAAATAAATAAATAAATAAATAAATACCCCCTCAAACAGCTGCTTGCCACAGAGGTCTGACAGGAGTCTGTCAGTTTATATGCCACAGTAGGAGATCTGAGAGGATGGCAGGACCTCAGCAGAAAAATGACACACACATCCATGCCTAATCCGGGGCTCGAACCCAGGTCCCTTAGATCAGTAGCCAAGCGTGCTAACCACTCCGCATGCTAAGAAAAATTCATAATTTATAGAGAAAGAAGATTGTGGACTACTTTTAATTTCTATGGCTTTCAAGCACGGCTAGGACAAAAAAATGAAGAGGGAGGGGCTGTTGGAGGGGGGCCAAAGAGGGCATACCTCCCCCCACCATTGGGAATGCTAAAAAAAAAAACCTCAAGCAGCTGCTTGCCACACAGGTCTGACAGGAGCCTGTCAGTTTATATGCCATAGTAGAAGGTCTGTGAGGATGGCAGGACCTCAGCAGAAAAACGACACACACATCCATGCCTTATCCGGGGTTTGAACCCAACTCCCTTAGATCAGTAGCCAAGCGCGCTAACCACTCGGCCACGAGAATGCTAGCAACCGAGATAGAAGATAAAAATGATTTTACAAAGTACCTGGGTTCGAGCCGCGGATAAGATAGCGATTTTTTTAGAAATTAGAGATCTACAACCTTCGTGTCACGTGACACGAAGGTTGCCAGATTCCTAATTTCTAAAAAAATCGTTCCCAAATCACTGATTTCTAAAAAAAATCGTTGCCAGATATTTTTTCTGAATTCTGTAATCAACCATAGTGTTCAGATATTTTTTTCAGCGACTGTACATAATCAATTAAGACAATGATTTCAGGGTCTGCAAAATGCGTCCGATGATTTTATGATTGTGCCCCCAGAGAACCTGTTTTCTACTACAGACGAAAGAGGAAGGGGGAATCGCTTGCTTTTTTCCAAGCGTGTGATCAAGTTGCCGATTCAACGCAAACTACGAGAAAATGCGGAGAATCAGGAGAAGAATTAGCAGGAAAATCGTCGGATTCGTAAACAGAAATTGGTAAAATCTGTCAATAGAACGAACAGTGGAAGAGGAACTCGAGAAATGTTGAATTCATACAACTCATCGGAGCAATAAAAATGAAAATAAATACCCCCTCAAGCAGCTGCTTGCCACAGAGGTCTGACAGGTTGGGTTGTTTTACCTCTGAGCGGCACTTTTTTGCACACCATAGGCTAAATGGCCAGGTCACAAGGACCCCGAAGGCTCAGAGAAGGTTGGGGGAGGGGACCCACTGGAACAGCTGTTGGGAGACAGATGGTAGCCTCCCGTCAAGGCCATCCAGCGTCTTCTTTAACGTTGGGTTGTTTTACCTCTGAGCGGCACTTTTTTGCACACCATAGGCTAAATGGCCAGGTCACAAGGACCCCGAAGGCTCAGAGAAGGTTGGGGGAGGGGACCCACTGGAACAGCTGTTGGGAGACAGATGGTAGCCTCCCGTCAAGGCCATCCAGCGTGTTCTTTAACGTTGGGTTGTTTTACCTCTGAGCGGCACTTTTTTGCACACCATAGGCTAAATGGCCAGGTCACAAGGACCCCGAAGGCTCAGAGAAGGTTGGGGGAGGGGACCCACTGGAACAGCTGTTGGGAGACAGATGGTAGCCTCCCGTCAAGGCCATCCAGCGTGTTCTTTAACGTGCACAGGGTATGGCTCTCCCACACACGGAGCCACGGCTTAACGTCCCATCCGACGGACGGCGGCCTTTCCAAGCCCATCGGTGTCCCCTACTGACCGTGGGCAGGGGGGGGGGAATTTTGCGGAGATAAATCTCAACCATAACCCAGCTGGGACTCGATCCTGGGAACTACAGATTACGAGCCTGGCGCGCTACCGACTGAGCCACCCCCGCCCCAGGTCTGACAGGAGCCTGTCAGTTTATAGGCCATAGTAGTAGGTTTGTGAGGATGGCAGGACCTCAGCAGAAAAACAACACAAACGTCCATGCCTTATCCGGGGCTCGAACCCAGGTCCCTTAGATCAGCAGCCAAGCACGCTAACCACTCGGCCATGGGAGGGGAAAAATTTAAGCGCATTATTGTCCGCGACAGAACTCGAACCTGCAATCTTCTGATTCGAAGTCAGACGCTTTATCAGGTACTGAATAAAACAATCTGAAGAAATATCATCAGTTGAATTTGTAGGATTAGAACCCACTTCATACTGAATTTGAATCAATAGCGATAATCACTTAACGATTATGACGTCATCAATAAATTTTGGAGTGGAATTTGGCTTAGCTGAAGCTCGTTACTTGAATTTCTAGGTGTGAGTTCTTTGAGTTTTGTCTCTGCAACCACCCCTACCCCATCCTATCCTAACCTTGGCCAGAAAGGAGACAAAGATGAGCTTGGAAAAGGCCCGTCCTTCAGATAGGACATTAAGCCGTGGACGGTGTTCAGGAGAACCACACCCTATGTGCGTTAAAGAACACTAGATTTCCTTGACGGGAGGCTGCCATCTGTCTCCTAACAGTTGCCCAATCAGTCCCCTTTCTCTAAACCTTCTCTGAGCTCTTGGAAGTCTTTGGCCCATCGTGTGCAGAGAGAGTTGGGTTGGGTTGTTTTACCTCTGAGCGGCACTTTTTTGCACACCATGGGCTAAATGGCCAGGTCACAAGGACCCCGAAGGCTCAGAGAAGGTTGGGGGAGGGGACCCACTGGAACAGCTGTTGGGAGACAGATGGTAGGCTCCCGTTAAGGCCGTCCAGCGCGTTCTTTAATGTTGGGTTGTTTTACCTCTGAGCAGCACTTTTTTGCACACCATGGGCTAAATGGCCAGGTCACAAGGACCCCGAAGGCTCAGAGAAGGTTGGGGGAGGGGACCCACTGGAACAGCTGTTGGGAGACAGATGGTAGGCTCCCGTTAAGGCCGTCCAGCGCGTTCTTTAATGTTGGGTTGTTTTACCTCTGAGCAGCACTTTTTTGCACACCATGGGCTAAATGGCCAGGTCACAAGGACCCCGAAGGCTCAGAGAAGGTTGGGGGAGGGGACCCACTGGAACAGCTGTTGGGAAACAGATGGTAGGCTCCCGTTAAGGCCGTCCAGCGCGTTCTTTAATTTTGGGTTGTTTTACCTCTGAGCGGCACTTTTTTGCACACCATGGGCTAAATGGCCAGGTCACAAGGACCCCGAAGGCTCAGAGAAGGTTGGGGGAGGGGACCCACTGGAACAGCTGTTGGGAGACAGATGGTAGGCTCCCGTTAAGGCCGTCCAGCGCGTTCTTTAATGTTGGGTTGTTTTACCTCTGAGCAGCACTTTTTTGCACACCATGGGCTAAATGGCCAGGTCACAAGGACCCCGAAGGCTCAGAGAAGGTTGGGGGAGGGAACACTGGAACAGCTGTTGGGAAACAGATGGTAGGCTCCCGTTAAGGCCGTCCAGCGCGTTCTTTAATTTTGGGTTGTTTTACCTCTGAGCGGCACTTTTTTGCACACCATGGGCTAAATGGTCAGGTCACAAGGACCCCGAAGGCTCAGAGAAGGTTGGGGGAGGGGACCCACTGGAACAGCTGTTGGGAGACAGATGGTAGGCTCCCGTTAAGGCCGTCCAGCGCGTTCTTTAATGTTGGGTTGTTTTACCTCTGAGCAGCACTTTTTTGCACACCATGGGCTAAATGGCCAGGTCACAAGGACCCCGAAGGCTCAGAGAAGGTTGGGGGAGGGGACCCACTGGAACAGCTGTTGGGAGACAGATGGTAGGCTCCCGTTAAGGCCGTCCAGCGCGTTCTTTAATGTTGGGTTGTTTTACCTCTGAGCAGCACTTTTTTGCACACCATGGGCTAAATGGCCAGGTCACAAGGACTCCGAAGGCTCAGAGAAGGTTAAGGGAGGGGACCCACTGGAATGGCTGTTGGGAGACAGATGGTAGCCTCCCGTTAAGGCCATCCAGCGCGTTCTTTAATGTTGGGTTGTTTTACCTCTGAGCGGCACTTTTTTGCACACCATGGGCTAAATGGCTAGGTCACAAGGATCCCGAAGGCTCAGAGAAGGTTGGGGGAAGGGACCCACTGGAACAGCTGTTGGGAGACAGATAGTAGGCTCCCGTTAAGGCCATCCAGCGTGTTCTTTAATGTTGAGTTGTTTTACCTCTGAGCGGCACTTTTTTGCACACCATGGGCTAAATGGCCAGGTCACATGGACCCTGAAAGCTCAGAGAAGGTTGGGGGAGGGGACCCACTGGAACAGCTGTTGGGAGACAGATGGCCATCAAGTGCCATCCAGTGTGTTCTTTAACGTGCACAAGGTATGGCTCTCTCCCGCACACGGGACCACGTCTTAACGTCCCATTCGATCCCTTTTCCAGCCCATCGGTGTCGGGGAATTTTGCGGAGATAAATCTCAAAGCTGACCCAGCTGGGACTCGAACCTGGGAACTGCAGATTACAAGCCTGGCGCGCTACCGACTGAGCCACCCCCGTCCCCCCGTCCCCTTGTGCAGAGAGAAGTGCTTCTAAGAGGTAAAGCAATCCAGCCGAAATCCTCAATACTTTAGATAACGCTGTGTCGATTAGCTCACACGCACAACAAAATTTAAAGGTACCAGGCATATAATTTCAGAACGATCTCGTTATCCGAGGGCGGAGAGTGACCTATTGAACTTCTGATAGGGCAGTGTACGTAACGTCGATGGGACGTTACACCGCTTCGAGTCCCGGCGATAAGGCCCTAAACATCGATCACGTCAGAGAGAACATGGGTTCACACCCCAGCATCCGTATCGGGACTATCTCTCTCCTCCACGGTGGAAGACTCCGTTACCAATAATTCGTTATCTGCTGACAGAAGGTCGGCGAGCCACCCACTCCGCACGTGCGAGAGTCCGCGTCACGTGACCGCTCGTAGTAACGGAACGTGAGAACCGAGATGGTTATTGGGTCCTCTGTATACAGAACCACGTACGAGGCGAAAAGCTGACCTCTGAAGGCGAGGGAAGTGTACGACGCTGATAACAGCATCGTTACCAAAACTAATGGCATTCCTCTCACGGTAACTTTTTTTTTTCAAAATGGCATCGGACAACGTCGAATGGATGCGGAGGAATATTTGCACCTCTTGGAAGAAGGGAGAAGAGGAGGAGGTGGATTAATGGTTTATGGATGGATGCTAAAGGGAGATGGATCGGGCTGATAAATTCGAGGGTAGGGATGACCTGTTTCGGAACAGATCGTCGGAATAATGGAGGAAGCGGGTGATTGACTTCGTAAAGAGGAAGATGCTCTTTTGGCTCATCAAAGGGGGGATGACTCTTCGCGCGTGCAAATCACTGCATCTTTTTTTTCGCATCACACGGACGCAGAGAACTGCCAATGTGATCGTTCGTCGGTGGGAGGCGAAGGGGTCGCCTCACGGAAAAGAATCGGTGGAACGTGATGAAATAGAATTCACAAGGATCATTGGGACGGGGGTGGCTCAGTTGGTAGCGCGCCAGGCTCGTAATCTGCAGTTCCCAGGTTCGAGTCCCAGCTGGGTCAGCGTTGAGATTTATCTCCGCAAAATTCCCCGCCCTGCTCACGGTCAGTAGGGGACACCGATGGGCTTGGAAAGGCCGCCGCCCGTCGGATGGGACGTTAAACCGTGGTCCCGTGTGCGGGAGAGCCATACCCTGTGCACGTTAAAGAACACGCAGGATGGCCTTGACGGGAGGCTACCATCTGTCTCCCAACAGCTGTTCCACTGGATCCCTTCCCCCAACCTTCTCTGAGCCTTCGGGGTCCTTATGACCTGGTCATTTAGCCCATTGTGTGCAAAAAAAGTGCCGTTCAGAGGTAAAACAATCCAACCCAACGAGGATCATTATGCTTCCATGATTCGAATCGGTCGAAGTGACGAGTAGAATGAGCACGCGTCGTGAAGAGGAAACAGTAGAAGTGGTGAGTAGATTGGTTACGTTTCATCACACAAATCAGTTCCGTTGTTTTACCTCTGAGCGGCACTTTTTTGCACACCATGGGCTAAATGGCCAGGTCACATGGACCCCGAAGGCTCAGAGAAGGTTAGGGGAGGGGACCCACTGGAACAGCTGTTGGGAGACAGGTGGTAGCCTCCCGTCAAGGCCATCCAGCGTGTTCTTTAACGTGCACAGGGTATGGCTCTCCCGCACACGGGGCCACGGTTTAACGTCCCATCTAACGGACGGCGGCCTTTCCAAGCCCATCGGTGTCCCCTACTGACCGTGGGGAGGGCGGGGAATTTTGCGGAGATAAATCTCAACGCTGACCCAGCTGGGACTCGAACCTGGGAACTACAGATTACGCGGAGATAAATCTCAACGCTGACCCAGCTGGGACTCGAACCTGGGAACTACAGATTACGAGCCTGGCGCGCTACCGACTGAGCCACCCCCGCCCCCTTTTTAAGAGAGCAAAGAGGAATTTTTTGATTATTTGGTACTTTCATTCATTTAATCAAATTTTGCAACATTTAGAAGTGTCTGAGTATTTTTCAAAAATTTCTCTCCCTTTTTAACTCTACAGAAATATACAGACAAGCCTTTTTTTTATCCTGTCATGTGACGTGGAGCTTTTTTCTGTGTTTATCTGAGAAACTAGCACTTTTCTGAACTCTTTCGGAGAATTCCAATAATCCAGCCTTCAAACGCTACCTTTAACATTTAACGCGACATTTAGTTAAAAATCAAGCACCTACGCATGCCCTGTATATTATGGACAAATTCTATTGTGCTGTATCTCAGGACCCTAATCACGTACCGTTGCAAATACAATCTCACTTCCCCGTTTTAATAAGTTCACTGCGGAAACGGAGATTGATGACGTGAACGGAAATTGAAGCAGAAAATAGTTTTCCATTCCCAGAAACAAGATCTGCCATTAAAACGTGTTTCAACAATCAGGTGACTTTTTTCGGAAACGAAACTCGAACGAAATCTCTCCCCCCCCTCACCTTGAAGAGTTATTTTAAAACTGGAGAAGGAAAAATGTAACGGAATATGGATTGGGTTGTTTTACCTCTGAGCAGCACTTTTTTGCGCACCATGGGCAAAATGGCCAGGTCACATGGACCCCGAAGACTCAGAGAAGGTTGGGGAGGGGACCCACTGGAACAGCTGTTGGGAGACAGATGGTAGCCTCCCGTCAAGGCCATCCAGCATGTTCTTTAATGTTGGGTTGTTTTACCTCTGAGCGGCACTTTTTTGCACACCATGGGCAAAATGTCCAGGTCACAAGGACCCCGAAGGCTCAAAGAAGGTTAGGGGAGGGGACCCACTGGAACAGCTGTTGGGAGACAGATGGTAGCCTCCCGTCAAGGCCATCCAGCGTGTTCTTTAACGTGCAGAGGGTATGGCACTTTTTTGGCACACCATGGACTAAATGGCCAGGTCACAAGGACCCCGAAGGCTCAGAGAAGGTTGGGGGAGGGGACCCACTGGATCAGCTGTGGGAGACAGATGGTAGGCTCCCGTTAAGGCCATCCAGCATGTTCTTTAATGTTGGGTTGTTTTACCTCTGAGCGGCACTTTTTTGCACCCCATGGGCTAAATGGCCAGGTCACAAGGACCCCGAAGGCTCAGAGAAGGTTAGGGGAGGGGACCCACTGGAACAGCTGTTGGGAGGCAGATGGTAGCCTCCCATAAAGGCCATCCAGCGTGTTCTTTAACGTGCACTAGGGTATGGCTCTCCCGCATACGGGGCCACGAACCACGGCTTAACACACACGGGGCCACGGCTTAACGTCCCATGTGACGGACGGCGGGCTTTCGAAGCCCATCGGTGTCCCTTACTGACCGTGGGCAGGGCGGGGAATTTTGCCGAGATAATCGAACCTTGGAACTGCAGTTTACGAGCCTGACGCGCTACCGACTGAGCCCCCCCCCCCCCCCCCCGGAATACGCGGGTAGGAAATTGTAGAGATGGGGGAAGGATGTGAGGAGGAGGATGAATAATAATTAAAGTAACGAAATTTATTTAACTAGAGATGAACTCAATTATCGATCGTCAACGTTTAGTTACAGTTCTGCTCTCATTGCACGTCTACTCTTATCTTATTTAATGAATAATGAATTTGGCTCATTTTGCTTGAAGAAAAAGTCTTCTTCTGTTTCAATGAATAATAAATTTGATTTTTAGGAAAAACAAACTTCGTTCAATCAGCCTTCATGAATAATTTATTTATTCATCAATCTGTTTTCGTAAATTGTGCATCTTTCCATATTTTTTTTGATGAACTTCAAATTTTATTGGAAGGATTATAAACTAATGAGAATTTGCTTTTCCTCCATACTTATTCAAAATGGTTTTCTCAATAATAAAGTTTCCTGATGAACAAGATCTTGTTCAATCAGTTTGGCTAGATTATAATACACTGCTCACAAAAAATAGGGGTTATATTATCGCTTCATATTCATTTTGAAATATCCCCTAATTTTTGTGAGCAGTATATTATATTCAGCAGCCGTCCCGTGACCGATGAAGTGGATGTTCGTGTTGTTTTCTGCTGAGGTCCTGCCATCCTCTCAGACCTTCTACTGTGGCATATAAACTGACAGGCTCCTGTCAGACCTCTGTGGCAAGCAGCTGCTTGAGGGGGGTATTTATATTATTTAGATTATATTCAATCAATTTTCATAAATAATTCATTGTTTTGAAAAAGCAGACATATTTCCAACATTTTTACGAATAATGTTATTAAATCTGTAAACATAATTGTTTACCATTTTTTAAATAAATCTCGTTAATTGGATTTATGTAAAGAATGGAAGAGAAAAAATTAAATGTATTGTTACGACAGATGAACGTGCTCCAATGAACTCATGATGTGATGTATCGTTTGGAATCGCGCGTGTGCTTCAGCGTGCGAATTGCAGCAACAACGACTTGGAACCCTGATTTGACTCAAAAGGGTTGGGTTGTTGGGTTGTTTTACCTCTGAGCGGCACTTTTTTGCACACCATGGGCTAAATGGCCAGGTCACAAGGATTCCGAAGGCTCAGAGAAGGTTGGGGGAGGGGACCCACTGGAACAGCTGTTGGGAGACAGATGGTAGGCCCCCGTCAAGGCCATCCAGCGTGTTCTTTAACGTGCACAGGGTATGGTAACTTAACACACGGGCCACGGCTTAACGTCCCATCCGACGGACGGCGGCCTTTCCAAGCAAATCGGTGTCCCCTGCTGACCGTGGGCAGGGCGGGGAATTTTGAGGAGATAAATCTCAACGCTGACCCAGCTAGGACTCGAACCTGGGAACCACAGATTACGAGGAGGCGGTGGGGGGGGGGGGCTCAGTCGGTAGCGCGCCAGGCTCGTAATCTGTAGTTCCCAGGTTCGAGTCCCAGCTGGGTCAGCGTTGAGATTTATCTCCGCAAAATTCCTCGCCCTGCGCACGGTCAGTAGGGGACACCGATGGGTTTGGAAAGGCCGCCGTCCGTCGGATGGGACGTTAAGCCGTGGCCCCGTGTGTGGGAGAGCCATACCCTGTGCACGTTAAAGAACACGCTGGATGGCCTTGACGGGAGGCTACCATCTGTCTCCCAACAGCTGTTCCAGTGGGTCCCCTCCCCCAACCTTCTCTGAGCCTTCGGGGTCCATGTGACCTGGCCATTTAGCCCATTGTGTGCAAAAAAGTGCCGCTCAGAGGTAAAACAACCCAACCCAACAGATTACGAGCCTGGCGCGCTACCGACTGAGCCACCCCCGCCCGAAGGTGAGGGTTAGAAGAGAAAAATATCAACACTGGCACAGTTGGGAGTCAAACCTGGAAACTGCAGATTGCGAGCCTGGTGTGCTACCAACTGAGGGTCACCCCGTCCCGCCTTATCCGGGATTGAAACTGAACTTAGCTACAATTTCAATCCTAACGATTTCCCCGCGCAGTCGAGCACCCTACTATCTTTCTCTAAATAGGGAAAACAGCTCCAAGTGGAGAATGATAATCATATACGGTCCCTTGACGAGAGATTTCCCGGTCCGGCCGCGTCACAGGTGGAGGGGGGGAGTGAGTAAGGGAAAGACGAGAACTGGTGAGTGGAAGTTTCCGACTCGTTCTGAAAGCTCAGGGTGTCATCTCGTAACCCGGATGCACAGGTAACTACTTCCTCATAGAATGGAGGAGAGACTCGCTGTGGCCTTGATGGACGGGTTCGTGGCAGATGGCAATGGAGGATGGACTCGTCTCTGCTGCAACAGGTGATGTACTGCATCATTTGGGTTATCAGATGATTCTTCAAGACGAGAATTCTCTTTTCGAAATAATGAATTGGAAATTGTTGGGTTGTGTGGCGTCTTTTCACTTCGTGATGGTGGGATCGGAGGAGCAGGTCACAATGACCCTAAAGAATAGGGGTAATGAGATTCATGGATTTCATCAAGCTGGGTAGTTTAATCTTTCACACGATGGGCCAAGTAGCCAGGTCACGAAGACCTCAAGGGATCAGAAAAGATTGGGAGAAGGTGATCCACTAGATAGCTGTTGGTCCACAGATGGCACCTTCCTGTCAACGCCATTCTCCCTGTCCTTTAACGTGCACAGGGTATAGCTCTCCTGCACACGGGGCCACGGCTTAAAGTACCATTCGACGGACGAAAACCTTTTCACGCCCATAGATGTCCCCTTTCTTATGGTGGGCAGAGTTAGGGGGGGGGGGGGCTAGCGGGGATAAATCTCAACTCAGGCATAGTTGAAACTCGAACTTGGAACTGTAGATCATGAGCCTGGTGATATGGGGGACGAATCCCCCCCCCCGCGTCCTTCCCTCTGTTATGACTTTTAATGGTAGAAGTACAGAGATTTCATTCGAAAAACATTTTGCAACCATGTTTTTAAACTGCGTTAATTTGCTAATGTGAAACCTAGACGGATTTCAATACCCAAAGTCCAAAAATGAAATTTCATTGGGTATACGAGCGTGTTCTTTAACGTGCACAGGGTATGTCTCTCCCGCACACGGGACCACGGCTTAACTTCACATCCGACGGATCCCATCGGTGTCCCTTACTGACCGTGGGCAGGGCGGGGAATTTTTGCGGAGATAAATCTCAACGCTGACCCAGCTAGGACTCGAACCTGGGAACTACAGATTACGAGCCTGGCGCGCTACCGACTGAGCCACCCCCGCCCCAGTGTATACGAGTTAGTAATGTATCTCGGATATTGTATATACGTAGTCAGTAGCTTAGCAATTTATAGCACTTGATAGAACTCAATAATACTGAAATCTGATGTTGGGAAAGTGACTCAAAAACGGAACTTGATATTGTATGTGGGAAATAGAACTTGATTCATGAGCGTTATTTTCTGTGTGTATGAATTGCATATACATTGGAAAGGTGAATGGAGGAAGTTGAAGGGTGATATCGATGAGACCCACGTACTGTTTCTAAGCTACTTTACCTATGAAACGCTTAAATATAAAGGGGGCGGGGGTGGCTCAGTCGGTAGCGCGCCAGGCTCGTAATCTGTAGTTCCCAGGTTCGAGTCCCAGCTGGGTCAGCGTTGAGATTTATCTCCGCAAAATTCCCCGCCCTGACCACTGTCAGTAGGGGACACCGATGGGCTTGGAAAGGACGCTGTCCGTCGGATGGGACGTTAAGCCGTGGCCCCGTGTGCGTGAGAGCCATAACCCTGTGCACGTTAAAGAATACGCTGGATGACCTTGACGGGAGGCTACCATCTGTCTCCCAACAGCTATTCCAGTGGGTCCCCTCCCCCAACCTTCTCTGAGCCTTCGGGGTCCATGTGACCTGGCCATTCAGCCCATGGTGTGCAAAAAAGTGCCGCTTAGAGGTAAAACAACCCAACCCAACTCTAACAAGAATGATTTGCGCGTCTTTTGATTTTTCGCGTGCTATTACTTTCGACGACGCTTTGTATACGACTCTGTGCCCTGTAGAAAGAGGACCCGCTATCTCAGTTAACCCCCTTAGGAGGTAAGGACGGCGAGAAAGGGCTTGTCCCTCGACACAGCCGAAGGAGGACGACACTGGTTAGACCGGAATGAAGGAATATTATTAATATCTAGCTTGATTTCTCAAGAAAAGAATCAGAACCATTTTTTTTAAATCTAGCAGCAGGTTTATTCCTATCACGTGGATGGCGATGATGGTCTTTCTTCCTCCTTTGGTAACCATGGCGATGACATCTTTGCACTACAGCACGGCTTAGACTGTTTATTTACAACTTTCAATTTTTATCATGTCATTTTCTTTTACGACGCTTTGCGGAAAGAAAAAAGAACGTGATCCACTTTCAGTTTATTTACTATTCTTTCGCTCAGTTGAATCCTTTTCCACGGCTTCAGTTTTTTACACGTCGTGTTAGTTCTGTTAAATTTCTTTCTTGTGTTCTTAATTAGAAGAATAGAATGTAGTAAGACTTTTTTTTCAAACAACTTTTTTATTATTAGGGAGATTCATCAGTTTTCCTTACAAAACAATAATTTTTTTTTTCGTTAATTCGTCGCCGGTTTCGACCTGCATATTTAACACGTATGATTTATAAGAATTTACTAAAAAAAATGGCGAATCTTCAATCTGTGATGATGATTTGACCTTTCTGTCTGACGCAAGAACATTTCGAAAATTTCAAAAGCACTTACAAGCTGCAATAAAAAATAAACTATACTGTGATAATTTAGCACTTAAAAATTAGTACTGAAAATTATTTATTGCTGCCATTTGTTGTAATTAAAGTTATTATCCCTTATTTAAACATTATTATTAGTGAAAATATATTACCTAATAGAGAACAAAATAAATATATTGAAGTAAAGGGTTGGGTTGGGTTGTTTTACCTCTGAGCGGCACTTTTTTGCACACCATGGGCTAAATGGCCAGGTCACATGGACCCCGAAGGCTCAGAGAAGGTTGGGGGAGGGGACCCACTGGAACAGCTGTTCGGAGACAGATGGTAGCCTCCCGTCAAGGCCATCCAGCGTGTTGTTTAACGTGCACAGGGTATGGCTCTCCCACACACGGGTCCACGGCTTAACGTCCCATCTGACGGACGGCGCCCATTCCAAGCCCATCGGTGTCCCCTACTGACCGTGGGCAGGGCGGGGAATTTTGCGGAGATAAATCTCAACGCTGACCCAGCTGGGACTCGAACCTGGGAACTACAGATTACGAGCCTGGCGCGGTACCGACTGAGCCATCCCCGCCCCCTGATTCGAACAAAGTGGACGCTAAGAGTATGTCATAATGGCATTAGTAATGGTTATTATCTCACTAATTAAATGTTATTATCACACACATTAATTCTTTAATAATCCCTTTAGCGCGGGGTGGGGGGGGGGGGCTCAGTCGGTCCAGGCTCATAATCTGTAGCTCCCAGGTTCGAGTCCCAGCTGGATTATCGTTGAGATTTAACTCCGCAAAATTTCCCGCCCTGCCTACGGTCAGTAGGGAACACTATGGGACACGCTGAATGGCCTTGACGGGAGGCTACCATCTGTCTCCCAACAGCTGTTTCCAGTGGGTCCCCTCCCCCAACCTTCTCTGAGCCTTCGGGGACCATGTGACCTGGCCATTTAGCCCATGGTGTGCAAAAAAGTGCCGCTCAGAGGTAAAACAACCCAACCCTTTAGCTCCTATAAAAAGAACAATGTTGTATGTAACCATTTTCTCAATTATTCATTAGTTCGAATTTCCGCTGTTAGAGGTCACTGAAAGCGGTAAACAAAAACATTTCATTCGCTTGAAAAACGAGCAGTCAATATTCGCCAGATATCCGTATAATATACTAAGAAACAGAATCACACGAGAACCCGAAAAATGGCGAAACATTATCCCACGAAGATACCAAAAAAGGATAGAGAAATGAGAAACGAAATTAAAGAAACAACCCCTCTACAAGAATAGTAATTCCTGCTTTCGAGAACTTAAACAAACACAAAGCAATTACACAGCTGGGGGTCTTTTTCGGCTGCAATGGGTCTCACGACGCGAAGAATGCAACCATTTACGACATGCTGACAAAGAATGTCCCCTTTATGCACCCATTGTGGAAGATAGCTTAAAGGATATAGGGAAAGGAAGAGACAGGAACAGGATGACCTGACCCCCACGGCAAATGACTGTTGCCGACGCATTTCTCTCTCTCTCCTCCCCCCCTACCCTTTCCTCCCTCCTGACATTTCAGGTGAGTGATGTCCATCTGTCTAGAGAGCAATTTCCTCAGCTCCGAGACTATCAAAGTTTAAATGCGTTTCCGTCTCCTCATCCAACATGCATGGGAGGGTCCGCAGAGAGCACGCGATACGATGGCACGAGGCAGGCAGGCAAACGAGACGAGGAAAAGGGGAGGTCGGGGGGAATGGGTCCGTCTTCTGACCTTTCCTCGTAGGACTACTACTATTCAGCTTTCTGTTCTGTTTGAACTGATTTTATTCTCATCTTATGGATTTCCCCAAAATGTTCGCCTTATGTAATATATTCCAAGAGTTATACGAGCAATAAATCCTTTCTTTTTATATAGATCGTTTTCTCTTTTAAAAATAGATCGTTTTCTCTTTTAAAAAACGAACTAATGTTTTTACTTTGTCATCTGTCTGTCCGTCTGTTGATATTCAATTTTTTTTTTTGTTCGATTAGCCGTCCCGTGGCCGAGTGGTTAGCGCGATTGGCTACTGATCAAAGGAACCTTGGTTCGAACCCCGAGTAAGGCATGGATGTATGTGTCGCTTCTCTGCTGAGGTCCTGCCATCCTCACAGACCTTCTACTATGTCATATAAACTGACAGGCTCCTATCAGACCTCTGTGGCCAGCAGCCGCTTGAGGAGGAATTTATTTATTTTTTAGAGAGGGTTTAAAAATTGTTTTTGGGTTGAATAGGTGCTGATATTGTGATTCGTATTTTTCGAATCTATCAATAGCTTTAATAGCGATATCTTAAAAGCTCCTTTAATATTTGAAACGATCTATTTAGGTTAGAAAAAATTTTGATGGTAGAGGCGATAGGCAAATGGTTTACATTGGTAGCAATAATTTCTTTACTTATAGGAGGATTGGGTTGTTTTACCTCTGAGCGGCACTTTTTTGCACACTATGGGCTAAATGACCAGGTCACAAGGACCCCGAGGGCTCAGAGAAGGTTGGGGGAGGGGACCCACTGAAACAGCTGTTGGGAGACAGATGGTAGCCTCCCGTCAAGGCCATCCAGCGTGTTCTTTAACGTTGGGTTGTTTTACCTCTGATCGGCACTTTTTTGCACACCATGGGCTAAATGGCCAGGTCACATGGACCCCGAAGGCTCAGAGAAGGTTGGGGGAGGGGACCCACTGGAACAGCTGTTTGGCGACAGATGGTATCCTCCCGTCAAGGCCATCCAGCGTGTTCTTTAACGTACACAGGGTATGGCTCTCCCACACACGGGGCCACGGCTTAACGTCCCATCCGACGGACGGCGGCCTTTCCAAGCCCATCGGTGTCCCCTACTGACCGTGGGCAGGGCGGGGAATTTTGCGGAGATAAATCTCAACGCTGACCCAGTTGGGACTCGAACCTGGGATCTACAGATTACGAGCCTGGCGCGCTACCGACTGAGCCACCCCCGCCCCTTTTTAGAAGGACTGGAGGATGAGAAATTGAAACTTTTTGTTTTAAGAGAGATACGATTTTTGCGAAGTGTGTGTTGTGCAAGTACAAATAAAATACTACTATTTCCATTTTCTCATTCAACCATTAGTTCGAATTTCCACCGTTAGGAGGTGCAAAAAGACAGAAAATATAAATCTTAATTTTCTTTTAAATCGAGCATCCTATATTTCCAAAAGACGATCTGTAATTCTTTTAGTTTTCTTTAATTCACATATTTTGTGTTTCGCCGTCTCAATAATCGGCATTTTTGACTTTACAGCAGAGAGATCGGGGGTTCGAATCCCAGATAAGACGTGGATGTCTTCCCTCTGATGCACAGTAGCTCAAAAAATATCCGAACACTATAGTTGATTACAGAATTCAGAAAAAATATCTGGCAACGATTTTTTTTTTAGAAATTAGTGATCTGGCAACCTTCGTGTCACGTGACATGACGGTTGCCAGATCACTAATTTCTAAAAAAAACGTTGTCAGATATTTTTTCTTAATTCTGTAATCAACCATAGTGTTTCGGATATTTTTTTGAGCGACTGTAGGTGGTCATATTATTTTGATACTAGATCGTGTGGGCTCACTCACGGAAATATTGAGCGTGTGCAGTTGCTGTACACGCTCCAGATATTTTTCCTGAATTCTGTAATCACGTGACACGAAGGTTGCCAGATCACTAATTTCTATAAAAAATCGTTGCCAGATGTTTTTTCTGAATTCTGTAATCAGCCATAGTGTTCGGATATTTTTTTGAGCGACTGTACACAATAACGACAAAAACTATAGGGACAATTTCACGTTTACTTGAATGGAAAATCACATTCGATGATTCTTAACATTGAAATAAAATTTAGCTGGATAAATGTCATTACGGATAAGCTAACACTGTAACTGAAATATATCTAAATCTCGATTTTCAATAATGTAGTTTAATATACTATGGCATATAAACTGACAGGCTCCTACCAGATCTCTGTGGCAAGCAGCTGCTTGAGGGGGTATTTATTTTATTTATTTTTTAATATTTGAAGAATTACTGAAACTGGAATATTTAACAGCCAACAACACTACTGTTACGCTTATCTTAAATATTTTGAAATTAACTTCAAATTTCACAATTGATTAAAACTGAAGAAACAAACTTCTAAAATTTTATATTTTCAATAGAAAGTATATATTTGTAATTTGTTGTAACACTTATTATTTAGGCTTTAGTAACTTTTCCCATAAGTATAGTGACTATCAACGCTACTGTTAAACGTGAAAGCTTCCCTTATTCTAAATATTAAATAAAAATTACTCAAGATTTGGACACATTTGATGGCGATATCCAATTTTTTTCTAATGACTTTTTTGTGTAAAAAGTTTACTTTCAAGAGTAGGGAATTCCGAAAGTGTCTTTCTCTTCACACAAGGGGCGGGGGTGGCTCAGTCGGTAGCGCGCCAGGCTCGTAATCTGTAGTTCCAGGACGCTTTCTGGACCAGCTGGGTCAGCGTTGAGATTTATCTCCGCAAAATCCCCCCTCCCTGCCCACGGTCAGTAGGGGACACCGATGGGCTTGGAAAGGCCGCCGTCCGTCGGATGGGACGTTAAGCCGTGGCCCCGTGTGCGGGAGAGCTATACCCTGTGCACGTTAAAGAACACGCTGGATGGCCTTGACGGGAGGCTACCATCTGTCTCCCAACAGCTATTCCAGTGGGTCCCCTCCCCCAACCTTCTCTGAGCCTTCGGGGTCCATGTGATCTGGCCATTTAGCCCATGTTGTGCAAAAAAGTGCCGCTCAGAGGAAAAACAACCCAACGTTAAAGAACACGCATGATGGCCTTGACGGGAGGCTACCATCTGTCTCCCAACAGCTGTTCCAGTCTGTCCCCTCCCCCAACCTTCTCTGAGCCTTCGGGGTCCATGTGACCTGGCCATTTAGCCCATTGTGTGCAAAAAAAGAGGAAAAACAACCCAACCTCTCCACACAACGTGGAAGTGGACCCATACTTTTTGGTAAGTGTTTCTTTTTACCGAGGTCTCGCTTTTCTCACAGTTCTTCTCTGTGGAGTACTTATTATACAGACCATTTCCTAGCATGTGGTCTGGTCAAGAAGAAATTTATTCATATGCTTAAGAATTTATTCTTAAATACGTAAAGGAACAAAATATAATTTTTCTTATGCCGACTTCTGACCATAGAAGTGTGAATAGATCGAAATGAGTGAAATTACTATTTCAGGTTATCAAATATCGCAGAAAAACAAAGCATTAAGTGGCCAAACAAGTTGGCGTGAACTATGGTTAATACGCTGAAAACTTTTGCAGATAGCAGATGAGAAAACTACACAGACATCGAAGCCTTTCGCAGTTTCGATGTCCGTGTTTAACAACCTGAAAATTTGGCCTTCATAAGTTAATTAGTTTTCTAATTTCAATTTCGGAGAATCCGAAATAACTCAAGGTAAAGTATTACTGAAGTTATAATGAAGTCAAAGTGAAGTCAAAGTGGAGGATAAGAGAAGTCACAGCGAAGGATAAGAGAAGTCACAGCGAAGGATAAGAGAAGTCACGGCGAAGGGTAAGAGAAGTCACAGCGAAGGGTAAGAAAAGTCACAGTGAAGGATAAGAGAAGTCACAGCGGAGGATAAGAGAAATCACAGCGGAGGATAAGAGAAATCACAGTGAAAGGTAAGAGAAGTCACGGCGAAGGGTAAGAGAAGTCACAGCAAAAGGTAAGAGAAGTCACAGCGAAGGGTAAGAGAAGTCACAGCGAAGGATAAGAGAAGTCACGGCGAAGGATAAGAGAAGTCACGGCGAAGGATAGAGAAGTCACGGTGAAGAGTAAGAGAAGTCACGGCGAAGGTTAAGAGAAGTCACAGCGGAGGATAAGAGAAATCACAGCGAAGGGTAAGAGAAATCACAGTGAAAGGTAAGAGAAGTCACGGCGAAGGGTAAGAGAAGTCACAGCGAAGGATAAGAGAAGTCACAGCGAAGTGAAGAGCAAAGTCACAGCAAAGAGTAAAAGAAGTCACAGCGAAGGATAAGAGAAGTCACAGCGAAGGATAAGAGAAGTCACAGCGAAGGATAAGAGAAGTCACGGTGAAGGGTAAGAGAAGTCACGGTGAAGGTTAAGAGAAGTCACAGCAAAAGGTAAGAGAAGTCACAGCGAAGGGTAAGAGAAGTCACAGCGAAGGATAAGAGAAGTCACAGCGAAGGATAAGAGAAGTCACAGCGAAGTGAAGAGCAAAGTCACAGCAAAGAGTAAAAGAAGTCACAGCGAAGGTTAAGAGAAGTCACAGCGGAGGATAAGAGAAATCACAGCGAAGGGTAAGAGAAATCACAGTGAAAGGTAAGAGAAGTCACGGCGAAGGGTAAGAGAAGTCACAGCAAAAGGTAAGAGAAGTCACAGCGAAGGATAAGAGAAGTCACAGCGAAGGATAAGAGAAGTCACAGCGAAGTGAAGAGCAAAGTCACAGCAAAGAGTAAAAGAAGTCACAGCGAAGGATAAGAGAAGTCACAGCGAAGGATAAGAGAAGTCACGGTGAAGGGTAAGAGAAGTCACGGTGAAGGGTAAGAGAAGTCACGGCGAAGGTTAAGAGAAGTCACAGCGGAGGATAAGAGAAATCACAGCGAAGGGTAAGAGAAATCACAGTGAAAGGTAAGAGAAGTCACAGCGAAGGGTAAGAGAAGTCACAGCGAAGGATAAGGAAGTCACGGCGAAGGGTAAAAGAAGTCACAGGAAAGGGTAAGAGAAGTCACAGGAAAGGGTAAGAGAAGTCACAGCGAAGGATAAGAGAAGTCACAGCGAAGGATAAGAGAAGTCACGGCGAAGGATAAGAGAAGTCACGGCGAAGGGTAAGAGAAGTCACGGCGAAGGTTAAGAGAAGTCACAGCGGAGGATAAGAGAAATCACAGCGAAGGGTAAGAGAAATCACAGTGAAAGGTAAGAGAAGTCACGGCGAAGGGTAAGAGAAGTCACAGCAAAAGGTAAGAGAAGTCACAGCGAAGGATAAGAGAAGTCACAGCGAAGGATAAGAGAAGTCACAGCGAAGGATAAGAGAAGTCACAGAGAAGTGAAGAGCAAAGTCACAGCAAAGAGTAAAAGAAGTCACAGCGAAGGATAAGAGAAGTCACGGTGAAGGGTAAGAGAAGTCATAGCGAAAGGTAAGAGAAGTCACAGCAAAAGGTAAGAGAAGTCACAGCAAAGAGTAAAAGAAGTCACAGCGAAGGATAAGAGAAGTCACAGCGAAGGATAAGAGAAGTCACGGTGAAGGGTAAGAGAAGTCACAGCGAAAGGTAAGAGAAGTCACAGCAAAAGGTAAGAGAAGTCACAGCAAAGAATAAGAGAAGTCACATCGAAGGATAAGAGAAGTCACAATGAAGTGAAGAGCAAAGTCACAGCAAAGAGTAAGAGAAGTCACAGCGAAGGATAAGAGAAGTCACAGCGAAGGATAAGAGAAGTCACGGCGAAGGGTAAGAGTAAGAGAAGTCACAGTGAAGAGTATAAGAAATCAGAGCGAAGAGTAAGAGAAGTCACAGCAAAGGGACGAGCGAAGTCACAGCAAAGAGTAAGAGAAGTCACAGTGAAGGGTAAGAAAAGTCACAGCGAAGGGAAGAGCGAAGTCACAGTGAAGAGCAATAGAAGTAGCTGTCTGTGTGGAGAAGAAATTACATATTTTAGAAGACGTGAATTATAACTTAAGTACAGAACGATATCAGTAATATTCTTTTTTGAATGTCGTGCAGTTTATCGGTTTCATTTGAAGCTGCAAGGAAAATTAAAAAAGAAGTACGAAAAACATGAACGATTTCGAAATGCTTTCAGCCATTCAAAAGGAAGTCGATAAATCCCAGGAGAAGAGGAGAACTTCAGCGAAACCAAGGTCAGAGAGATTGCGGAGCAGAAGAGCAACGAGGCACAATCCTTCTCTGACACAAATCCTTCCTTACACGCCCACGCACAGTATAGACGTCACGCTAATTACGTCACCTTCGAAACATATCGGGGGACCAATGAGAGCGTTTCTTCGCACTAAACTGTGGATTGGCTCGCACTCGATTCAAGTGGAATTATAGATGACCACAATTTTGATAAACGTTTGCTCAAGTTGATTAATTTGATTTTTTTACGTCGAAACGCTGAATGTATTGTGTCGTTCGGTTATTTTATTCCTAAGAGGTGGGGCGGGGGTGGCTCAGTCGGTAGCGCACCAGGCTCGTAATCTGTAGTTCCCAGGTTCGAGTCCCAGCTGGGTCAGCGTTGAGACTAATCTCCGCAAAACTCCCCGCCCTGCCCACGGTCAGTTGGGGACACCAATGGGCTTGGAAAGGCCACCGTCCGTCGGATGGGACGTTAAGCCGTGGCCCCTTGTGAGGGAGAGACATACCCTGTGCACGTTAAAGAACACACTGGATGGCATTGACTGGAGGCTACCATCTGTGTCCCAGCAGCTGTTCCAGTGGGTCCCCTCCCCAACCTTCTCTAAGCCTTCGGAGTCCATGTGACCTGCCCATTTAGTCCATGGTGTTCAAAAAAGTGCGCTCAGAGGTAAAACAACCCAAACCAACCCAACCATAGCGTTCGGATACTTTTTTGAGCGACTGTACGTCTATCAGACTACGTTGCTATCTGACACCTATTCTATCATATCTAAATTCCCGCTTTACGTTACCTTCTTCTACAATCCAGAGCTTTATTTTATTACGTTGCCTATAACACGAAACTAAATACTTCTAGATGCCCCCCCCCCCCTCCGCGAAGCGTCATCTGACGACCCCATGGGGAAGGCGGCGGGAACATATCTCCAAGTTGGGAAACACGAGCGTAAGTCATTCTTGTGGAATTGAGAAGGGGGCAAATTCAGTTCCTTCCCTCCTGGATTGCATCGATAATTCTTGAAAGAACGGAATCGTATCGACTGGGGTCCAATTTCCAAGTAAGCACAAGTGCAGCCTCACAGAGGGGAGAGAAAGGGGAGGGGGAGCAAAGGGTCAGCGATGCATGACAACGAGGTCAAGTCCCCCATCACCGGCATGGTAACGGTTCAGCTGGCTGCTAAGTCATACGAACTCTGCCGCTGCAACACACAAACCACTATCAAACGTCACAGTGACTCAGAGAAGTTGATGTGTGTGCCCAGCCGTGTTCCATAATAACATTAAGTGGGTCAGACATTATTCTTTGCGGGAGAAGTAATAATAAGTGGCTAAATAAACAATCGCATGTACAACGTCTGGCCCGAAGTAAACAAACGCTTACGAGTTAGGTTGGGTTGGGTTGTTTTACCTCTGAGCGGCACTTTTTTGCACACCATGGGCTAAATGGCCAGGTCGCATAGACCCCGAAGGCTCAGAGAAGGTTGGGGGAGGGGACCCACTGGAACAGCTGTTGGGAGACAGATGGCAGCCTCCCGTCAAGGCCATCCAGCGTGTTCTTTAACGTGCTCAGGATATGGCTCTCCCGCACACGGGGTCACGGCTTAACGTCCCATCCGACGGATGGCGGCCTTTCCAAGCCCATCGGTGTCCCCTACTGACCGTGGGCAGGGCGGGGAATTTTGCGGAGATAAATCTCAACGCTGACCCAGCTGGGACTCGAACCTGGAAACTACAGATTACGAGCCTGGCGCGCTATCGACTGAGCCACCCCCGCCCCAAACAAACGCTTACGAGTTAGGTTGGGTTGGGTTGTTTTACCTTTGAACGGCACTTTTTTTTGCACACAATGGGCTAAAAGACCAGGTCACAAGGACCCTGAGGGTTCAAAAGGTTGGTGGGAGGGGAACAACCATTGAACAGCTGTTAGGAGACAGATGGACTCCTTTCTCAACCCTGGGTTGGGTTGTTTTACCTCTGAGCGGCACTATTTTGTACACAATGGGCTAAATGGCCAGTTCACAAGGACCCGGAAGGCTCAGAGAAGGTTGGGGGAGGGGACCCACTGGAACAGCTGTTAAGAGACAGATGATGGTAGCCTCCCGTCAAGGCCATCCAGCGTGTTCTTTAACGTGCATAGGATATGACTCTCCTACACACAGTGCGACGGCTTAAGTCCCATCCGACGGACGGCGGCCTTTCCAAGCCCATCGGTGTCCCCTACCTACCGTGGGCAAGACGGGGAGTTATGCGGAGATAAATCTCAACACTGACCCAGATGGGACTCGAACCTAGGAACTTCACAGCTGGGACTCGAACATGGGAACTGTAGATTACGAGCCTGGCGCGCTACCGACTGACCCCCCCCCCCCCCTTTCGTGGTAGAGTTTGAAATTGATGAAGAAATCTTTTGGATGAGGATGGGAAAAAAAAGGTGAAAACAATTTATTTCTTGAATTAGCGGTATTTCTGAGACTTAAGTCGACAGAGGTCTGATAGAAGTATGCCGGTGTAAGTCCTAACAAAAAGACATGCGAAGATGAGAGAAACCTCGGCAGAAGAGTAATATGAGAGAAACAAGTTCTAGGCAAAATAAAAATTGAAAGACACGGAGCTACAGAGACGATATGTGAGGAAGACAAGAATGCAGAAAGAAGAAGACAAAAGTTTCAAATAGCCCCAAAGGGGATCTATGAAGAAGAATCCAAAGCTTCAAATTGCCAAGGAACGTAAGTTAGGACGACGAGACCTCAGCAGAACGGCATAACAAAGATCCAAATTACCACAGAAAAAGCATATGAAGGGGAGACCTCATCAGAATGACATAATAAAGATTCAAGTGACAACGAAAACGATGGAAAGGAGACAATAAATATTGAAATAATTATAGAAACTAATGTACAAATAGTCGTCCCGTGGCCGAGTGGTTAGCACGCTTGGCTACTGATCTAAGGGACCTGGGTTCGAGTCCCGGCATTAGGCATGGATATGTGTGTGTCGTTTTTCTGCTGAGGTCCTGCCATCCTCTCAGATCTCCTACTGTGGCATATAAACTGACAGGCTCCTGTCGGACCTCTGTGGCAAGCAGCTGCTTGAGGGGGTATTTATTATTATTTTTTTATAATGTACAGGGTATGGCTTTCCCACACACAGCGCCATGGCTTTACGTGCCATATGATAGACGGTGGCTTTTCCAAACCCATCGGTGTCCCCTATTGACCGAGGACAGCAGGATGGGGAGTTTTACGGAGATAAATCTCAAAGCTAACTCAGGTGAGACTCGAACCTGGGAACTGCAGATTACAAACCTGGAGCGCTACAGATTAACCAACCCTCACACTACATAGGGACAGGGCCAGCTTAAGGGACGATTGAGGGGTGCGACCGCAGAGGACGCCAAATTTATGGGGCACATTTATGCGCCCCAAAATTCATCGATTTATTGTAATTCTAAGTTCAATGGGGCGCACCAAAAAATCTTGCCGAGGGCGCTGATAGGAAGGATAAACCTTAATCCTACTTAAAATCTCTCAGAGACCGAGATGACGTCTTCATCATGTATCAGAGTAAATATCTAATATATTTTGGGTTGTTGTTTTACCTCTGAGCGGCAGTTTTTTGCACACCATGGGTTAAATGGCCAGGTCACATGGACCCGGAAGGCTCAGAGAAGGTTGGGGGAGGGTCCAACTGGAACAGCTGTTGGGAGACAGATGGTAGTCTCCCGTCAAGGTCATCCAGCGTGTTCTTTAACGTCTACAGGGTATGGCTCTCCCGCACACGGGACCACGGCTTAACGTCCCATCCGACGGACGGCGGCCTTTCCAAGCCCATCGGTGTTCCCTACTGATCGTGGGCAGGGCGGGAAGTTATACGGAGATAAATCTCAACGCCGATCCAGCTGGGACTCGAACCTGGGAGCTACAGATTACGAGGCTGGAACGCGACCGACTGAGCCACCCCAGTGACGAAAAGGACACTGGATGAATTTTGCGACCCCATAGAAGCAATCTTGGGATCACGTACACCGATTTTCATCAACGTCAGAAAGGAGATTTAATAGGTAAGATAAGAGAAAATTCAGCTCACAATTATCTAGAACCGATAGAAGGAATGTAAACATATCTTTTTTGATCGCTATTAAAAAAAGCATTCTGAAGGCAAATGGTTAATCGATTCGCAGAAAAACACGACAACACCTTGTTAGTAAGCGAGCTCACCTGCAGAGGCAGATCATTCAAGCAATCAGAAAGGCTTCAACGCATTCGAAACATTGATGAGTGTAATGTACATTGTCAACGACGAGAGAGAAAGAGGTCACTTCCGCTTGGTGCGTCGTCAGCATTCTGCAACAATGGAACACTTTCGAATTCTGCCGTGTACCCGAGTGGCAACAATGAGGAGTCACCACAATCTTCTGGTCCTGATGGGTGGTGGTAATACATCAAAACATAAAAGGTGGGAACGAGACAACAGAGAGTTATTAACCTCTGCTGATCTCATTTCGGTTTGTTTCTTACAGTCGTGGATGAAGGACAACCTAATTGTCTCAGAGAAAGAGTTACTGTCGATCTATAAGAGATCCTTATCTAATAAGGCACCCGACTAGAGGTGTGCTGAGGGAGAAGAATGGGTCTTGCAGAGATTGGCCCACGGTTTGGGATTCAAATGTGCCTAGAGAGTTTATGTTCTATCTTATTTATGCTGCACCCGGCTTCAAAAATATCCTTAGGTGTGCTGCTGTACTCAATTCCGTTCATTTTCTCTCGCAAAAGAGTTTTTATTGCAGATAAATTTAACTCTACATTCTGTATTCTGAGGGAAAGGGTACAGTCGCTCAAAAAAGTATCCGAACACTATGGTTGATTACAGAATTCAGGAAAAATATCTGGCAACGATTTTTTTTTAGAAATTAGTGATCTGGCAACCTTCGTGTCACGTGTTACAGAATTCAGGAAAAATATCTGGAGCGTGTACAGCAACTGTACACGCTCCAGTTACCGTTCACAGCAAACTGGAGCGTGTGCAGTAACTGCAGCCGTGGCCCCGTGTGCGGGAGAGCCATACCCTGTGCACGTTAAAGAACACGCTGGATGGCCTTGACGGGAGGCTACCATCTGTCTCCCAACAGCTGTTCCAGTGGGTCCCCTCCCCCAACCTTTTCTGAGCCTTCGGGGTCCATGTGACCTGGCCATCTAGCCCATGGTGTGCAAAAAAGTGCCACTCAGAGGTAAAACAACCCAACCCAACCCAACCGTTATTTCAATGGAAATATAATTTCGAAACTTTATAACTTCTAAAAGTTTTTTTTTTTTGGAAAAATGTGATTAAGATAAAGATTTTAATCAAAACTATTAAAATCACGATATTCGTTCAATATTTAAATTATTTAAAGAATATACTTAACCATGCTTACCCAATTTTAACCAAAACTTAATAAATATTTAACCAATAGCAATGACTCCATAAGAATTTACACCAGCAGTTAAGTAAAACCATTAAGTTAAACAATTTAATAAAATAAGCGTATTGTTTAGAAGTTTGTTTCAAATAATTCTTCCAATATTCGATAGCTTTTTATAGTTTTTCCAGGGTCCATTACTCTTTAAAATAGAGAGAGAATATTGTTGAAAATCGAAATTTAAGCAGATTTCATTGAAAGTTTCATCTTAGAAAATATTAATATTTTACATTAGAAAAGAATTTTTTTCCTGAAAAAATATTCCTTTGCATGTAGCATATTTTAATCTCCGGAAAGTTATTTTGATGTTTCAAACTTTGATTAAAAAATATAATATGAATACTGTGTTTATTATTTACGAGTTTTACTGTGTTATTTTAATTTAAAACATTGAATAATTTTTTTATTTTTTTAGTTTCGAATGCATTTTGAATTCGGTTATTCTATATGTTGGTTGGTTGTTTTATCTCTGAGCAGCGCTTTTTTGTACACAATGGGCTAAATGGCCAGGTCACAAGGACCCCGAAGGCTCAGGGAAGGTTGGGGGAGGGGGACTTACTGGAACGGCTGTTGGGAGACAGATGGTAGCTTCCCGTCAAGCGTGTTCTTTAACTTATTGTATATGCATATTGGTATATATATATATACATTCTTATATTAAGTGTTATATTAAGTTATTAACTTCATTTAAGTTTTTATCAACGAGTTTTACTGTGTTTATTCACACAGAAAACAATGAAACATTAAAAGCTGAAACTCATTTTTCTGTTCTCAAGACTACTGTTAATATCCAAAGATCAGAGGCGAACTTCCTGTAAAAGAGGCGTCAAAAATACCAACGATATTATGATCAGTAATCCGTTACGGTTTAAGAGGATAAAGGAATAATAATCATGCCTGGCGCTACCGTATATCAGGATTACTGTTTTCAAAACCTGTTGAATTATTCTGCAACTTCTTTTAGGCGGGAATAATTCTTTTATTATTGTTGTAACAGCAGAAAAAATCTCATTAACCTCGAAATGTAAAAAAAGTACCCCCTCAAGCAGCTGCTTACACAGCAAAAGAGAGACAGCACAGAGATCTGAAAGGATGCTGTCAGTTTAAACGCCATAGCAGAAGATCTGCGAGGAAGGAGACACTTCAGCAGAAAAACATAGAGTGAATAAACAAAAAATTGGAATACTTTCTTCTATGTTATATCTTGTGTTTAGTTATTTTAGCTCATTCTCAAAATATTGCCGATATTTATGTCAGCCTGCAGACTTTAACTTCGTTGCTTTTATAGATAAAAGAAAAATATTCTTTGACTTGGAGAGGTGTAAAGAGGGATCTAGGATGAGGTTGGATTGGGTTGTTTTATTTCTGAATGGCACCTTTTTTGCACACAATGGGCTAAATGGCAAGGTCACAAGGATTCCGAAGGCTCAGAGAAGGTTTAGGGAGGAGACCCACTGGAACAGCTGTTGGGAGACAGATGGTAGCCTCCCGTCAAGGCCATCCAGCGTGTTCTTTAACATGCACAGGGTAGGGCTCTCCCGCACGCGGGACCATGGCTTAACGTTCCATCCAACGGACGGCGGACTTTCTAAGACCATCGGTGTCCTCTCTGACCATGCATGGGCAAAGCGGGGAGTTTTGCGGAGATAGTCTCAACGCTGAACCAGCTGGAACTCGAATCTGGAAACTACAGATTACGAGCCTGGCGCGGTACCGACTGAGCCACCCTCGTCCCTCTAGGATGGGGATTAAGATATTTAATTAATTTAAAATGGAGGGAAAAATTTTGTACTGCAATAGAATTTCAGTCTCTTTCCTTTCCCCCCTATTTTTTTAGGTTCATGCCTGGGTAGATGGTAATGAAATATTAGGATACGCCATTCGCGAATTTCACAATAATTTTAATTTCTACTGCTATTAGAGTTTGCTAAATTTCGAAAACGAAAAAATTTAAGCAAATACTCTGCACTAGTATCCTGCAACTTTTCGATCTGCGACTACATTGGCGATTGAATTTTGGCTCACACGCTAAAAGGTCATTTCACAGGTGCGAATGGCGCATATATGTATATAATATAAGCAATATTTCAATTTCCCAATTTAGCTCTACCACAGTTCTGGGCGAGCCCGATGAAATTCTTTGGAGGGTCAGAATTGGATGAAGGCTGTAGTTTCGGATCGCCTTGCTCCAAACGATAAAAATTTTGATAGTCAAAGGATTTACATTGAGAGAAACTATTTGTCCTCTTAGTTCTGAGTGTTCTTATTTGATAGATACTAATCATATAATATTATTCGAGCTTTCCAAATCACTCATTAGTTCAAATTTCCACAGTGATACTGATGAGCTTGGAAAGGCCGCCGTCCGTCGGATGGGACGTTAAACCGTGGCCCCGTGTGCGGGAGAGCCATACCCTGTGCACGTTAAAGAACACGCTGGATGGCCTTGACGGGAGGCTACCATCTGTCTCCCAACAGCTGTTCCAGTGGGTCCCCTCCCCCAACCTTCTCTGAGCCTTCGGGGTCCATGTGACCTGGCCATTTAGCCCATGGTGTGCAAAAAAGTGCCGCTCAGAGGTAAAACAACCCAACCCAAATCCAGAGTAATAGGGTATTAACTCTGGAAAATTATAAATTTTCTGCCCTTTAAAACGATCATTACATATTTGGAAGAAACGATTTGTTACCAAGCGCGCTAACCACTCGGCCACGGTACGGTATTTTAAATATACGTTTAAGTTGTTATTCATGTAAAGTAATATCATTTTTGTTTTTAAGAAATGAGTTTAAAATTTTTTGCACTTTCATCGTTTTCTATTATGCCTTTATAATTTTTTTCTTTAATGGAAAACTTCAAGTGGCATTTCAACTTCATTTATTTAACCCGAATCAGAAGACTTTGTGTCACATTGTTTTATTTCTTTTGGATTGTACTGCCAAAAAGAATCTTTTGTTAAAAATTTACATTTCGTGCGGTTTTATATTTAAAAGTTTTTTTGGAAGATATGAGGAACACAAAAAGGTAATAATTTTAACAAAAATTCTAATGAATAAATCTTTTACCTATGTGTTATATTAAATAAGGTTTCTCGTGCAGTTCCAAAACATCCAAAAATAGACACGAAATGGAGATTCGAATTCGCGGTATGTGGCCGCAGCGTTGCCACATACCGCGAAGAAATAATCTCTTTTATGTGCGCTTATTCTTTTGCCGCTATATCCGTTAGCATTGGAATTTTCTGAATTCACATTGAAAATGCAACCAATATTTATGAAGAGTTTTATCAAGTAGTGCTCCTTATGATCTACAGAGTTTTATCACAGAAATTGCTTCTCTTTCAAGGCTTTTCTTCCCACGTTCATTCCATTATGAAACAAAACATCAGAAATTAAAGTTGTTTTTTTTTTTAACAGCTTTTGAAATAATAAACAAAAATTCTTTTAGGTTTCTGAGAACAACGTGCCCCACCAAAAATATATACATATATTGATTCTTTAGAATAAACTTAGTAGTAAAAATTAGAAACATGTAGAATTTACTTAGTTCGAGAAAATTACTATTATCAGTACTGGTATATTTTATCAGCATAAAATTTCCATATTTTCCAAAATATCTAAAATTAAATATTCGTTGCCATGGCGCCATTAAACCCAAAACAACCGACTAAAAACAATGCATAAAATTTTGCTATTTTCAAATATTGTGAAACCCCATTTAAGGAAACTTTTCAGTCAAAAAATTCGGTATTACGTAAATTGTTCTCCGTTTGAAAATTTGTCCAGTTGATGAAACTAAATTTTCTTTTAATATTTTCATTTTTAAATGTTATATGTTAAGAAATAAATTTTTGCTCTGTAACAAAATAGAAAATTCTAGTTTATGACGCAACGCCACGTCAATAATAATTAATTAATTATAATAATTAATCAATAATTTTAAATTCTTATTCCATTTTCATTGTAATAGACAGGAATTAAATCATATATCAAATTTAATCATATATTTAACTACTTCAATATTCATAAAGTTAATTTTTATATACTAATCGCTGATTTTACAGTAGTTTTAGCAACAATATTTCTTAAAATAACCAAAGTACAGTGGTGTAAATGCTTTCACTCTTTCAAACAGCTTTTGATGGAAATCGGAACATAATTTTTTTGAAGGCATCAGTTTTCCAAACTTATATGTATGAAACAAGATTAAAATGCGTTTGACAATACTATGTAGACTTAATGAAATGTAGGAATTAAACTACAAATTTTCTCTACAAGAATTAATATCTCCAAATTTTAATAAACATTAATCTGAACGAAATAAAAGTAACAGGGATAAAGTAATTTTGTTTCAACAGGTAACTGCAAAATATATTTATCAGAAGTATGAGCACTGGCATCCATTTGAAAAAAAATTATTTGTCTTAAAGTACATCCATTTTTGGCAACAGCAATAGTTAGAAAGTAAAATGGCGTTGCGTGATGGATACGTTTAGAGACAGTTTAAAGAAATGACTAGGGTTAGCTGTAAGTCGTCTTTAAAGCTTTATAATCTCATTTTTGTCGTGCGTGCACTTTTATGAGAAAAAGCAAAAGTACTTGCGTGTGTTGCATGTCGTAGTCTTGTCTGGTGAACCTCGTGGCGCATTTTTCTAAAGAATTTACGCAACGTATTGTTTTTGTGAATCCGAATATTGAGGTAAGGCCCAAAAATCATGTCCATAATATAAAGCGAGTCGCCATTATTAACTGGTCCACATTTAGAGGTTAAATACAGAATTCAAGTTGTAGAATGCGAAAATGCAAAAAAATTCAGATGCAAATTATTATCTTCTGCTTATATGTTATCTTTAATTTTTTATGAAGGTACAATTGCAGTTTAGAGTTAGTTAATATTTTCCAAGTTAGAGTTAATCAAAAAAAGTTAAATTTTTTGAAGTTAGAGTTAGTCAAAAATTTAATTTATTATGAATAATGCGAGTGTACCAAAAATTAATGTCTTTCATTCTTTAAGGAAATATAATATTCTTTAGTTTTAGGAAGTATATCATTTATATTTGTTTATAAATGTGAAGAAACACTTTTTACCTGTATTTTCAATAATAAGTTCCCCCTTTTTTTCCGTTTTAGTTTCGGACATTCTTAGTTATGGTATATTTATTATTATTATTTAAGCAACATCACTCATTAATAAAAGGATCGACCTAAATATTTATATCTTGAAACATTTTTTTATCCCTCCTCCCCTCTGAAAAACTCTCCGTCGACGCCCATGACAAGAGGAGAAAAAATCTTTGGAAAATCATTTCGAATTTAAAATTTTTTGCAGAGTATCATTGTTTTAACTGTAAAATGTATAAACAATACCCAAACATGGACGTAGAAAAAAAATTGAGTTAATTCTCACCAAATAATGCATTAAATGTTTTTTCTCTCCACTGTTTCAGTGATCTTTTAAAAATATATTCTTCGAAATATATTTATTATTTTTTTCGCCTCGGTCACTGTTATTTAACTTATCCAAGGGGGACGGATGTGGCCCATATTTACATGAAGGTTAAACAAGATAATTTGCTTCATTTGTCTGTTTGCTTCTTTGCATATGTGTTTACCAGAAACGCACAAAATAGTGGCAAACGTCTGCTTTTTCTCCTCATCAATCACTTGTGACCCAAATTTCTTCGAAAACATTTGCCTTCAGAAAGGGGATGGCAGGCATCAACGTTATGACGAAGCTGCGGGCTTTCCATTTGCTATCTAAGGCGAGATGATTTAATGCCACTTGGGACTGAATAGTGGAATTCTTAGAATCCTCAACAGCTGTATCGACTACAAAACAGTTGTCAATGTATTCAGACAACACTTCGATGAATGAGAAGCGATGAACGGCATTTGGCGAAAAATCTGCTAGTTCTATTTATGCTAAGTTGTCGAAATGGTAACAAAGCAACACTTGCTAAACATCTTTTTTCATTCTGGTAGCGAATGAAACAGGAAAATATTTGTCTCCTGTATTACCTCCAACCTGGTTGTGTTGTTTTACCTCTGGGAAGAATCTATGTAGATTGTGGAGAAATAAGCGTATACACCTAAAGACTAAAATTAGACTGTATAATAGTTTTGTTCTTTCTAGGGTTAGTTATGGTAGTGAAACTTGGACACTTTGTAAACAAGATAACAGGAAACTAGATGCTTTTGATTCCAGATGCTTACGCAGTATCTTGGGCATTAGGTGGTTCAACTTTGTAACTAATGATGAAGTTAGGCAAAGGAGTTTGCAACCTCCTTTAAGCAGCATATTGTGCAGAGAGAGACTCCGTTGGTTTGGTCATGTTGCCCGTATGAATAATTATAGATTGGCGAATAGGGTTATGAACAGTGTGCCTAAAGGCCTCAGAAAGAGGGGGAGATCTAGGATGCGGTGGGCAGATAATGTCAAACAGGACCTTGTTAGAATTGGTGTGCAGTGGCCAGATGCAGTAGATGTAGCTCACGACAGACTTGCTTGGAGAACTAAATTGCACGGTCTGGTTGGACCTCCGTAGCCCATGGCTGATTGAGGATGATGATGATGATGACACTTTTTTTGCACACAATGGGCTAAAGGTCAGGCACAAGGACCCCGAGAAGGTTGGGTGGATGGGACCAATGGACAGCTGTTAGGAGACAGACAGCAAGGCCATCCAGAGTGTTCTTTAATGTGCACTGCATTGTAACAGAATCGGTTACAGTTTCTACTTTAACAGTCTCCTTAGTTTTCCTCCGGTGATAATAGGACAGCGGCTCGCTTATAGCGAGTCTTTGCTAGAGAGAAACTTTAAACGTCTTCCTATACTCTTGTCATCGTATCAACACAATTGTATTTAAATGTAGGATCTTATCTATTCCACCTTGAAATGTCACACATCTTTCAAAGTAGTAAAATGTCAAAATTCTACTGAATCAGTTGACGGAGTTTTAAGTAATAGTCGTTTGGCCAAAATAATATAACATCGAAGAGCATGGTTAAACAGTCAAGTAAAGCAAAAATTAGTTTCGGTTCTTTGGCATTGTGACAACTATTAAATACATTTTCATCATTAAGTCGTTGTAGGCGGAATGTTCACCCCTCTATAAGAGGCAAATACTTGTTTTTGACTATAACGACCAAAAAGATGCAAAGATCCAAATTTCATTATGCACAAGAAACGGCTACACTACAAAAGTACAGAAAGGAAATTTTTATACAGTCCCCCCTCGAATGCGGCGCAGCAGCGGAACAATTGGCCACCGGTCTTTTGGCTCGTGAAGCGGTGGTTTTATGGAGCACATTTAGTGTGACTTACGGAGCCCACATATCCTCCACCATCAGTGGGGGGGGGGGGCACACAATCCGGAGGCTGTAACGGAGCCACCTAACAAACGGGGAAAGGTGCTCTCCCCACCCAACAACCCTCCCTTGCTTTTGGCGTGCTCGTCCCCGGTTTGTGCGTGCCCTGCATGAATAATAAAAAAAAAGGACCACCAGATATCCCCGCAGCAGTTTCGTGAGAAATTCGCATGACTCCGGAAATGCTCTCCGTGGATATCTTTGTGCGGGAATCCTGCAGAGAAGATTTACTGCTTTTGTTGATCCTTTCTGAGGAATAGAAAGTATTTCATTAATATTCTTTGTTAATTCTCAATGTACCGAAATTGAAAGTCCATACACTGATCGTGACAGCAAATTAGAAAATTTCCAGTTTATGCCAGTGCAATTATCATAACTTCTGAAATAAGCTTTATATGCTAAAATGTGACTGAAAATAAATATTTCAATCAGATCTTACATCTCGATTTTGAAGAGTTGTGAAAGTTTGAATGTTCAGTGGTCCTGTTGTGAAAATAAAAATTAATAATGGAAGAGATAAAAAACAGACTGAAACAGATTTTTTTTTACACGTTTTCAGAGATCAGTTTAACAATTTTCTTGCGGCATGCTTGAATATTTAATCGGAAAAACATTGAGTTACACTGGGAGTGGGATCCGAACCGACGACCTCTTTATAGCCCCTGGCATGTTATCAGCAAGCCGTGGGTTCGAATCGCACTCACAGGCAAATTCAATCGCAATTCATTCAAGTATTCCATAATTAACAGGACTTTTTCCTGTACGTCTCTCGTTAAGCTATGGTTCCGTATATATGAGAGCTATGTATGTTAAGGAATACACAGGATAGCCTTGATGGGAGGCTACCATCTATCCTCTTCCCCCAACCTTCTCTGAGCCCTCGGGGTTCTTGTGACCTGGCCATTTAGCTCAAAGCTCATGTCGCTTAAAGAAAAAAAGAACCCAACCCTGTGCTTCTCTAGTATGGAATGTTGCATTTTCTAATGATCCACTCAAAAAAAAAAAACCTTTTCTTTATTAAAATCTGTCGGAATGAGATTATTTAATTCGTGATAATAAATTTGGCAAATTAACTTTTTTTCTTGCGCAGCCCCGGATAAGGCATGGATGTTCATGTTGTTTTTCTGCTGAGGTCCTGCCATCCTCTCAGATCTTCTACTGTGGCATATAAACTGACAGGCTCCTGTCAGACCTCTGTGGCAAGCAGCTGCTTGAGGGGGTATTTATTTATTTTTTATTATCCATACAACAGACATCTTTTTAAAACCCAATGGGCAATAGATTTTTTTTTACTGAGCACAGAATACCGAGAAAATTCCAAGGATGATAGAATGCGGCTTCGAATCTGCTAATATCAGCTATTAGATGAACGCTTTTGGCATAAGATCAATTAACCGCATTGAATATCTTGTTAATGGAATACTGTAATCTGTCTTGTTAATGAATTACTGTAATCTGTCTTGTTAATGAATTACTGTAATCTTTATAGTAAAAATTATTCAGCAGAAATATTTTTATGTGAAGTAGGAACGAATATGGTATTACTATTTACATATAGCTCACGTATTAGATAGTTATCAGTAGCTGTAACAAGTAAGCCTTTGAAACACGTTTATTTTACATTGGTTTTTGTTTCTTATAGTTTTAATGAGTTTTCATTTTAGCAGGTTCAATTGTCCAATTCTGTGTTGTAAAGAAGTCGCTATACTCTCGGATAAGGATCCAATTTTTTTTAAGCATGAAAACTGAGCATTTGCCTCGGTTTTAGCTTAAATCGGAGCACAATATTTTATTTATATTATCTATGGTTTTCAATTAAGATTTTAAAAAATATAAATGTTTAAAAAAATTCAAAGTAAATTATTCTGCTAGAGTTGAAACAGTTATAGTTGAATCTGTTGAAGTTGCACCTATTGTGAGCCAATCAGATAGAACAGAAAAGTGCCTTTCTCAAGAAGGTTAGGTTGTTTTACCTCTGAGCGACACTTTTTTGCACACCATGGGCTAAATGGCCAGATCACAAGGACCCTGAAGGTTGGGGGAGGGGACCTACTGGAACAGCTGTTGGGAGACAGATGGTAGCCTCCCGTCAAGGCCATCCAGCGTGTTCTTTAACGCTGGAACTGCACAGGGTATGGCTCTCCCGCACACGGAGCTACGGCTTAACGTCCCATCCGACGGACGGCGGCATTTCAATCCCATCGGTGTCCCCTACTGCCCGTGGACAGGGCGGAGAATTTGGCGGAGATAAATATCGACGCTGACTTAGCCTGGGAACTCGAACCTGGGAACTACAGATTACGAGCCTGGCGCGCTACCGACTGAGCCATTACCGCCCCTTCTCAAAAAGGAGAAATCAACAAAGCTTATTGCGACTTTTGAGCTCTCACGGCGTAGCCCAAAATCTTTTACCGCGTATCCCAGGTTGAGATCCCCTACCATAGAGTAAAGAGGCGGCGCCTCTTTACTCTATGGTAGGGGATGGTAGAGGAAATTAACTCCCGATATTTAATTAATTAACTCCCCTTCTCAAAAAGGAGAAATCAACAAAGCTTATTGACAGAGGTATTTTAGTACCAAGAAAGTTGCCTCTTACAGGTAAAAGGAACCACGAAATTGTCAGTCAGATATATAGAAGTGCTTCTCAGCGATAGAATAAACCAGGAAAAGGGCTTATCTGAAAGAGAAGGAACGAACCCAACTGTCTGAGGTGTAAAGAAGGATCACCAAAATAACTCGCGTGTTCAACATTGCAGTTGACGGACGATAGCATCATGCCTTTGGAAATATTTCCCCCATAAATTGTTTTAAGCCGTTTTCAGCATCAATCATCATTAACCGAAGCGACAGTTAAACCGGAAGTTATATCACACGTTTGACGCTCCTAAGGCATTCTCGGGCGTTTCCGGGAAGGCATAAAATTTTTCCTGTGGGCGCCGACAACAGCTACCAGTCGCTGACGGTGTCTGCTTAGAGCATTTGTATATGAATGAAAAACTGCTCAGTGTGGGGGATTTTTTCTTTTGCTGTCTTCCTAGAAGGCAGGGAGCCCTGCGGATGTTCGGACAATGCCCTTGGACTCTCTTAATTGCCCGCTATAGAAGTTCTGCGTCATGTGTTTTTATCTGCACGTGGAAGAGGGTCAGACATCCTTGTCCGTGATGTCATCACACTCGCGCTCCAGTGGCCGCCACCACTCTCACTTTCCAGGTATCACCATCGAACTGGGTACAATTAGTGCAGACTTATTTATAGCTATAGATGGTTGGCCGTCCCGTGGCAGAGTGGTTAGCGCGCTTGGCTACTGATCTACGGGACTGGGTTCGAGCCCCGGGTAAGGCATGAATGTTCGTGTTGTTTTTCTGCTGAGGTCCTGTCATCCTCTCAGATCTTCTACTGTGGCATATAAACTGACAGGCTCCTGTCAGACCTCTCTGACAGGAGCCTATCAGTTTATAACTCATAGTAAAAGATTTATGGGGATGACGAGGCCTCAGCAGAAAGATAACACAAGCATCTATGCTTTATCCGGGGCTCGAACCCAGTTCCCTTTGATCACATCACTCACTTACATCTCATAACAGTTGGGTTGTTTTACCTCTGAGCGGCACTCTTTTGCACACCATGGGCTAAATGGCCAGGTCACAAGGACCCCGAAGGCTCAGGGAAGGTTGGGGGAGGGGGACCCACTGGAACAGCTGTTGGGAGACAGATGGTAGCCTCCCGTCAAGGCCATCCAGCGTGTTCTTTAACGTTGGGTTGTTTTACCTCTGAGCGGCACTTTTTTGCACACCATGGGCTAAATGGCTAGGTCACAAGGACCCCGAAGGCTCAGAGAAGGTGGGGGAGGGGACCCACTGGAACAGCTGTTGGGAGACAGATGGTAGCCTCCCGTCAAGGCCATCCAGCGTGTTCTTTAACGTTGAGTTGTTTTACCTCTGAGCGGCACTTTTTTGCACACCATGGGCTAAATGGCCAGGTCGCATGGACCCCGAAGGCTCAGAGAAGGTTGGGAAAGTGAACCCACTGGAACGGCTATTGGAGACAGATGGTCACGCTGGATGGCCTCTCCTCAAGGCCATCCAGCGTGTTCTTTAACGTGCACAGGATATGGCTCTCTCTCGTACACGGGGCCACGGCTTAACGTCCCATCCGACGGATGGCGGTCTTTCCAAGCCCATCGGTGTCCCCTACTGACCATGGGCAGGGCGAGGAATTTTGCGGAGTCTCATAACAGTGATAACTCGCATCTCTATAAATCTCGACCTTTCAACAATATTTTTTCAATATCTAAAGAATTACAGAAGCTGAGGCATTTGACAGCGGCGTTTACGTTGTTTCTCATAACAATTTACATAAAAAATTAATTAAAATTAAAAACTGCTAAAACAAATCGTATGCTAAATAAAGGTAACTCTTTAAATATTAATCGAATTTTGATGAAAATAGAATTTTAAAAATATTTGAGTGAGATCTCCATTTTATCTTCATTAACATTTTTTCGTAGAAACTTTATTTTCAAAGTTGAAATAATTACAATGTAGCTTTCCATTCACATTGCAGTGTCTCCAATATCTGTTGTAGGGTAGTACTGTTTGTTGCCAGATGTTCAGCAACCACGGCAATCCCCGGTTCCGTCTCACGACACTACCAAGTTAACGGAAAGCCGTGACTATCTAGAGTCGGATGCAAGAATACACCATATAGATGTATCTCATCCCCAACCTCACATGGCAGCAGTCCTATAGAAGAAAAGCTAACCACCGGTAGAAACCTGAAATTTAATCTGTTCCCCTGTTAGCCATGAACAAGGATATGTAGATCCAAGTTCGCTCGGCACCCGGGGTGGAGACTCTTAGTGGGCCCCAAACTTTGAAAAGGGCTCGTGCCTACTAGGGGACCAAATCCGTTCAGCCGTGTCCTTGAACTGCTCCACGGAGCGCCTGATGTTGAGGTCTTGACACCGTCCAACCGGGCCACTAAACCGGTCAGCGATGTCTTTCACCTCGGTTGGTCTTGGCTCTGTCCAACCGGGGACCCAATCCGGTCAGCAAAGTCTTCGAGCGGTTGCTGGACCCGAAGCCCCCCCACCACGACAAGGTGGTCCCCTATGGGGGGGGGGGTTGTTGTTTTACCTCTGAGCGGCACTTTTTTGCACACCATGGGCTAAATGGCCAGGTCACATGGACCCCGAAGGCTCAGAGAAGGTTGGGGGAGGGGACCCACTGGAACAGCTGTTGGGAGACAGATGGTAGCCTCCCGTCAAGGCCATCCAGCGTGTTCTTTAACGTGCACAAGGGTATGGCTCTCCCGCACACGGGGCCACGGCTTAACGTCCCATCCGAGGGACGGCGGCCTTTCCAAGCCCATCGGTGTCCCCTACTGACCGTGGGCAGGGCGGGAGTTTTGCGGAGATAAATCTCAACGCTGACCCAGCTGGGACTCGAACCTGGGAACTACAGATTACGAGCCTGGCGCGCTACCGACTGAGCCACCCCCGCCCCATAGGGGGGTGGGGTGTTGTAGGGTAGTATATACTAGTGAGTCCGTACCAAAATCCCCGCCCACGGTCAGTAGGAGACCCGATGGGCTTCGAATGGCCGCCGTCTGTCGGATGGGACGTTAAACCGTGACCCCGTGTGCGGGAGAGTCACACCTGTGCACGTTAAAGATCACGCTGGATGGCCTTGACGGAAGGCTACCATCTGTCTCCCAACAGCTGTTCCAGTGGGTCCCTTCCCCCAACCTTCTCTGAACCTTCGGGGTCCTTATGACCTGGGTAATGACCTGGGCCGCTCAGTGGTAACACAGCCTAACCGCATCTGTCGCAAAAATTAACTTTAAAGAAAATCCCTTAAAAGAGAAATAACATTTCTCACGAACACAGGCAGTCTTCATTACCATACTGAAAAATCGCGCTGACAAAATTGCTCCCAGAGAAAATGCAAAAACGTCGAAGTCGTATCACTGTAAACGATACCGATAGGTTCTCACTGGTTTTATTTTTGTGCCATGGTTTTTCGAAGAAATAAACTTCTCTAGTGCGGAAGTAAAATCCCTTCTAATGGATTTCCCTCTCCTCCCATTCGACGTTTTCTTCCATTTGGGAAAAGAAATCTCTGCCTTTTAATGATGGCGGTGCCAACTCGCGTCGGTTGTGATGGAGAGGAGTGCCGCAATGCATGACGGGGCTTTATTATGCTTTCCTTTCTGCCAAAGTAGCCTGGCTTACCTCTCGTCCTCTTTCCTGGTTTAGAGGCGATCGATATTCGTTTATTGAGAAGTTTGGGGAGACTTGGAAGTATCGATTGACTGAACGATGTGGCGCTCTCGCACGCGAGCTTGGATTGGTTGTCGTTTCAAGCAGTGACGGTTAGGAGCGTTTGCCTGGTGGTTGGTTAGTTAAAGGAAGTCCTGTTATCCTCATAAGAAATCCATTGCTCAACTACCTTGAATTTTGTTTTCCAGTGAGTCTGGAAGAAGATGCAAATTCTCGTTTCGTTATCTAACACAAATATGTCTGTGCAATTAGGTTTATTTACATGAAGACACTCTCTTTGTGTTACAAATTAGTTATAGATTGTTATGATTGAAAAGATTTGTATTTGAATCTTAGATGAGGGTCTTTATTATGAGGGTTGGGTTGTTTTACCTCTGAGCGGCACTTTTTTGCACATCATCATCATCCTCAAGCAGCCATGGGCTACGGAGCCCTTAAAAGGGCCGTGCAAATTAGTTCTCCAAGCAAAGTCTGTCCTGAGCTACATCTGCTGCATCTGGCCACTGCACACCAATTCTAACAAGGTCCTGTTTGACATTGTCTGCCCACCGCATCCTAGGTCTCCCCTTCTTTCTGAGGCCCTTAGGCACACTGTCCAGGTCACAATGACCCCGGAGGCTCAGAGTAGGTTGGGGGGGGGACCCACTGGAACAGCTGTTGGGAGATATGGTAGCCTCCCGTCAAGGCCATCCAGCGTGTTCTTTAAGGTGCACAGGATATGGCTCTCCCACACACGAGGCCACGGTTTAGCGTCCCATCCGAAGGACGGCGGCTTTTCCAAGCCCATTGGTATCCCCTACTGACCGTGAGCAAGGTGGGGAATTTTTGCGGTGATAAATCCCAGCTGGAACTCGAACCTGGGAACTACAGATTACGAGCCTGGCGCGCTACCGACTGAGGCACCCCGCCCCCTTTATTACGAGGACTCTCCTCACTCATCTCTTGGCTTCTCCCTTACTGGTTTCAAATATTGTTTTTTCTCCCCCCCCCCCCGACCTCAACGCTGACACAGCTGGGACTCGAACCTGGGAACTACAGATTACGAGCCTGGCGCGCTACCGACTGAGCCACCCCCGCCCCTTGACGGGAGGCTGCCATCTGTCTCCCAACAGCTGTTCCAGTGGGTCCCCTCCCCCAACCTTCTCTGAGCCTTCGGGGTCCATGTGACCTGGCCATTTAGCCCATTGTGTGCAAAAAAGTGCCGCTCAGAGGTAAAACAACCCAACCCTGAAATAGATGTACTCAGCTCTGAACATTCCAGCAGGAGAGATCAGTATGTCAGTTAAGATTATCTGATAAGATTTGCACTGATACGAATTCTCTTAGGCCATCTTCTAAGAATTTGATTCATTGACAGATGGGGCAGGAGTTGACTCGGTAGCGTGCTAGGCCCGTAATCTGCAGTTCCCAGGTTCCAGTCCTAATTGTGCCAGCATTGAAATTTATCTGCACTACTCCCACACACTTCTCTCTGACAGAAGGGAAACACGGATGGGCATGGAATAGGGTACCGTCCATCAGATGGGACACTAACCCGTGGTTCCGTGTGCAAGATAGCAAGATATCTTGTGCACTTTAAAGAACGTTGATGGCAGAGTGGTTAGCACGCTTGGCTACTGATCTAAGGGAGGATCTTGGCTACTCGAGCCCCGGATAAGGCATGGACGTTTGTGTTGTTTTTCTGCTGAGGTCCTACCATCCTCACAGACCTTCTACTATGACATATAAACTGACAGGCTCCTGTCAGACCTCTGTGGCAAGCAGCTGCTTGAGGGGGTATTTATTTTTGAGGCCGTCCCGTATCCGAGTGGTTAGCACGCTTGGCTACTGATCGAAGGGACCTGGGTTCGAACCCCGGATAAGGCATGGATGTGTGTGTAATTTTTCTGCTGAGATCCTGCCATCCTCTCAGACCTTTTACTATGGCATATAAACTGACAGGCTCCTGTCAGACCTCTGTGGCAAGCAGCTGCTTGAGGGGGTATTTATTTATTTATTATTATTTTTTGTTATTTATGGATGGCTTCCATCTGTCAATCTTCCATCTCTTTCCCCAACTTTCTCTGGGTTCTTGCGAGCTGCCCATTTTGTGCAAAAAAAAAAGTGCCGCTCAGAAGTAAAACAATACAGCTGTTTAGGAATAGCATTTTTATAACTTCAATATTTCCTCGTCATTCCTAATTCTCACCTTTTTGATCATCCGTTTGTCCAGCAACGAGCACCTGCAAAAACAAGGCAAATGAAATCACCCAACAAATGATCCTTTCGGCAAACAGAATGATTTGGACAAATGCGGTCTCCTCTTGGGGATTATCTCGACTCACGGCTTCAGAAAAGAATGAGTCAGTTCTCTATAAACATGTCACCAGGGATAGATAGAGGCAAAAGAGCACAGAAAGAGCTTCTGTGTGTGAGCGCACATCCCTCTTAATGAAGCTCCTCTCTTGTTGCTGTTGTGCACACAATACGAGTAATGAGAGGAGTGGGCAGCAGAGGATAGCGAATGCTTGGCGCATGAGCTGGCAGCAGGAAGGATGCTGCTCTGACCTGCGAATGCACATTCAACGCGGGGGAATAGTGTGACCTTTGTCCTATAACGACCTGAGTAAAGGTGTTGGGTGATGGCGTCATCAACAGAAACAGTGATGCAGTCGTATGCAGATCCTAGATTAGCTACTTTCTGTGAGTTAATATGTATCACTTTAGGAAATATTGTTATGAAATTGTCCGCCAGTTTCGATTTCCGTATTCGTAAATAGGACATGTTTCCTGAGAAAACTTATAAAACGTACTGAAAAAAAAATGACTTGGGTTAGGTTATTTAAGCCCTGAGTGGCACTTTTATGCACACAATGGGCTAAATCGCCAGGTCACAAGGACCCCAAGGGCTCAGAGAAGGGTAGGACACCCAACGGACAACTGTTTAGGAGATGATGGAAGCTCCTCGTCAACACCATCCAGCGTGTTCTTTACCGTGGTTGCCCAGGGGTTTGGGGGGAGGGGGCCATGACAGCTCTTTTGCCTCTATGCCCTTATGAAGGGAAATTGTTTTTAAATTTTTATTTAATATTATTTCAGGTTGCTTTAAGTTATATCTTTAGAAAGGAATAAAACAATAATTAATGTAACAATATTCAAATATGTATTCATTTAAGAGATTTATTATATTTTTATTTTGCATTATTGTCAGAATTATTCGTTTATCAGGTATATCCTACAACTACCTGTCACAATATTTTAGTAAAATTCGTAAAAAATTTCCCTCCATACGTGACGTCATTAAAATAGATGTCATGGCCTTAATCATCGAGGTAGTCTTGGTTTAGCGGAGATCAATCGCAATGCTGACAGAGTTGTGATTCGAACCTGGGAACTACAAATTACGAACCAATCCCCTCCTCAATGCAGAATAGCACTTATATATATGTATAATTTATAATAATTATTATGCTTAAAATTTTTTGTGTTTTAAATTTAAAATAAATTTATTAAACACTTTTTCCCCCCTGAATATTTCAGTCATTTTTATTTGACGTTTTTCTTATTGTCTCTTCTTCTGGTATTATTGATTCTACTTTTTGATATGAAGTATGGTGCAAGTCTTGTTTGTGATCATAAACAGATATAAAATAATTTTGGTTTCGATCGTGTTTTGCATATTCGTGAACTCGAAAATGATTTTCGGCATGTCATCGTCCGACTGGGTTGGGTTGTTTTACCTCTGAACGGCACTTTTTTGCACACCATGGGCTAAATGGCCAGGTCACATGGACCCCGAAGGCTCAGAGAAGGTTGGGGGAGGGGACCCACTGGAACAGCTGTTGGGAGACAGATGGTAGCCTCCCGTCAAGGCCATCCAGCGTGTTCTTTAACGTGCACAGGGTATGGCTCTCCCACACACGGGGCCACGGCTTAACGTCCCATCCGACGGACGGCTGCCTTTCCAAGCCCATCGGTGTCCCCTACTGACCGTGGGCAGGGCGGGGAATTTTGCGGAGATAAATCTCAACGCTGACCCAGCTGGGACTCGAACCTGGGAACTGCAGATTACGAGCCTAGCGCTCGTCCGACTGTCTTTTTGGGCATTCAGCGCTTGAACAGTTCAAGCTAGGGTGGAAATTTGATATTGTGACGTATTTTCATCGGGGTCTGCGAACATGGATAGTGCTTCGAAATAATTAAAAGCATTTGCAATAGGGCAATTTTACAAGAGGATCTCTCTCTAACCATTTTTCATCAAATTTTTTCCTATTTATAGAGAGCATTTCTTCAAATACTGTTGTGTAGGTCTTAGGTTCCAAAACAATGATTCTGCACATGCATTATAATAAAGCTTGCTAACAATCTTTCACTTTGTGAAAAAAGGTGTTGGGTTATTTTACCTCAAAGCGGCACTTTTGTGCACGCAATTAGCTAAACATCCAGGTCACAAGGACCCCAAGATCTCTGAGCTGGGTTAGGCAAGGGACCCATTGAATAATTCTTAGGAGACAGATGGGATTCTCCGTCCAAGGCTATGTGGAGTGTTCTTTGACGTGCAGTTGGTATGGCTTTCCGGAACACTGCTTAATCGACGGACAGTGGCCTTTCCTAATCCATTGGTATCCCTTTTCTCAACGGTGGCAGTTAACGGAGAAATTCTCAACGCAGCCACGGGACTCGTACCTGGGATATCAGATTGCGAGCCTTGCAAGCTACTGATCGAGCCAACTCCCATCACCGTGAACTAAAAGGATGCGTTTTGATAAACGATCAGAATATATGAGAGAGTTTGCGCAATATGTGCTGCACCTTTAGTTTTTCTGGTTACAAAGACCCCAACACTCGGAACAGGTTTCAGGAAAGGGAAACTATTAGAAATGTTGGGTTGTTTTACCTCTGAGCGGCACTTTTTTGCACACCATGGGCTACATGGCCAGGTTACAAGGACCCCGAAGGCTCAGAGAAGGTTGGGGGAGGGGACCCACTGGAACAGCTGCTGGGAGACAGATGGTAGCCTCCCGTCAAGGCCATCCAGCGTGTTCTTTAACGTGCACAGGGTATGGCTCTCTCCCGCACACGGGACCACGGCTTAACGTCCCATCCGACGGACGGTAGCCTTTCCAAGCCCATCGGTGTCCCCTACTGACCGTGGGCAGGGCGGGGAATTTTGCGGAGATAAATCTCAACGCTGACCCAGCTGGGACTCGAACCTGGGAACTACAGATTACGAGCCTGGCGCGCTACCGACTGAGCCACCCCCGCCCCCTATTAGAAGGAGATGGTTGGTTGCTGTCATCAAACACATCCAGTATGTTTCTATAGTGCACAGGGTTATGGCTTAACTTGCGTACGGAATCACAGTTTACCATTCCATCCAACGAACGGAAGTGTTCCGCACTGAGGGCGGACAAGTGATGCCAATATCACCTTCCACATTACACAGGTGAGCTACAATTCCCATCAAAACAATGAGATTAGCATGCATCGGATGATCACACCAACTCGCGAATCCCACACAAATACGTTCACCCTGTTTTACATCGCTAACAAAAGGAGACGAAAAAGACTCCGCCCTTCCGAAAACAGAATTTGAAAAGAATTGCAGAGACAAAATGAAAGGCTGCTGTGGACTTCGAACAGCGCGTGAAATTAGGAAGTTTCTCTGAACGTAAAACAATACAAAATGAAATTCAAGCTCAAAGTTTCCGTTGATTTGAGTGGGCCTGAAGGATAAATAGATTTGTGGATGAGACAGCAACAGGAAAAAGGGCTAAAGGAAATCCGCAGCAAAAATGAATCATGCGATATAAAGAGATCTGGATTTGGGTTGGGTTGTTTTACCTCTGAGCGGAACTTTTTTGCACACCATGGGCTAAATGGCCAGGTCACATGGACCCCCGTAGGCTCAGAGAAGGTTGGGGGAGGGGACCCACTGGAACAGCTGTTGGGAGACAGATGGTAGCCTCCCGTCAAGGCCATCCAGCGTGTTCTTTAACGTGCACAGGGTATGGCTCTCCCGCACACGGGGCCACGGTTTAACGTCCCATCCGACGGACGGCGGCATTTCCAAGCCCATCGGTGTCCCCTACTGACCGTGGGCAGGGCGGGGAATTTTGCGGAGATAAATCTCAACGCTGACCCAGCTGGGACTCGAACCTGGGAACTACAGATTACGAGCCTGGCGCGCTACCGACTGAGCCACCCCCGCCCCGGGCCTGAAGGATAAATAGATTTGTGGATGAGACAGCAACAGGAAAAAGGGCTAAAGGAAATCCGCAGCAAATATGAATCATACAATATAAAGAGATCTGGAATAACTGAATATTATTATTATTTCAATAATCGGATTGATCAGATAGAGAATATATATTGTGGAAGAAATTTGATGTTGATTCGAAGAGTTACTGCTGAGAATTTTTTTTTCCCTTCTTATTCATCAGTTTTGTCCCTTAAAAACAGAATGGCATATTCAATTCGCAATTTTATTCGAACCTAGAGAATGTTGACGCTAAAAAATTCAAGATAAAAACAAAGTACCGTAGCGGAAGATTTAGAAATTTCTAAACACGGAAGTAATATTTATTCAAATTGAAATTGAAGTGCAGCTAAATTTGCATCCATATATAACTTTCTTTTCAAATATTCTGATCATCTTTGGGCAATAGTTTGTAGCTTTGAAAATGGTCCACTATTGAAAATGTAAGAAGGTAATGAAAGTTGAAAATGTCTCTCCTGATATGTGTAACTAAGATAAAGTGATCACTAAGAATTCATAAAGGTTTTCATCATTTATTCATTTGCTGAAGTGTGGGAATTAAATACACCCAAAGCTCGTTGAGTGATAGTATTATGTGGTGATTTTGAAAGAACTTACAGACGGAAAATTAAGTTTTTCTTTGAGAAGTCATCATAAAATTCTGTCTCATATTCCAGAAAGAGCAATTATACTTACGGGCAATTATATTAATGATTTCCATTGACGCTTTGAAAGATGAATTTACGAAATAATTGAAAAGCACAAATCTACTTAAGTTGGGTTGTTTTACCTCTGAGCGGCACTTTTTTGCACACCATGGGCTAAATGGCCAGGTCACATGGACCCCGAAGGCTCAGAGAAGGTTGGGGGAGGGGACCCACTGGAAGAGCTGTTGGGAGACAGATGGTAGTCTCCCGTCAAGGCATCCAGTGTGTTCTTTAACGTGCACAGGGTATGGCTCTCCCGCACACGGGGCCACGGTTTAACGTCCCATCCGAAGGACGGCGGCCTTTCCAAGCCCATCGGTGTCCCCTACTGACCGTGGGCAGGGCGGGGAATTTTGCGGAGATAAATCTCAACGCTGACCCAGCTGGGACTGGAACCTGGGAACTACAGATTACGAGCCTGGCGCGCTATCGACTGAGCCACCCCCGCCACACAAATCTACGTAAAGGAAACATTTAATGAATTATTTAAAGATCACTAAATTGTTGTTTCAGGTTTATCTCTGTAAAGATTAACCATCTTCTCGTGGTTGTCTTCTTCTTCAATTCGCTCTCTATATACAATTATATTTCATGAAAATAATGTCTACCAGAACACTTATATTCACCTGATAAAACTTATTGTACTAAACCACTATACACCCAGCGGCCATTTATTAGATACAGTTCATGGTATGTCAAAAGTAACTCTGATATAGAATTCAGTAACTTCTTAAATACGAAAAAATGTGACTGAAGGTAATTTAAAGATCTCAATCAAATTTATTTCAATCTCGATTTTTGATAATATTTATTCGGTATTTAGAGAGTTACGGAAATTGGAACGTTTAATAGCAACAATTGCAGTTTTAATAATTATTCTGAAAATTTATAAAAATAAAATGGAAGCAATAACCGTTATACTAAGCTTTATTAATACTTGTAAGAGTATTTTTTAGCAGTTCGTGTAATAATTATGTTTCGCCAATTTTGGATTTTTCTTTTTTTTTTTTCAGAACGAGTTAACTTGTTAAATGTTTCAGCTTCACCCTTTAAATACCGAATGCATATTTTTGAAAATGGAGATTGAAATAGGTTTAATCGAGATCTCTAATTTATCTTGTCATGTCCTGCCATCCTCTCAGACCTTCTCTTTGGCATATAAACTGACAGGCTCCTGTCAGACCTCTGTGGCAAGCAGCTGCTTGAGGGGGTATTTATTTTTTTTCATAAAAAAACTTATTTAAGAAGTTTGCGTGTTTTATATCTGAGTTACTATTAACAAAACATAGAACTGTAAATAAACTGTAACATAAAATGGCTGCTGAGTGTATGTCATTATAGAGAAAGTTGTCTGTACAAAACATGCGAAACCAGCTTCAAAATTAACTTCGTTCTTTGCATTGCTAAAGGTAGAAAACAATTCCCCCCCCCCAAAAAAAAATTGCAAATTCTAAATTTATTCTAGAGACTGTATTTAAATTACCCAATGTAATTCACTGGATAACCTATCGATTTTTAAAAATATTATTAAGTTTTTTAAACTGCATTTCACCGAATTATAAGTTACGTAGCACTTCAGAATAGAAAAAAAAATATTTGAAATGAAGAGAAAAAAGAAGAGCTTTTCGATCAATTTTTCTTTGTCGCGACATAATTGACGACTGAAACTTTTCCATTTATTAAAAGTTCTTCCCCAGCCTTCCCTTTCTTTTTTAAAGATTGCCCATTTTCTAAACGATACATTTAGAACAGACTGAAGAAACAGCTGGGACGATAAGGAACGACACTTAAATGAGATTTTTAATTAACACGCTCATTGCCACATGAACACACAATCAGCGTTCATCTCCTGACAACTCTAGCAAACATTTCCAGCAGCTATCTCCTGACATCAGCATTTCTGAATCACTAATGAACACGTCTCCCGAACATCCTCTGAACAACAAAGTTTGAGCGGGGATGGTACTGCATGCCGAACAGTCACTGGCTGCTCCTTCCCTTTCTTGAGAGAGCAGTTTCTCCAACAACAACCTCCCCACTATAAAGGCTGCCATCCCAACTCGCAAGATTAATCTCGCCGTGTTCCTCTCCCATCTCTCTCGCTCCTCTCAGCCTCCCACCTCCTCTCATATGCATAGACCAAATGGGAGAGGAGAGAGAGGAAAGAACGGACGTTAATGTCAACGTCAGCTACTAACATCCCCATCACTGCACTCTCCCCTCCCTCCCTACTCCCATTCTGTTACCTCCTGGGCGGAATTTAAATGGGGTTACCAGATCGATACTTGGTCTAATTGAATCGTCTGGGGAACGCCATTTTAGTAGGGAGGACGCATAGTGCTGGGGTGGGGATGGAGAAGGGGTGGTATAAAATGTGTAGGGGAGGAGGGGACTAAGTCATTCGTCTACTACTGCTTACTGCGAAACAGTAGCAAAGCATTGGTGGATGGTGGGAGGTTTGCGTGAGGGCGGACGAAGCAATTGCTTTGAAAGGGATGAAATATTGCCTCTCTAAAACAGCTACTAAGGAATTTGAAGAGGATTGTGATGATGTGACTGGCGTGCATCCGGCAGAGATGAAAAATCTTCGCGTCTTTAGTTAGTTCATTAAAAAGAGCAGTTTATAGAGAGGAAGAATCATTGGTTAGGTCTATTATCTTTCAGCGAATGGTGAGGAAGGTCTGCATTGCTTCAACTGAGTGTTTAGTCTGCTGCGACAGGATTCAATTTAAAGCGATCATTGCGTTCCGCATCCCTCGAAAACTGATTCAAAACCTGAAAAATAGATATTTGGGTGAAATTGATGCCTAGAAACTTGACATGTCATCTAGATCAGGGATTTTAAAGTAAAATGTTGGGAAAAAGCTGCAGGAAGCACCTTAAATTTCAACTTTTGATTTTTCAGCTGTAAGGAAAAGAATAAAAGTTTATGTTTTAAAACGTATTCGTGTGATATATGAATTTTAATAAATGAATAATAATTCGATTTTTTATTATTTGAAAAGAATGGAATTTTTTTTCTACGAATGTCGAAATCCATGTCACTTCTATCTCATAGACCTATTCACTCACCTTTGTGAATACCTCATTGAAATTAAATCTAATTATATTAAGTAACAAGTATAATAAATTAAATAAAATGTTCTTTTCGTATTTAGTGTTAATACAACAAATTTGTGTTATTAGTGCTATCTGTTTTGCCATTCTGTTTTTTTTTTTTAAAAGTGCCTTGGAAAAATGCTGTTCTTTTTTTGGGGGGAAGACAAGGAAAAAGTGTGAAAAATCCTGATGTAGAGGATGTCTGTCTAAACCTGGACATTCAAAGCTTCTTTCAGCATTTAATTTTCAAAAGATAAATAAAACCTGGTAGTAGAGTCCTGTGGCCGAGTGGTTAGCTCGCTTGGCTACTGATCTTAAGGTACCTGGGTTCGAACCCCGGGTTAAGGCATGGATGTTCGTGTTGTTTTCTGCTGAGGTCCTGCCATCCTCTCAGATCTTCTACTGTGACATATAAATTGACAGGCTCCTGTCAGACCTCTGTGGCAAGCAGCTGCTTGAAGGGGTATTTATTATTTTTATTATAGTAGAGTGGTTAGCAAGCTTGGCTACTTATCAAAGGGATCCTGGTTCGAGCCCAGCATAAGGTTTGAACTTTTCTGTGTTACCTTTCTCACATCTCCTATATGGTGTATTAAACTGGCAGGCTTCTGTCAGACCTTTGTAGGAGGCAGGCTTCTGAAAGTCTATGCTTTATAAACAAACAGCTGTTTGAGGGGTAATTTATTTTTACAATCGAAACGTAATTCTGCATTCGGTGTTGGTATTAATAAAAAATAAATAAATACCCCCTTCAAGCAACTGCTTGCCAGAGAGGTCTGAGAGGATGGCAGGACCTCAGCAGAAAAACGACACATACATCCATATCTTACCCGGGGCTCGAACCCAGGTTCCTTAGATCAGTACTAAATAAAAATTATGTTTTAAATTAAAATCAAAGAAATTACCCTCAAGCAGCTATTTGTCCCAGAAGTGAATGAAATATGTCACATAAAGTGAATTTGTGACGAAGGTTAGATCTCAGTAGACAGTCACCACAAAAAAAAATTCTTTTTCTTATCCTAAGTCCAATTCCAGTTTCCTTAGACCCGACAGCCAAGCACGCTTACTTATATCATTTATCTACGGTAGAAAGATACAGTTTTATTTCTATATTCTAAGTTCAGGGGCGGGGTGGCTCAGTCGGTAGCGCGCCAGGCTCGTAATCTGTAGTTCCCAGGTTCGAGTCCCAGCTGGGTCAGCGTTGAGATTTATCTCCGCAAAATTCCCCGCCCTGCCCACGGTCAGTAGGGGACACCGATGGGCTTGGAAAGGCCGCCGTCCGTCGGATGGGACGTTAAGCCGTGGCCCCGTTTACGGGAGAGACATACCCTGTGCACGTTAAAGAACACGCTGGATGGCCTTGACGGGAGGCTACCATCTGTCTCCCAACAGCTGTTCCAGTGGGTCCCCTCCCCCAACCTTCTCTGAGCTTCCGGGGTCCAGGTGACCTGGCCATTTAGCCCATGGTGTGCAAAAAAGTGCCGCTCAGAGGCAAAACCACCCAAATATTCCAAGTTCATCTCTAGATTATCATTATTCAACGATAAGATTTTAAATAATAATCCGCCTGAAATGTGACCGTTTTTGCAGATCTCATGAACTTTAGCAAATTCTGAAAACTTTTTTACACTGTAAATGAAATAAACACATTTTGAGTCCCAAGTCAACAACCTTGTCTGTGTTCTCAATTAACCCGCTCGAAACATTTCACCCTATTAGTTGTTAGAGCCTATCTGTTAAAAGAATCACATCTCACGTGTCCAAGAAAGCAAGCTTGATGAGAAAACCCCAAGAAAAGTAGGTCACCGCCACCTTGACTCTGTTCGTCATGAAAGACTATCCCTGCTCTGTCTGATAACCATAACCCACACCGAACAGGGTGGAGACTGGACACGATGAAAAGACATCCTCACATTAATCAAGGCTTCGTTCGCGCGCTCTAGCGAGACCTTCTCCCCCGTGATCTTCTTTCCCTAATTGCTATCGTCGGAAAATATCTCCCTGTCGATTTTGTTTTTTACTCTCTCTGAACACGATGACCTGGATTTGTTTTCGTACGTGTAGTGTTGAAAACTTTTTCCTGTTGGGTTGGGTTGTTTTACCTCTGAGAGTCACTTTTTTGCACACCATGGGCTAAATGGCCAGGTCACATGGACCCCTAAGGCTCAGAGAAGGTTGGAGGAGGGGACCCACTGGAACAGCTGTTGGGAGATATATGGTAGTCTCCCGTCAAGGCCGTCCAGCGTGTTCTTTAATGTTGGGTTGTTTTACCTTTGAGCGGCACTTTTTTGCACACCATGGGCTAAATGGCCAGGTCACATGGACCCCGAAGGCTGAGAGAAGATTGTGGGAAGGTACTCACTGGACTTGCAGCTGTTGGGAAACAGATGGTACCCTCCCGTCAAGGCCATCCAGCGTGTTCTTTAACGTGCATAGGGTATGGCTCTCCCGCACACGTGGCCACGACTCAACGTCCTATCCAACGGACGGCGGGCTTTTCAAGCCCATCGGTGTCCCCTCCTGACCGTGGGCAGGACGGGAATTTTGCGGAGATAAATTTCAACTCTCTCCCAGATAGGACTCGAATCTGGGAGCTACAGATTACGAGCCTGGCGCGCTACCGACTGAGCCACCCCGCCCCATATTTTATGATTAACAGATTATTTTAGAAGTTAAAAATTTAGATTTCCACCTCCATAATATGAAAATTCTTCATTTGCCTCTTTGATCTAGGCGATGGATATAAAGATTTCAAACATGATGACTCCCATCGATGCTAGAAGTTACAATTTATACTCGCGTATTTAACTTTCAGCAAAGTTTAATAAAAAAAGTACCAACGATTTTTATTTCTAAATCGCGGTTAGCACACGTCAGTCATGCCAATGGAAATTTTAAAACTCGAACGTTCATAACAGCAGTTGCGTGACTTTAATAACACAGTGTATAACTTTTTTCCATACCCAACGGCATTTGTCAACATCAGATGTAAAGAGGCTAGTGCCCTGGTCACGTGACCAGACCTACGTGTGACGTGTGTGCGCGTGACCGCCTGCGGGAACCACACTTCTCTATTGGAGAGACATTTAGTTTGGGTGGAGCCAAAAAACAACGCTTTTAACGCATGCGGTTTAATAAAGAAGAAGAGTGCCTCGAGGTAATGAAGATGATATTCTAATCTTTTTTTTTTGCCTTACCTTTCCCGGTATGTTCAGCACGAGGACCCATTTCTTTGTTGATCATCAGATCTCTGGAAAGGATGCACGCACGTTGTAAATATTTGGTAATAAGAAAGTTCCTGGAGGTGTTTATTCTTAGGAAGGGATCCTGTTTTATAAGTGATAAATAGAGGTGTTTATTCTCTGCCTTTCGTTGCAATGAGATTGCGAGAAGGATTTTTATTTGAATCAAGTGGCCATTTCGAATTTAAAGACAGTGCAACAAGAAGCTTTGCGAGTATTTCTAGAAGTGCATCTCTATAAATTTGGCTAATGAAACAAAAAAAGTGATGTATGCAAATTTGTTCCTCGTTTTTTTGTTTGACAGGTTGCATAGATTTTATTTTAGCGACAAATTTTTTTTATTGTTATATAATCGGGTTAAATGAAGAAGTCACAAGAAACACCACCTACGAGTATAATTTTCAGCAAGTGCTACGTTGAAAATTTTTAGCTCTTGAAACAGTTTCTATATATATATATCATGTTCAGTTTTTTAATTTTATAACTCTTTCTACATATTCTGCTCTAGTTTTTAAACATTGAAACTGTTTCTACACATTTTTTTCCTGAAAAACTACGTTCCCACGTTTAAGTAAAAATTCTTGCTATGAAAACTTTTTTACTACATTCGGTTCAATTTTTTTACCTCTGGAACTCCGTTCCCGCACAGTTTGTATATTTGTGGCCTATATGCAGTGGTTTCCTTTTTGTATTTATGGCCTATATGCAGTGGTTTCCTTTTTGTATTTGTGGCCTATATGCAGTGGTTTCCTTTTTGTATTTGTGGCCTATATGCAGTGCTTTTCTTTTTGTATTTGTGGCCTTTATGCAGTGCTTTTCTTTTTGTATTTGTGGCCTATATGCAGTGCTTTCCTTCTTGTATTTGTGGCCTATACGCAGTGCTTTCCTTTTTGTATTTGTGGCCTATATGCAGTGGTTTCCTTTTTGTATTTGTGGCCTATATGCAGTGGTTTCCTTTTTGTATTTGTGGCCTATATGCAGTGGTTTCCTTTTTGTATTTGTGGCCTATATGCAGTGCTTTTCTTTTTGTATTTGTGGCCTATATGCAGTGCTTTTCTTTTTGTATTTGTGGCCTATATGCAGTGCTTTCCTTCTTGTATTTGTGGCCTATACGCAGTGCTTTCCTTTTTGTATTTGTGGCCTATATGCAGTGGTTTCCTTTTTGTATTTGTGGCCTATATGCAGTGGTTTCCTTTTTGTATTTGTGGCCTATATGCAGTGGTTTCCTTTTTGTATTTGTGGCCTATATGCAGTGCTTTTCTTTTTGTATTTGTGGCCTATATGCAGTGCTTTTCTTTTTGTATTTGTGGCCTATATGCAGTGCTTTCCTTCTTGTATTTGTGGCCTATACGCAGTGCTTTCCTTTTTGTATTTGTGGCCTATATGCAGTGGTTTCCTTTTTGTATTTGTGGCCTATATGCAGTGGTTTCCTTTTTGTATTTGTGGCCTATATGCAGTGGTTTCCTTTTTGTATTTGTGGCCTATATGCAGTGGTTTCCTTTTTGTATTTGTGGCCTATATGCAGTGGTTTCCTTTTTGTATTTGTGGCCTATATGCAGTGCTTTCCTTTTTGTATTTGTGGCCTATATGCAGTGGTTTTTTTTTTTGTATTTGTGGCCTATATGCAGTGGTTTCCTTGCATTCAACAGAAAGATTATTTTTAGCTCCGGATATTTCGTTCTCAAGCATCCATTCTGTTGATTCTTTTTTTTCTGTGGAAACTCCGTTTTCACCTATTCTACATAAATTTTTAGCTGCAGAAATTCCTTTCCCACTCAAGCGGTTGAAGATTTCAGTTGTAATAACTCCGCATCCATTCTCTTCAAATTTTTAGATGTAAAAATTTATCCTGCACACTCTTTTCACATTTACAGCGAAGAAAATTCCACTCCTGTAGGAATTTATCAAAATTTAAGCTATGAGAACTTCACTTTTTAATTTTCAATTATGGAAAAACCTTTCCCACTCTTAAAAAGAAAGAAAAATGAACTTGATTCCAATTTACAATTAAATTAATTTTACTCCTAAGCGCAATTTTTTTAAATTTAAGCTAAAAGAAGAATTTCCTTTCGAAATTTCCAACTGTACAGAAACTATTTCCCCATTCTAGTTTAAAAAAAAGCACACACAACTGAATTTGAGGACGCCGTCCCTGTGTTTTCGTTCTGTTTGTTGGGTTGTTTTACCTCTGAGCGGCACTTTTTTTTGCACACCATGGGCTGAATGGCCAGGTCACAAGGACCCCGAAGGCTCGGAGAAGGTTGGGGGAGGAGATCCACTGGAAGAGCTGTTGGGAGACAGCGTGTTCTTTAACGTGCACAGAGTATGGCTCTCCCACACACGGGGCCACGGATTAACGTCCCATCCGACGGACGGTGGCCTTTCCAAGTCCATCGGTGTTCCCTACTGACCGTGGACAGAGCGGGGAATTTTACGGAGATAAATCTCAACGCTGACCCAGCTGGGGCTCGAACCTGGGAACTGCAGATTACGAGCCTGGTTCGTTACCGACTGAGCCATTCCCGCCCCTTCATGCGCAAGAATACCTATGCCAGTTAAAGGGTATATTTGGATGGCCATTTCGGGAAACTTCTTTCTCTTAAAAGCTGTCCTTTGGCCCTTGCCAGATATGAGCCTTTTGGGGTCTCACTCACTCTGACAACTCAGAACTTTCCGCGTTACTCCGCGTTAAATCTCAACGCTGCCCTAGCTGGGACTCGAACCTGAGAACTATAGATTACGAGCCTGGCGCGCTATCGACTGAGCCACCCTCGCGCCTTTTCGTTCTGTACTTAACACTGAGTATGTGAATGAAGAAGGCAATTTTCCCAATCCACTAACCACGTACCTTAATCCAGAGAGAGATGAAGAATCTCCTCCCACCCCCTTCGGCGACGAAATGTTTTTGAAGAAAGGCAGGCCCAACCGGAACGAGCCACACGAATCAGCCTTCTCACCCTCCACCTGATATGCAGGCTCGTCTATCATCCTGACGTCACGGGAAGTGAAGGGGAAGATGATGGTGGTTGCCATGGAACTGGAAAACAAGAGGTAGGCAGTTTGGAGGTGGCTGTTGACCCGTGTCAAGGTGGCGGGATGGATGGAAGGGTGGAAATCGTCTTTTAGCATCCACTTTGAATGCAAATTAAAAAACACCAGAGACGGAGTTTTGAAGAAAAAAAAATGAATTAGGTAGGTCCTGCAACGAATTCATTTAGGATTTCCATTTGTGAAGAAATATGCTAAACGAAATATTGGTGTGTGCAAAGAGTAAAGCCTTTTGGGTACAAAGCATTTTGATTAAATGAAAAGGGCGAAGAAGGCTTAACCGTTTTGTATTTCAAGCCTGTTTTAAAAATCGCTTTCCTCTTTTTTCAGTTTAAGGAAAGTAAGTCCATCCCCCCCCCCTCTATATTCTTTTATTTAAGAAGGAAAGCACATTTTATCACTTCTCAGTTTCAAGAAGTACGTTTTTCACTTCTGAGTCTTCTCAGTTTGAAGAAAGCAAGTACTTTATTTCTTTGTCTGTCAGTTTCACAGCTGCTTGCCACAGAGGTCTGACAGGAGCCTGCCAATTTATATGCCATAGTAGAATGCAAGTACTTTTTTAACGATTCTACTGATCTAAGGGACCTGGGTTCGAGCCCCGGGTAAGGCATGGATGTATGTGTCGTTTTTCTGCTGAGGTCCTGCCATCTTCTCAGACCTTCTGCTATGGCATATAAACTGACAGGCTCCTGTCAGACCTCTGTGGCAAGCAGCTGCTTGAGGGGGTATGTCCTCTCATTTTAAAAGAGGCAAGCACTTTTTTAACACTTCTATATCCTTTTAAACACAATTTTATCCATTCTGTTAGCTCAACTGGGATTTTCTTCTACCCTCCGAAGAAATAAAAATCCGAAAAGTAAGTCCATCCCCCCCCCCCCCTCTCTTCTATATTCTTTTAAGAAGGAAAGCACATTTTATCACTTCTCAGTTTCAAGAAGTATATTTTTCACTTCTGTGTCTTCTCAGTTTGAAGAAAGCAAGTACTTTTTTATTTCTATGTCTGTCAGTTTAAGGAATGCAAATACTTTTTTAAGGCTTCTATGTTTCCTCATTTTAAAAAAGGCAAGTACTTTTTTATATCTATGTCTGTCACTTTAAGGAATGCAAATACTTTTTTAACGCTTCTATGTCCTCTCATTTTAAAAGAGGCAAGTACTTTTTTATTTCTATGTCTGTCAGTTTAAGGAATAAAAATAAAATAAATACCCCCTCAAGCAGCTGCTTGCCACAGAGGTTTGACAGGAGCCTGCCAGTTTATATTCCATAGTAGAATGCAAGTACTTTTTTAACGATTCTATGTCCTCTCAGTTTAAAAGAGGCAAGTACTTTTTTAACATTTCTATATCCTTTTAAACACACAATTTTATCCATTCTGTTAGCTCAATTGGGATTTTTTCTGCCCTCCGAAAAAAAAATCCGGAAAGTAAGTCCACCCCCCCCCCTTCTATATTCTTTTAAGAAGGAAAGCACATTTTATCTCTTCTCAGTTTCAATCAGTTTCAAGAAGTACATTTTTCACTTCTGTGTCTTCTCAGTTTGAAGAAAGCAAGTACTTTTTTTATTTCTGTCTGTCAGTTTAAGGAATGCAAATACTTTTTTAACACTTCTATGTCCTCTTATTTTAAAAGAGGCAAGTACTTTTTTATTTCTATGTCAGTTTAAGGAATGCAAATACTTTTTTAACACTTCTCTGTCCTCTCATTTTAAAAGAGGCAAATACTTTTTTTTATTTCTGTCTGTCAGTTTAAGGAATGCAAATACTTTTTTAACACTTCTATGTCCTCATTTTAAAAGAGGCAAGTACTTTTTTATTTCTATGTCTGTCAGTTTAAGGAATGCAGATACTTTTTTAACGCTTCTATGTCCTCTCATTTTAAAAGAGGCAAGTACTTTTTTAACACTTCTATGTCCTTTTAAACACAATTTTATCCATTCTGTTAGCTCAACTGGGATTTTTTCTGGCTTCCGAAGCAATAGAAATTCAAGGTACAGTCGCTCAAAAAATATCCGGTGACACGAAGGTTGCCAGATCACTAATTTCTAAAAAAAACGTTGCCAGATATTTTTTCTGAATTCTGTAATCAACCATAGTGTTCGGGTATTTTTTTGAGTGACTGTACCTGATTCCTATCATTCTCATAAATAAATAAATAAATAAATACCCCCTCAAGCAGCTCACTTACTTTTTAGTGGAGTGTATCCTAACATCAATTCTCAAAAGGTTTCGAATGTCTCACATGAGCAATTTTTTATTTTACAAAAGTTTTCGTATTTTTGACTTCAAGTGTTCAGAAATAGCTAAGGTGCTAACTGAGACTACGTTCCTTAAAGAGTTTTAAACCTAATAGTAGTTTTCATGGTTAAAATTTATTGAAATCAAATATTTTATGTCGTTTTTACTTTACTAAGGCATGGATGTTGTATTGTTTTTCTGCTGAGGTCCCGCCTCTTCACAGACCTTCTACTATGGCGGATAAACTGACAGCTTCCTGTCAGACCTCTGTAGCAAGCAGCTGCTTGAGGGGATGTTTATTTTTTTGTTAGCTTTTATTTTATCCTAAGGATTTTTTCTTCTACTTTAGTATCTTTTTTACATTTTTCTTTATCTCGTGGTTATTTTTTACGATCCTTAGGCTACGTTAAAATTAATTTGTAATAATTAAAATAACTGTAATCGAGGGGTTGTTGTGTTGTTTTACCTCTGAGCGGCACTTTTTTGCACACCATGGGCTAAATTGGCCAGGTCACATGGACCCCGAAGGCTCAGAGAAGGTTGGGGAGGGGACCCACTGGAACAAGCTGTTGGGAGACAGATGGTAGCCTCCCGTCAAGGCCATCCAGCGTGTTCTTTCACGTGCACAGGGTATGGCTCTCCCGCACACGGGGCCACGGCTTAACGTCCCATACGACGGACGGCGGCCTTTCCAAGGCCATCGGTGTCCCCTATTGACCGTGGGCAGGGCGGGGAATTTCTGCGGAGATAAATCTCAACGCTGACCCAGCTGGGACTCGAACCTGGGAACTACAGATTACGAGCCTGGCGCGCTACCGACTGAGCCACCCCCGCCCATGTAATCGAGGGGACTACTTTTTGTAACAGTTATATATTTCTCCAACTTTTCTTAGTTCAACCGTCATAGTGACTGAGTGGTTAGCATGCTTGGCTACGAATCAAAGGGATCTAGGATCAAGCCCCGATAAGAAGAATGAAGAACACGAGATTATCCGGATCTCGGACCCAGATCTCTTTCATGTGTAGTCAAGCTGCTGACCATCAGATCATATATTTAAACTATTTTTGAGGGTTTTTTTTTTCATGAACTATGATACTGGTGGCATAAGTTCCAGCTTCGGTAACTCTTGGAATATTGTTGAATATCAACATTTAGAGATTAATTTGAGATATCTCCATAAAAAAAATTTAAGAGATACGGAACTTCGAATGCATTTTTTTTTTTTGTTCATTTTTCATCTTTCCAGTGGCCGAATGGTTAGGCGCTTGGCTAACGTTTAAAAAAAGGGTTGGGTTGTTTTACCTCTGAGCGGCACTTTTTTTGCACACCTTGGGCTAAATGGCCAGGTCACATAGACCCCGAAGGCTCAGAGAAGGTTGGGGGAGGGGACCCACTGGAACAGCTGTTGGGAGACAGATAGTAGCCTCCCGTCAAGGCCATCCAGCGTGTCCTTTAAAGTGCACAGGATATGGCTCTCCCGCACACGGGGCCACGGCTTAACGTCCCATCCGACGGACGGCGGCCTTTCCAAGCCCATCGGTGTCCCCTACTGACCGTGGGCAGGGCGGGGAATTTTTGCGGAGATAAATCTCAATGCTGACCCAGCTGGGACTCGAACCTGGGAACTACAGATTACGAGCCTGGCGCGCTACCGACTGAGCCACCCCCGCCCCTTTAAAAAAAAAGGGAACTCTTGTTCGAGCTCCAGATAAGGCATGGATGTTTCTTTGAGTTCTCTTTTTGCCGAGGTCTCGCTTTCCTCACAGACTTTATTTATGGCTTATTATAGCGACAGGCTCCTGTCAGACATTGATAGCAAACAGCTTCTTGAGGTATTTATGTTATTTACGTTATTTAGTACTTTTCTGTTATTCCAGTGTTTCGTTTTCAAACTAAATAAATAATCCTTCAGATATCTAGACTTGTACCACAGAGCTAATAATGCATTGGTAATGATTAGCGTGCTAGACTACTGATCTAAGTGACCTGGGTTCGAGCCCCGGGCAAGGCATGGATGTTTGTGTTGTTTTTCTGCTGAGGTCCTGCCATCCTCACAGACCTTCTACTATGCGTATAAACTATCAGGCTTTTTATTATTATAATTATTTAAATAATTAACGCGTTATTTAACTTAACAGAACCCGGTAAAAAAAGAATGTTTATTTCAAGCATTCATTATCAATCGAAGTGATATCAATCTCTTTTTCAACTCAAATGATCTGCAGCTGTCACTTCTGTGTAGCTTAGCTTCTTCTTTTTATTTTGCACCAGTTGTCTTTCTTCGCCATCCCATGGCCGAGTGGTTAGCGCGCTTGGCTACTGATCTAAGGGACCTGGGTTCGAGCCCCGGGTAAGGCATGGTTGTTAGTGTTGTTTTTCTGCGGAGGACCTGCCATCCTCTCAGAACTCCTACTATGGCATATAAACTGACAGGCTCCTGTCAGACCTCTGTGGCAAGCAGCTGCTTGAGGGGGTATTTTTTTTTGTCTTTCTTTTGGGGTCTCGCCTTCCTCAAAGATCTCTACGGCTTATTAAACTGACAGACTCCGCCAGACCTCTATGGCAGGCAGCTGTTTAATTGGGAATTTATATTTTATTTCCGATTAAAAACCTCCTATTCCGAAGAGATATTTTCCATCATATAAAACAATCCCAAAGCACAGCAGCAATTGTGAGTGATTGATGCTTATAAAAGAGTCGGTACTGGAAGAGTGGTGCATGACCTTTGAGTGACCTTTTTTCGAGTGCTGGAGGCAAAACACTGGAAGAGCAAAATGCGTTCTTTGAATTTTCAATTCGTGAGGAATGATGAGATTGGTCATCAGAGTCAACAAACACTTGTGAGCTGCATTTTGTATTGGCAATGAATTTGGAAATTTTTTTTTAGGTTCGTTTATCAAGATTGGATTGGATTGTTTTACCTCTGAGCGGCGCTTTTTTGCACACCATGGGCTAAATGGCCAGGCCACGAAGGCTCAGAGAAGGTTGGGGGAGGGGACCCACTGGAACAGCTGTTGGGAGACAGATGGTAGCCTCCCGTCAAGACCATCCAGCATGTTCTTTAACGTGCACAGGGTATGGCTCTCCCGTACACGGGGCCACGGCTTAACGTCATATCCGACGGACGGCGGCCTTTCCAAGCCCATCGGTGTCCCCTACTGACTGTGGGCAAGGCGGGGAGTTTTACGGAGATAAATCTCAACGCTGACCCAGCTGGGACTCGAACCTGGGAACTACAGATTACGAGCCTGGCGCGCTACCGACTGAGCCACCCCTGCCCCTGTTGTTTAATTGGGAATTTATATTTTATTTCCGATTAAAAACCCCCTATTCCGAAGAGATATTTTCCATCATATAAAACAATCCCAAAGCACAGCAGCAATTGTGAGTGATTGATGCTTATAAAAGGGTCGGTATTGGAAGAGTGGTGCATGACCTTTGAGTGACCTTTTCTCGAGTGCTGGAGGCAAAACACTGGAAGAGCAAAATGCGTTCTTCGAATTTTAAATTCGTGAGGAATGATGAGATTGGTCATCAGAGTCAACAAACACTTGTGAGCTGCATTTTGTATTGGCAATGAATTTGGGAATTTTTTTTAGGTTCGTTTATCAAGAAAATTGATATTCACTTTGTCAGCAGTCTGTCTGTAAACATTCAATGTTTTCGTTTTTAGAGATAAAAAAAATATATTTTTTGGCATAAGTACTAATGAATTATTAGGATTAACATTTTCTGAATCTCCTAATTGTTTTAATTGAAACGTTAGAAGACACTAAAATTGAAATATGGAAAAATTTTAAAGGACTATTGTAAACGATCTATTCCCAGCAGAAATCTGAAATTTGCACGGTAAAGTAGTCAAAGAGTTTAAATGTTTAATATGGTGGCAATGATTTGCCTCATTACTCCAAGAGGGGGGGGGGCTTAAATAAAAGCAAATTTTTTTAAGAGACAATAGAAAATTCTGGGAGGGTCGGATAGGTTCTAACGAACATTACTATCTGCTTTTTCGAAATTGTCCAGTGGTCCGAATTTCCACCGTTAGAAGGTGCAAGAGTCGGAATGACAAACTTTATTCTTTTTGAAAACGAAGTAGTTTTTTTTATGGTTTGGATCAAATAGAAAATTCTTCGTACTATAAAAGTTCACTTCTCCAAGCCCTAATTCCCTAAAAAAGTAACAGGAAAAAACGCCGCTGATGAAACCAAAAATTCTAAATAAAAAGATATTCTTAACAGAACTTTGAATGAAACATTTTTCTGTGATCAGCATCATTGTAGTCCATTCAGTACATCGTTCTGAAGCATTAAAGAAAGGGAAAATCATTAAAAGAAATTGCCACCGAAAAAGTCACATCGATTGCAATGGAAATAAGTTTCCAAAATAGTTTTCTTTAAAAAAAAAATTATAAATACACCAATCGAAAAAAAAAAAGGGGGGGGGGCGCCAGTATCGCAATCCGCAGTTCTCAGGTTCGAGTCTCAGCTGGGTCAGCGTTGAGATTTATCTCTGCAAAATTCCCCGCCCTGCCCACGGTCAGTAGGGGACACCGATGGGCTTGGAAAAACCGCCGTCCGTCGGATGGGACGTTAAGCCGTGGCCCGTGTGCGGGAGAGCCATACCCTGTGCACGTTAAAGAACACGCTGGATGGCCTTGACGGGAAGCTACCATCTGTCTCCCAACAGCTGTTCCAGTGGGTCCCCTCCCCCAACCTTCTCTGAGCCTTCGGGGTCCTTGTGATCTAGCCATTTAACCACTGTGTGCAAAAAAGTGCCGCACAGAAGTAAAACAACGCAACAAAAAAAAAAAATGTTGCTGGCGTTCTATTTTCTTTGAAACTACTTGTTCAATAAATAATTTAATCATTTGTGATTTTTATTTTTTAAGTACGCATAGTTTTTTTTAATATTTTTATTTTTTATTAATGTCTTTATTATTAATGACAAATTCATATGGGGGTGCTTTGTCACATAAAACCCCTATGTTTCCCCTGTTTTTGAATTTTTATATACACTATATCACTCTGCACCTTAAAAGCTTCCAGAAGTACTCCTGTTATGATGGCTTCTGTTGGAGAAATATAACGGAAGTTTGCAAACTTCGCTTTATTGAGAGCGAGAGAGAAAGAAAAATTACATAAGAAGTGTAGCAAAACGGAACGAAACTTAATGAACAAAGTATGTAGCGTCTTTGTTAGAACAAAAAACATACCAATGTCACCAACTATTTTCATCTTTCACAACATTCAGTAAGTATTCCGTAACTGAGGGAAATTTTCTGTAGTTTGTGATACTTTTAAGTCGTAATTTCATAAGCTTTCATTTGATATATAACTCGTAATGGTTTGTCTGCTTTTTTAAAATATATATTGTTTCTACAAATGAAACTGATCTGAGGGACCTGGGTTCGAGCCCCGGGTAAGACATGGTTGTATGTGTCGTTTTTCTGCTGAGGTCCTGCCATCCTCACAGACCTTCTACTATGGCATATAAACTGACAGGCTCCTGTCAGACCTCTGTGGCAAGCAGCTGCTTGAGGGGGTATTTATTTTTAAGGCCGTCCCGTATCCGAGTGGTTAGCACGCTTGGCTACTGAACGAAGGAACCTGGGTTCGAGCCCCGGATAAGGCATGGACGTTTGTGTTGTGTTTCTGCTGAGGTCCTGCCATCCTCACAGACTTTCTACTATGGCATATAAACTGACAGGCTCCTGTCAGACCTCTGTGGCAAGCAGCTGCTTGAGGGGGTATTTATTTTTGAGGCCGTCCCGTATCCGAGTGGTTAGCACGCTTGGCTACTGATCGAAGGGACCTGGGTTCGAGCCCCGGATAAGGCATGGACGTTTGTGTTGTTTTTCTGCTGAGGTCCTGCCATCCTCACAGACCTTCTACTATGGCATATAAACTGAGTGGCTCCTGTCAGACCTCTGTGGCAAGCAGCTGCTTGAGGGGATATTTTTACAAATGAAAGACAATAGCAAGAAGGAAGGAAACAAATTCTTGTGCTGAACATCGCTCATTCTTTCATTTCTACGCTTCAAGAAAAAAATTTCTTCCATCCCAGAACTTGCTTATCCCTTTCTCCATCTCTTTCATCAGAAGAAGACCGTGAAATCTTAGCCCAGCTGACAACCGGTAGTGACGTTCCCGTAGTTCCGGGGTAATCCACCGTTTCATCGCTGCGGTGTAAAGGCGGAATGATGCAGCGTTCCACTGAAGGGCAGATTCGCCAGTAGAACGCTATTAACCCCGTCCCACGTGCTTCCGCTGTTCACGTTCGCCACGACGGGATCATGACCCTGCACAACTCGGCAACCCAATCCTTGCCGATACTTCCTGGTTTCTGCAGATGTCAGATATCTTTAGGCAACTTTCGTTCCATTTCGGTTACTCTACATTTCTATTTATTGATATGCATAGATTCAGTTCTTCGTCTAATTGAGTATACAGAGAAAGTACCTTTGTCTAAGTAGGAATGCAAGAGAAGCCGTTTGGTCTCAGCAGGAATAGGCGACAAAACTTTCATCTGATCAGGAATGTAAGAGGAGTACTTCTGATCAGTAACCAAGGTAAATATTTTAACCTCATCGAGAATATAAGAGAAAGATCTGATCATTCATCTGATCAGAAATATAAGAGAAGTGCTCTCATTTGATCAAGAATATAAGTACTCTCATCTTATCAGGATAATAATAGAAGTGCTCTCACCTGATCAGGAATATGATTGAAGTGCTCTCATCTGATCAGGAATATAAGAGAAGTACTTTCATCTGATCAGGAATATAAGAGAAGTACTTTCATCTGATCAGGAATATAAGAGAAGTACTTTCATCTGATCAGGAATATAAGAGAAGTACTTTCATCTGATCAGGAATATAGGAGAAGTACTTTCATCTGATCAGGAATATAAGAGAAGTACTTTCATCTGATCAGGAATATAAGAGAAGTACTTTCATCTGATCAGGATTATAAGAGAAATACTTTCATCTGATCAGGATTATTAGAGAAGTACTTTCATCTGATCAGGAATATAAGAAATGTTTTCATCTGACCAGAATTATAATAGAAGTGCTCTCACCTGATCAGGAATATAAGAAAGGTGCTCTCATCTGATCAGGATTATAAGAGAAGTACTTTCATCTGATCAGGATTATTAGAGAAGTACTTTCATCTGACAGGAATATAAGAGAAGTACCTTAAACTGAGTAGGAATAGACGAGATCACTTTCATCTGAAGAGGAGTATATAATTATCTTGTGTGTAAACAGGAACCAAGCGATATACTTTCATGTCGGTAGGAATGGACAAGAATTAAATAGATCAATAGGAATAAACGAGGAATACTTCCATGTGAGCAAAATACAAGAGACCTCTTCACTTAAGCAGTAATAAAAGAGAATTATTTTCTTATGAGCAAGAATAAAACAAAAGTATTTTCCTCTGAACAGGAATACAAGAGACCTTTCAACTATTCAAGAATACAACTAAGGTGCTTTCATCTAAGCAGGAATGCAACGGAAGGGCTTATTATAAACAGTAATGCAATAGAAGTACTTTATCAACAAGAACTGGGAGATCATTCATCTGAATTGGAATACAGAAAAGTTGTTTCATTTGAACTAGAGTAAAAAGAAATACTTTCATCTGAATAAGAATATGTAAGAGAAGTACTTTTATTTAAAGAAGAACAAAAAGTGTGCTTTGTCACATTTTCATCTCAGCAGGGATACAACAGAAGTTTCCTACCTGAGAGTTTTTACCTCTGCACTCTTTTGGCACACAATACGCTAAATGGTCAGGTCACAAAAGTTCGGAGAGGGTTGGGGGAAAAGGACCTCACTGGAAAGCTGTTAAGAGAGAGATCATTTAAATATAAATGCAAGAGAGGTATCTGAGCACGAATGCAGGAAAGATGCATTCATCTGAAGAGAAACACGAAGCGTTACACTTCTCTCAGTCAAAAAAAAAGAAGAATTGTACGCAACATCTGATAAGAAGGATTTTATCATGGCGAGGGAGATAAAAACGTGGAGTAGTTGAAGTAAGATGCAATAGAAAGATAAGGAAACGGGTGTGAGGTTAAAAGAAAAAGCGGTGTCTGCTACTTGCCGGAAATGACGTTTCTCTACGCATGGCTTTTTTTGAAGAATGGGGAAAAGTCGAGGGACGGGAGTAGAGAGTAAGGAGAGAGGACAGAACTGAGTGACAGATGGTGCGCAGTGGATGCTGTGGTTAAAAAAGGGGGATGAATCAAAGTATAGGATGAAGAAGATGAGGATCGAAGATAATAGCTGAAATAAACACCACTTTCATGCAACCAAAAAGACTAAAGGTTCAGTTGTCTTATTATTGATTGGGCATCTTTTAATGAAGGGAATCAATCCACTTAATATGGACTTTCAATAACAGCACAATATTTCGTGTGGTTGCCTGTCAGACCTCTGTGGCAAGCAGCTGCTTGAGGGGGTATTTATTTTTATTTATTTATTTGTCTGTCGAGGGAAAATGGGACACTGATTCGTTAATCGCCGAAACAAACAAAAGAATTGTTGATTTCACCATTTGATTTATTGTGTGACTTCAAATTAAAAATGTTCTTAGGTAAACGATTGCCGAACGTAAACAGTTATAATGCCTGCAATGAAAGTTTCTGATGTCGGAAGTATCGAGGGCTATCTGAATTTATATCCTTTCTGCTCTTCCGGGGGGGAGGGGGGGGGAAAGACAGGGGAAATGAAATTTCACGGCATGGATCGTAATGAGTTGTAAACCAAATGAAAGTTTGCGACTTAAAAAAGAGTGCCGTTTATTATTAACTGGTTTAAAAAACTGACTTTTATGTTTTTGCTTTGTTATCTGTAAACATTCAGTTTTTTGGTTTGAGATTTAAAAATTTATAGGCATTGACGAAATATTAAAATTTGCATTTTCCGAATCTCCCAATAGCTATAATAGCGCCATCTAACAGTGGAAGGTTGGTTGGGTTGTTTTACCTCTGAGCGGCACTTTTTTGCACACCATGGGCTAAATGGCCAGGTCACATGGACCCCGAAGGCTCAGAGAAGGTTGGGGGAGGGGACCCACTGGAACAGCTGTTGGGAGACAGATGGTAGCCTCCCGTCAAGGCCATCCAGCGTGTTCTTCAACGTGCACAGGGTATGGCTCTCCCGCACACGGGGCCACGGCTTAACGTCCCATCCGACGGACGGCGGCCTTTCCAAGCCCATCGGTGTCCCCTACTGACCGTGAGCAGGGCGGGGAATTTTGCGGAGATAAATCTCAACGCTGACCCAGCTGGGACTCGAACCTGGGAACAACAGATTACGAGTCTGGCGCGCTACCGACTGAGCCACCCCCACCCCAAATTTCAACTAGATACTTAATTTTAAAGCTTCACCAAACATAAAAGACCGCGAGGAAAATTTTTTGTGTGGGAAGCGTTCGGCCAAGGTGCTTCGTGTTAAATACATTCAGATTATACACATAAAAATGGAAAGAAAGAAATTTTAGCTACACATATTTTGCTTCAACGCGGCACTGAGACAGATAACTAAATTCTCCTCATTACATTACGGGCGTGTACAGATTTCTAAAAGAAGAAATAAAAAAAAAAATATGAAAAATGTAGAGATAAGCTCTTCGACATAAAACTATTGAAAAATTTGAACTCCATCTCATAAAAGAAAAGCGGATTCTTGTCTATCACTACAATCTCGCAAGAACAAATGACATTTTAATGGGAACGCAGCCTCTTCTTTCACAGCGAAATTTTGATAAACGATGTCTCCGAGGAATATTAACTCTTGCGTCGGTTCATTCAATTAATTCACCTTCGGCTCGCCAACAGAGATGGATTTGGGAAATAATTGCAACGACGCCTCGAGATTAGCAGTATTCGTTCGTCTTTCTCTGCGTCTCGAGGAGCGCTATTAATTCATTCGCGGGCGCGGACGTGAGCAGCAAGACGTATTAGCTGGCAGAGGCGCGATCGCCTGGCTTTTAAGGGGTGTCGTCGCTGCTGTTGCCACCTCGGAGTTGCTAAATAGGCACGTTGGAAAAGAAGAAAATTGCAATGATAGAGTCGTATGAGTTGTGAATGTGGGCTGATGACGTTTTACTATTAGGGGGTGAATGACGGGGGGGAAATATTCGTAATTAAGAAGCCGAGATTTTTTTGTGTGGGGGGGAAATGTTCGTAATTAAGAAGCCGAGATTTTTTTTGTGTGTGGGGGGGGGGGATGTTCGTAATTAAGAAGCTGAGATTTTTTTGGGGGGGGGGGGATGCTCGTAATTAAGAAGCGGAGATTTTTTTTTTTTGGGGGGGGGGTCTGTTTTGTGCTTAAAATGTATTCGCGGTTTGTTAAAAAAATTATTATAAAGATTAAATATTCTTCAAGAATCAGTTTTAAAACCATTTTCTTCATTTACTAATCGCCAGATTCAAATTGTAATTTTTGACGGGTCGCATTTTTTGTGTTTGCTCAACAATAACTCCCCCAAACTGTTCCTTGCATTATTCTAATTTTTTAAAGAAACACACAAATGACAAGAGTCATACAACTGGTTTTCAATCGCTGACTAATAAACAAATTTATTCAATAACAATATTTTTTCGATATTATTTTGATGATCCTCGTGCATATCTCGTTCAACTATTGGTTTTTTAACTGAATATTACCAGGGTGAAACAATAACAACACCCTAATGGCCTAAAAATTGGAGTTTCGGCTGTATCAGTTGGCAGCAAGTCAGGCTCGTAATCTGATGTTCCTGGGTTCGATTCCCTAGCTTTGATATTTTCACCACTGATTTTCAACTCTCGGTTGGAAAGAAGACATTGAGGGTCTTCAAACGGTTACCGTCCATCGTTTTCTCCTTCATCTTGCCCCACCAACCTCTGTTAGAAAGGGGCCACCGATGGTCTTTAAAAGGCCGCCGTCCGTCGGATGGGACGTTAAGCCGTGGCGCAGTGTGCGTGAGAGTCGTACCCTGTGCACATTAAAGAATACACTGGATGGCATTGACGGGAGGCCTCTATCTGTCTTCTATCTAGTTGTGTGCGAAAAAGTCGCTCAGAAGTTGGGTTGTTTTACTTCTGAGCGGCACTTTTTTGCACACCATGGGCTAAATGGACAGGTCACAAGGACCCCGAAGGCTCAGAGAAGGTTGGGGGAGGGACCCATTGGAACAGTTGTTGGGAGACAGACGGTAGCCTCCCGTCAAGGCCATCCAGTGTGTTCTTTAACGTGCACAGGGTATGGCTGTCCCGTACACGAGACCACGGCTTAACTTCCCATCCGACGGACGGCGGTCTTTCCAAGCCCATCGGTGTCCCCTACTGACCGTGGGCAGGGCGGGGAGTTTTGAGGAGATAAATCTCAACGCTCACCTAGCTGGAACTCGAACTTGGGAACTACAGATTACGAGCCTGGCGCGCTACCGACTGAGTCACCCCAACCCCATCGCTCAGAGGTAAAACAGCCCAACTTCTTTCCCTACCTAGTTCTATGGCTTTCAAGTCCTTGTGACCTCCCATTTAGGTCACATTGCGCACAACAACGTCTCATTTAAACTCCAACAGAGGCAGAGAGACTGCGTAGTTGGCACTTCGACAATTCTCGTAGGTAAAGACTTATCAACCTCCTGTCGATCAGCCTGTGATCTATGAGAACTCTGGAAGCGTCGATTGCGCAGTCTGTCTCCCGCATTTGCTGCTCGCGCTCCTTCTCTGCTGAAGAATGGGACTCGCATCATCTTGCACGGAGGTTCAGTAGCCAAACCAATGGAGTCACCCGTGAACTAGAATCTTGTGAATCAGTAGTCGTTTTGTCGAAGGTGAGAAGAGCCGAAGAAGAGAGTTTCGACGTCCTCATCATCATCCCATTTGGCATCTAATTTTAAACCTTTCCTCCACCAGATGCCAAGTCCATCTTGTTCAGCCTCACCCACGCTTCGACAGATGAGGAAGCGGGATGCGGGGAGAGGATGTCTGGCATCCAAATTAGGACCTGGGATTATCAGAGGCTGATGCCCTGAGAACAAAACAGGAAGATAACAAATCCGGGAAACAGATGCTATTTTCTTTGTTAAAGAAGTTTTTTTAAAGGCAGTTACTAGATTCTTAGAACTTTCTGCAAAGCTACCAAAAACATCATTAAGATATAAGATTTATGCTAAAAAAATGTTCCGAAATAAAGGTTGGGTTGTTTTACCTCTGAGCGGCACTTTTTTGCACACCGTGGGCTAAATGGCCAGGTCACATGGACCCCGAAGGCTCAGAGAAGGTTGGGGGAGGGAACCCACTGGAACATCTGTTGGGAGACAGATGGTAGCCTCCCGTCAAGGTCATCCAGCGTGTTCTTTAACGTGCACAGGGTATGGCTCTCCCGCACACGGGGCCACGGCTTAACGTCCCATCCGACGGACGGCGGCCTTTCCAAGCCCATCGGTGTCCCCTACTGACCGTGGGCAGGGCGAGGAATTTTGCGGAGATAAATCTCAACGCTGACCCAGCTGGGACTCGAACCTGGGAACTACAGATTACGAGCCTGGCGCGCTACCGACTGAGCCACCACCGCCCCCCGAAATAAAGGGAAAATTTTTATCATGTGTTCTTTCTCTGCATATTACCCTTAGCTTAATTAGAGAAAGCAACAAAATGATCATTAAAACAGGTTGTAAATGCGTCTCTTTTGGGTCACGATAGTGCGCGCGTTCGGTCTATTAGTTACCACTGACGAAATGTTAATTCCTTTTGAAACGTTTACCGTTTTCATCCTTATATTATTTATTTCACGAAAAAAAAAAAATACATTTCAACTAAAGTATGAAAAGAAAGCGTTAAGAAGTTAACAAACATATTTTTTTCATGTCCTTTTTTATTTTACATGCATTTCAAATACCGTCCCTAGTATTTAGCATGCTTGCCCTCCGATGAAAAGAACTTAAACTCATTCCCTGGATAAGGCAGGGATATTTTTTATTGTAATCTTGTCACTGAGGTCTCGCCTTTCTCACAAACGTCATTCTTTATGGCATTTTTTGCTGACAGGACCCCCCCCCCCCCCCTATGGTAAGCTGCTGCTCAAGGAATAATTTATTTATTTATTGAAATATTTAAGTTATTTTTTAAATCCACAATTTACCAAAATGTACCTTGGATATTCACTTACAAAACTATATCAGGATGCAATGGGGGGGGGGGGGGCTCAGTCGGTAGCGCACCAGGCTCGTAATCTGCAGTTCCCAAGTTCGAGTCCCAGCTGGGTCAGCGTTGAGATTTATCTCCGCAAAATTCCCCGCCCTGCCCACGGTCAGTAGGGGACACCGATGGGTTTTAAAATACCGACGTCCATCGGATGGGACGTTAAGCCGTGACCCCGTGTGCGGGAGAACAATACCATGTGCACGTTAAAGAACACACTGGATGGCCTTGACGGGAGGCTACCATCTGTCTCCCAACAGCTGTTTCAGTGGGTCCCCTCCCCCAACCTTCTCTGAGCCTTTGGGGTCCATGTGACTTGGCCATTTTAGCCCATGGTGTGCAAAAAAGTGCCGCTCAGAGGTAAAACAACCCAACCCCGGATGCAATTGATGAAATTAAACCAAAAATAAGGTAAAAACAACTGACGTTAGTTTGGCAGTTATGGTGTTTTGGAACTGCCCATGATTTTCTACACCTCCACAGCAAAATGCTTTGTCCGAAGGGTAAAATCTCTCGTCTATGTAGCGGAAATATTCAGAGCCAGCTAAACAAGCAAATGCATGCAGATGCCTGAAAATTAACTATCACCAGTTGTGTTACAAAATAGGCATCTATGACGGTTAAATGATCGCTTTATCAGTGATTAAGGAGGTCTAATCAGAGGAAACGAGAGTTTGGGTTGTTTTACCTCTGAGCGGCACTTTTTTTGCACACCATGGGCTAAATGGCCAGGTCACATGGACCCCGAAGGCTCAGAGAAGGTTGGGGGAGGGAACCCACTGGAACAGCTGTTGGGAGACAGAGGTAGTCTCCCGTCAAAGCCACCCAGCGTGTTCTTTAACGTGCACAGGGTATGGCTCTCCCGCACACGTGTCCACGGCTTAACGTCCCATCCGACGGACGGCGTCATTTCCAAGCCCATCGATGTCCCCTACTGACCGTGGGCAGGGCGGGGAATTTTTGTGGAGATAAATCTCAACGCTGACCCAGCTGGGACTCGAACCTGGGAACTACAGATTACGAGCCTGGTGCGCTACCGACTGAGCCTCTCCCGCCCCCATGAAATCAGTAAAATGCTACAACTAATGTATTGGAAAAATGCTATTTTATGAGTTCTGGAAGGGGTAGAAGATTAAACTTATAAATGGAAGTATTTTTAATGTAATTCTAGCATACATGCTTTCCGATCTCTTACCCAGGGAGGCGCCCGGGGTGGGGGGTAGGATGCAGAGACCCATTCCACCCCACCCCCCAAAAAATCTTATACGAAATCTCAAACATGTCTACCTGTTTTCAAATCCAAATTAGGTATCTTTGTACAATTTTATTTTAACCCCATGTTATATATCCGACACTAAAAACAGATTTAAAAGATAAATATAAAATTTTATTCCATATAGAATATCATTTTGGCCTTTCTTGTCCCTGGAATTCAGTCTTAAGCAACTGAAGCTTTGTGGTGCGTGCCGATCAAGTACGTCCTTTCACTCCACGAGTGTCTTTAGCATTTCCAACGACAACGAAACTGTTGAGCATATTTCTGCATCTCAGCATCTCATCAAAGTGCACTCTGCTATGAAAGCCAGTTGATGAGAGCAGCCAGTCTCCTCTTGAGCTTCCAGGATCTCGTTAGGAGGAGGAGAGTGTCTCCTCTCCCTTTTGTGTGCTCCATAAGAGCAACAGAAATTCCCTTTGTTTGCTGAACTGAAGCGCTACCGTGTGATTTGGTCTCTGTTGATATACGCCCGTGTATGTGAAGGCCTCTGTTTGGCTAACTTAGAGGTGGGGGGGGGGGGTGTAGATATATACGGGACTGACTGAAGGAAGCGCAGATAAGTTGTCTTTCTTGAGAAGAATTATACCTCTCGAAAATGAAAGAGCCCTTTTTGATTCTTTAACCTAATTGGATCGCCTGATTAAATGTGGGGCGGGGGTGGCTCAGTCGGTAGCGCGCCAGGCTCGTAATCTGTAGTTCACAGGTTCGAGTCCCAGTTGAGTCAGTGTTGAGATTTATCTCCGCAAAATTCCCCGCCCTGCCCACGGTCAGTAGGGGACACCGATGATGCTTGGAAAGGCCGCCGTCCGTCGGATGGAACGTTAAGCCGTGGCCCCGTGTGCCGGAGAGCCATACCCTGTGCACGTTAAAGAACACGCTGGATGGCCTTGACGGGAGGCTACCATCTGTCTCCCAACAGCTATTCCAGTGGGTCCCCTCCCCCAACCTTCTCTGAGCCTTCGGGGTCCATGTGACCTGGCCATTTAGCCCATTGTGTGCAAAAAAGTGCCGCTCAGAGGTAAAACAATCCAATCCAATATTTGTGGTGTTCTTAATACTTATTGCTCATTACAAACAGTTTTGTGGAGATTAATATTTTAAAGAAAATAGTGGTAGTCAGGGCTACCACTATTTTTTTTCGGGGAGAGGGACCCATGCATTCTCTCCTTGAGAATGCTGTAAGTATGTAATATAGGTTAAAAAAATTATTAAACGTGCATGTTTCACGCATTCTTTTTTGAAGAAATTTTTAAATACCTGTGAAATGGAGGGGGAAATGTTATGTCTTGCCTCCACTCCCAACCCCTTCTCTATTTTTTCTAGCCCCGGGTCTGGTAATAGATATGGAAAAACTTATTTATTATTGTAAAACGTAATTGCAAATGAATATATGTGCAATTTTATTGTTTTTTATACAAACTATAGGATTGCGCAGTCCGGTAAGTAACTCGAGTACAGACGCTCAAAAAAGTATCCGAACACTATGGTTGATTACAGAATTCAGAAAAAATATCTGGCAACGATATTTTTTTGAAATTAGTGATCTGGCAACCTTCGTGTCACGTGACACGAAGGTTGCCAGATCACTAATTTCTAAAAAAAAATCGTTGTCAGATATTTTTTCTGGATTCTATAATCAACCATAGTGTTCGGATACTTTTTTGAGCAACTGTAGGTGGTCATATTATTTTGATACTAGATCGTGTGGGCTCACTCACGGAAATATTGAACGTGTGCAGTTACCGTTCACAACAAACTGGAGCGTGTGCAGTTACTGCACACGCTCCAGTTTGCTGTGAACGGTAACTGGAGCGTGTACAGTTGCTGTACACGCGCCAGATATTTTTCCTGACTTCTGTAATCACGTGACACGAAGGTTGCCAGATCACTAATTTCTAAAAAAAAAACGTTGCCAGATATTTTTTCTGAATTCTGTAATCAACCATGGTGTTCGGATACGTTTTCGAGCGACTTTACTTCTTAAACTTTCCCTACTCAATGTTTCGGATGAATGAGTGCATTACTTCACGAAACTTCGAATAAATGAATAACATAATATAATAGGTATTCTTTTAAAATTGAGGCAAGCTTGGCTCAGTGGGTAGCGCGTCACGTTCGCAATCTCCAGTTCTCAGGTTCGAGTTCCAACTGCGTCAGCGTTGAGAGTTATCTCCACTAATCTCCGCCCTTCCCTTAGTGACCGATGGGTTTGTAATAGACCATCATCAGTCGCATGGGTGGTTAAAGCCGTGATTCGGGGTGCAAAGAGACGTACGGGTTGGGTTGTTTTACCTCTGAACGGCACTTTTTTGCACACCGTGGGCTAAATGGCCAGGTCACATGGACCCTCCCCCAACCAGAAGGTTGGGGGAGGGGACCCACTGGAACAGCTGTTGGGAGACAGATGGGAACCTCCCGTCAAGGCCATCCAGCGTGTTCTTTAACGTGCACAGGGTATGGCTCTCCTGCACACGGGGCCACGGCTTAACGTCCCATCCGACGGACGGCGGCCTTTCCAAGCCCATCGTTGTCCCCTACTGACCGTGGGCAGAGCGGGCAATTTTGCGCCAATAAATCTCAATGCTAGCTGGGACTCGAATCTGGGAACTACAGATTACGAGCCGGGCGCACTACCGGCTGAGACGCCCACCTCTGTCAGTAGGGGATGCCGATGAGTTTGTAAAGGACGCCTTCTATCGGAGGGGACGTAAAGCCATGGTGCCGTGCGCAGGAGAGCCATACCCTGTGCACGTTAAAGGATGGCCTCGACTGGAGTCTACCATCTGTCTCCTAACACTCCACTGTAACCCCTACCACTCCCCCCAACCTTCTCTGCGCCCTCGAGGCACTTGTGACCTGGCCATTTAGTCCATTGTGTGCAAAAAAAAAAGTACCGCTCAGAGGTAAATCAACCCATGAAATCCAATCAACTGAACATCGTTAACTACAGTATCAGTAGCGTTTCAAAATTCGTTTTCAAATGTATTAGTTTTCGTCTATTACCGGAGTAAATTTCTTTAGACAAAAGATGCTGCTTTTATATTTTCCGATTTCTCTCAAACGTTCTTAGCAAAATGCTCATTATTGAGGTTAGACGGCGCCGAAATTTTCACCGCAGCATTCCTTTCAATAATGGAAATGTTTTGATGCTTTTGTTAAAGTAACGTTTGTAAGTGTTTGTTGATGCATTCAAGTTTGCCTTAACGGTCAGTGCCCAAAAAGGTTCTCAATAGAACTGAAACAAATTAACGCCCGCTACATATTTACACCGTCACGTGATGAATAGGATACGATGATCTATTGCCTAATTGATCGCCGGACCGAAACGAACGCACTGCCAACACACACCTGCTTCAGTTCTGACAAAGTCCTCTCAGGTTGGCGCACCTAAAGCACAACCCGGATAATGCTCGGCACTCTAATGAGCTTGAACAGCAAGCAGCCTTCAGCCATACTGAGTCTGTGCCTCGTTTCTTGGTAAAAGGACTCATCAAGCACAGTAGCAGTGCGCACGCTGTCTCTCTCTCGACTGGGCTGCTGTGTTCGCTCCGTAGCGCACAGCCACACATACGATGCGACAGTTTAATTAGGTTGGCAATCGATTCGCAGCCTCGTTTGCATGATAAACGAAAAGCCGAAGATGTGAAGCAGAGGAGGAGGGAAGAGGACATCATCTCGTGCTTCACTAGAAAGCCACAGACGTGACGTCACCAGACAGTGTGACGTCAGTTGTGTCTTGCTTGCAGGTGAAATGAACGGATTCTTTTTTGGAGTTGCCTTCTAGTAGGAGCTGGAAAAATCGTTAGTCATCAAGTTTTTTTAGGGCTTTTCATAAAAAAAAACTTTTAATTAAAAGTATCCTACTATGTTTTAGATATTAGGAATGCATTAATAATAATTAAAGGAGAATTATTAGGCGGTTACCTTTCAATAATTACTAGTAACTACTAAGCCCTACCTGATTTAGTGGTTAGCATACCTTGACTACTAAGACCAGCTGGGCATGTCCTTGTGTGTTTATATGTTGCATGAGAAACCAGCAGAAGCATAATATAACTTCTAGGTTGGGTTGTTTTACCTCTGAGCAGCACTTTTTTTGCACACCATGGGCTAAACGGCCAGGTCACAAGGACCCCGAAGGCTCAGAGAAGGTTGGGGGAGGGGACCCACTGGAACAGCTGCTGGGAGACAGATGGTAGCCTCCCGTCAAGGCCATCCAGCGTGTTCTTTAACGTGCACAGAGTATGGCTCTCCCGAACACGGGGCCACGGATTAACGTCCCATCCGACGGACGGCGGTTTTTCCAAGCCCATCGGTGTCCCCTACTGACCGTGTGCAGGGCGGGGAATTTTGCGGAGATAAATCTCAAAGCTGACCCAGCTGGGACTCGAACCTGGGAACTACAGATTACGAACCTGGCGCGCTACCGACTGAGCCACCCCCGCCCCATAGCACATGGAGTTCGAGAGTTAAAAAGACAAGACTCTGAGTTCATGGATCTGTTTAATATTAATCGTCTTTGCGTCGATCGATGTTTACCAACTTCCTCCGCTAAAATCGACTCCCCCAAACACAAACAAAAAATGTTTGCACAACCCACCATTGCTTCAAGGAACTCAAAACAACCTTTTTCAGTCAACCATATTAACAATGACAGTGATTGCGAACGACGGCTGGCGAAACACCCCGAGAATGACCCTCAGAAACTCCAGAAAACCTTTTATTTCGTCTGCGATTGTCAACCGAAAAAAAAACAAGACAAAGTAGACTGATTACGTCATTACTGCAACATCTATCGCTTCACTGTCATTGTTTTAAAGATGTAGACACAAGAATCTTGGCGATAAAATTGCGTCTCCATGACAACCGTCGAGCAGCGTATGACCTCTAGAAGCCAGTGGAACGCCTCGGAGAAATTACGTCACACAAACCAAAAGTACAATCGAAATGGGTTGGGTTGTTTTACCTCTGAGCGGCACTTTTTTGCGCACCATGGGCTAAATGGCCAGGTCACATGGACCCCGAAGGTTCAGAGAAGGTTGGGGGAGGGGACCCACTGGAACAGCTGTTGGGAGACAGATGGTAGGCTCCCGTCAAGGCCATCCAGTGTGTTCTTTAACGTGCACAGGGTATGGCTCTCCCGCACACGGGGTAACGGCTTAACGTCCCATCCGACGGACGGCGGCCTTTCCAAGCCCATCGGTGTCCCCTACTGACCGTGGGCAGGGCAGGGAATTTTTGCGGAGATAAATCTCAATGCTGACCCAGCTGGGACTCGAACCTGGGAACTACAGATTACGAGCCTGGCGCGCTACCGACTGAGCCACCCCCGCCCCCACACTCGAAATATATAACACTGAAAACACAAAGCAAAGATTAAGGGGGCGAATATTTTCATTTGCAATAACGGAAAAACCTTCACCTCAGCAGTAGCATCATTATGTATGGAGATGATGATTTTGATGATCTGGGAAGAAATGATTATTCGGTCATCGGTTCCATCACTGGCCGTCGTCGAAAAGATGTTGTGTCCACACGTGGTGCAGTTATGGCGCTGTTCCGAGTTGGAGGAGGCTACCTGCTTTAGATTCAGGACGCAGGGCTAATTTGCGCCACATTTAAATACAGTGGAGTCGGCCGTAGCAGCGAATGCGTGGCCTATGCATAATTTAAAGGAGCGTTATTTACTGTGAGATATGGGGAGACCGGAAAGTCACGTTTATGTTTCATGGTTTGGAGACGGTTGAGTTGCTTGAAAGCCATGAAGATGGATTGGGAAAGTTGGTGTTTTACTTTCTGGAGTCTTTTTTTTTTTCGGTGGAAATTGTGTCATCAACTCGTTATGAAAGATAAGGAAATTAGGAAGGAATGGTAGACAACGTTATTCTGCTGCTGACACACATGCTGATGACACATTGGTTTGTGAATACGTGTGAGGAGAGATGATTTTGAAGGGAAAATGTAAGAGCAGCATAGGGTTTTAAGCTAGGGGTTTAAAGTAATGGTTTCTTATGGGGGTGCAGCTGACAATGAAATTGGATTGTTTTACTCTGAGCGGCTTTTTTTTTTCGCTCAAAATGTGCTAAATGGCCAAGTCATAAGGGCCCCGAGAAGGTTGGGGGGAGAGGATTGGGCTGTTTTACATCTGAGCGGCACTTTTTTGCACACCATGGGCTAAATGGCCAGGTCACAAGAACCTTGAAGGCTCGGAGAAGGTTGGGGAAGGGGACCCGCTGTACAGCTGTTAGGAGACAGATGGTAGCCTCCCGTCAAGGCCATTCAGCGTGTTCTTTAAAGTGCACAGGGTATGGCTCTCCCGCACACGGGGCCACGGCTTAACGTCATGTCCGACGGACGGTGGCCTTTCCAGGCCCATCGGTGTCCTCTACTGACCGTGGACAGGGTGGGGAGTTTTGCGGAGATAAATCAATGCTGACTCAGCTGGGACTCGAACCTGGGAACTACAGATTACGAGCCTGACGTGCTACCGACTGAGCCACCCCCACCCCGGGAGGAGAGGACTCGCTGTATAATCGTTGAGACAGATGGTAGGATCTCCTTCAAGGCCATCCAGTGTGTTCTTTAATGCGACGGGGTATGGCACTCTCCCATACACGGGACCACAGCTTAATGACACATCCGACGGACAGCAATCATTCCAAACCCATCGATGTCCCCCTCTGACCGAGAGCAAGGCGAAGAGTTTTACGGAGGTCAATCTCAACGCTGGCCCAGGTGGGACTCGAATCTGGGAACTGCAGAATACGAGCCTGGCGCGCTACCGGTTGAGCACCTCCGTCCCACAATAGAGGGAATACAGTTGACTATAGGGGGGAGGGGGGTGGGTGGCTCAGTCGGTAGCGCGCCAGGTTCGTAATCTGTAGTTCCTAGGTTCGAGTCCCAGCTGGGTCAGCGTTGAGATTTATCTCCGCAAAATTCTCCGCCCTGCCCACGGTCAGTAGGGGACACCGATGGGCTTGGAAAGGCCGCCGTCCGTCGGATGGGACGTTAAGCCGTGACCCCGTGTGCGGGAGAGCCATACCCTGTGCACGTTAAAGAACACGCTGGATGATCTTGACGGGAAGCCACCATGTCTCCCAACACCTGTTCCAGTGGATCCCTTCCCCCAACCTTCTCTGAGCCTTCGGGGTCCTTGTGACGTGGCCATTTAGCCCATGGTGTGCAAAAAAGTGCCGCTCTGAGGTAAAACATCCCAACGCTAAAGAACACACTGGATGTCCTTGACACGAGGCTACCATCTGTCTCCCAACAGCTGTTCCAGTAGGCCCCCTCCCCTCCCCAATCTTCTCTGCGCCTTCGGGGTCCATGTGACCTGGCCATTTAGCCCATGGTGTGCAAAAAAGTGCCGCTCAGAGGTAAAACATCCCAACGTTAAAGAACACACTGGATGTCCTTGACACGAGGCTACCATCTGTCTCCCAACAGCTGTTCCAGTGGGCCCCCTCCCCTCCCCAACCTTCTCTGCGCCTTCGGGGTCCATGTGACCTGGCCATTTAGCCCATGGTGTGCAAAAAAGTGCCGCTCAGAGGTAAAACAACCCAACCCAACTATAGGGGGAATGACATTCGACTATAGGTTTTTGGATTACATAGTGGTGTGAATGATAATAGGTGGTTACAGTTTAGCTAATAAATAGTGTGTCATAAAAATTTGGCTTTTTTATTTCGTTTGACATAATAGGTTATAGACCATATTAAAAAAAAAAATTCTGACACTTCCATGTTATGTAAATAGAATGTCCCATTCGGTAAAATTCAATAAATAGAAAGTCCCATCCAGTAAAATTCAGTAAGTAGAAAGTCCCATTCAGTAAATAGAAAATCCCATTCACTGAAATTCAGTAAATAGAAAGTCTCATTCAGTAAATAGAAAGTCCCATCCAGTAAAATTCAGTAAATAGAGAGTCTCATTCAGTAAAATTCAGTAAATAGAAAGTCCATTTCCTAACTTTGAAAATAAGCTTCTTACAGAAAAATGTCTCTGCAGATAAACTGAAGATCTCTCTCAAATGTTTCTGTTTCTCTTTCGACAATATTTACGCGGCATTTAAAGAGTTTGAAGCATTTAAAGCAGCATCTCTGATCACAACGATTTACTTCAAAAGCCCACTAAAACACAAATTAATAATTGTTACAACAAACCTCTCAGTAAAATAAATGCAAATTTAGTATTTGGTGTAATGATTCTTTCAATAAATTTTGGACTTTACATACTTCTGGTTTAATGATGACTTTACCATACTTCTGGTTTAAATCGAATGGACTTTACCATACTTCTGGTTTAATGATGACTTTACCATACTTCTGGTTTAAATCGAATGGACTTTACCATACTTTTAGTTTAAGACAGGATGGACTTTACATACTTCTGGTTTAATGATGACTTTATTATACTTCTGGTTTAAATCGAATGGACTTTACCATACTTCTGGTTTAAGACAGGATGGACTTTACATACTTCTGGTTTAATGATGACTTTACCATACTTCAGGTTTAAATCGAATGGACTTTACCATACTTCTAGTTTAAGACAGGATGGACTTTACATACTTCTGGTTTAATGATGACTTTACCATACTTCTGGTTTAAATCGAATGGACTTTACCATACTTCTGGTTTAAATCGAATGGACTTTATAATACTTCTGGTTTAAGACACGATGGCCTTTACATACTTCTGGTTTAATGATGACTTTACCATACTTCTGGTTTAATGATGACTTTACCATACTTCTGGTTAAGACAGGATGGACTTTACCATACTTCTGGTTTAAGACAGGACAGCGTCTGCAAAAGATTAAGTAGGAGAGTGAACATCTCATCAAGTTCCTGTTTTTAATCACTGTAGGATAGAATCGCCATTCATCTTTTCATCTGTGTCTCCGAAATTGCATCTTGGCTTTAAGTGCAGAAATAATTGATCAAATCACGGTCACAGCCAAAAAAAACAATCCTTATATTTGAGACGCTTTTTAGTTAGCTCTTGGAATGGAGAATTGCTTACCATTAGAGGTTACTTCATAAGTCTAGCAGAACAAACAACCTTTGACCTTGCAAATTAATTGTAGCTGTAGGCACCATGTTTATCTTTCTCGTATAAATAATTGCACTGTCCTCTAACAATTCTCACCCGACCTTTCAATACAACTTTATAGCAATAAAAGATGCAAATATAATTGTTCAACATTTAAGAGTTGATTGTAAAAATTAAGATAAATTACTTAACCATTTCTTGTGTTGAAAAAAAATTCAAACTTTTTCCTTAAAACCATTCGCATTAACGCTAAGTGGTTTTTGTACGATACAGTCAGACTTTTGATGATAGTTCACTAGAGGTTACTGCCTTTATGTTTTTTAAATGTTCATTTGTTAAAAGCTTATCTTCTATTCAAACTGGTTTCTACTCATTCTACACTTTGATATGTAGTTGAGCGTTGCAAACAATACTGAAACCCAATCAGCAACAAGACCAGTTTCCCTTTTTTAACAATCTCCAAACAAAAGACCCTTCTTTCCCTTGCAACAATGTACACATATATCTGCAACATGCCATTCATGCAGTTCGTTACGTCAGGAAATCTCACGTGTGTGGGGGGGGAATCTCTAACAAAACTAATTAGAGAAACACAAATCTGCTTTCTATTCTCCCACTCTTCTGACACACACAATGCGCGAATGCAGATGGGAATACAATCCTAGAAATAATTAAATGTATCCGGCTGTTTGCGATGTCCATGAATTGTATCGTCTGCCAGAGACTAAGTTGTGCGGGATCAGACAGCAAGCTCCAAATGTATTGCATACAGAGAGCTGCGGGTGGCTGTGAGTCATTGTTCGGCGGTTGTCATGGTGATATCAAGCTGTTCTTGCGTAACCACCCCCATCACAGTAACAGTTCCTACCAATGCCCGACTAAACATTGGCACGTCATAGGGAATAACGAGGCGCAGGACGACCAAGAATTCTTATCTCTGAAGGTAAATGACATTGGATTGAAGGACGTTGGATTGTTTTACCTCTGAGCGGCACTTTTTTTGCACACCATGGGCTAAATAGCCAGGTCAAAAAGACCACAAAGGCTCAAAGATGGTTGGGGGGAAGGAACCCACTGGACAGCCTCCCGTCAGGATTGGATTGTTTTACCTCTGAGCGGCACTTTTTTGCACACCATGGGCTAAATGGCCAGGCCACAAGGACCCCGAAGGCTCAGAGAAGGTTGGGGGAGGGGACCCACTGGAACAGCTGTTGGGAGACAGATGGTAGCCTCCCGTCAAGGCCATCCAGCGTGTTCTTTAACGTGTACAGGGTATGGCTCTCCCGCACACGTGGCCACGGCTTAACGTCCCATCCGACGGACGGCGGCCTTTTCAAGCCCATCGGTGTCCCCTACTGACCGTGGGCAGGGCGGGGAAATTTTGCGGAGATAAATCTCAACGCTGACCCAGCTGGGACTCGAACCTGGGAACTACAGATTACGAGCCTGGCGCGCTACCGACTGAGCCACCCCCGCCCCGTCTCCCGTCAGAGCCATCCAATGTGTTCTTTAAAGTGCACAGGGTATGATGTACAGTCGCTCAAAAAAAATACCCGAACACTATGGTTGATTACAGAATTCAGAAAAAATATCTGGCAACGATTTTTTTTAGAAATTAGTAATCTGGCAGAAACTTTCGTGTCGCATGACACGAAGGTTGCCAGATCACTAATTTCTAAAAAAAATCGTTGCCAGATATTTTTCCTGAATTCTGTAATCAACTATAGTGTTCGGATATTTTTTTGAGCGACTGTACCTGTGCACACGGCTTAACGTCTCATTCGCGGGACGGTGGCCTTTCCAAAATCATCGATGTCCCCTTTCTCACCGAGGGCAAGAAGGGAGTTTAGCGGAAATAAATCTCAATAGTGGTTGCACAGTTGGGACTCGAACTTGGGAACTGCAGATTAGGAGCCTGGCACGATACGGACCCCAGGATTGTTGGGGTTCACATATCACTTATTGAATTGCTTGCCTCCAGGGGCGTATTATTTTATGGGCGCCAGATTTTTAATAAAAAATAAATGAATACCCTCTCAAGCAGCTGCTTGCTACAGAGGTCTGACAGGAGCCTGTCTGTTGATACACCAGAGTAGAAGGTCTAAAAGGATGGCGGGACCTCAGCAGAAAAACATCACAAACGTCCATGCCTTACCCGGGGCTCGAACCCAGGTTCTTTAGATCAGTAACCAAGCGTGCTAACCACTCGGCCATTAGGGACCCCCATTTTAGTTTGATTTAAGGATTATCGATAATTATAGAAAGTTATGGATCATGTGATCCATAACGAGGTAGAATAAAGTTTAAGCGACGAAAAATAATTAAAAATATGCCTTTTTTTTCATATTTTTACATTCATTAGCCATTTTGTTTATTAACCATGTTACCAATGCAGATGACTATGCTAATTGACCAATTTTCTAAAGATTAGGAAAATGCATATGTAATGATCTTCCTTATTTGTCGTTTTTTTACGTGTGAAAAATTATCTTTCCGTTTATATCAGGGGCTTGGGTTGTTTTACCTCTGAGCGGCAGTTTTTTGTACACCATGGGCTAAATGGCCAGGTCACATGGACCCCGAAGGCTCAGAGAAGGTTAAGGGAGGGGACCCACTGGAATAGCTGTTGGAAGACAGATGGTAGCCTCCTGTCAAGGCCATCCAGCGTGTTCTTTAACGTGCACAGGATATGGCTCTCCCGCACACGGGGCCACGGCTTAAACGTCCCATCCGACGGACGGCGGCTTTTCCAAGCCCATTGGTGTCCCCTACTGACCGTGGGCAGGGTGGGGAATTTTGCGGAGATAAATCTCAACGCTGACCCAGCTGGGACTCGAACCTGGGAACTACAGATTACGAGCCTGGCGCGCTACCGACTGAGCACCCATGCCCCATTTATATCAGGGGCATACCCAGGAATTTTCAGTGGGGTTTCAGAACAGGTTGAGGGAAGGATAGCCCACTGGACAGCTGTTACAAAACAGATGATAGCCTCATGTCAAGGTGACCCAACATGTTCTTTAACGTGAACAGATATGGCGGTGACACGGCTTAACGTCCCACCCAACGGACGGCGGCCTTTCCAAACCCATTGTCATTCCCTTTGTCATTCAAAGCAAATAGAAATCTCGGCTGAGAAAATCTCCATTGATGCATAGTGGGGAATAGGACCGAATCAAGGTGGGAGGGACGGAAAAAACAGGCAGAATATTATTAAACTTATTTATATCTCATGTATTTTCCAAGAAAATTGTAAAAAGACCAATAAAACAGAGGGGGGGGGGGTTGTTTTACCTCTAAGCGGCACTTTTTTGCACACCATGGGCTAAATGACCAGGTCACAAGGACCCCGAAGGCTCAGAGAATGTTGGGGGAGGGGACTCACTGGAACAGCTGTTGTAAGACAGATGGTAGCCTCCCGTCAAGGCCATCCAGCGTGTTCTTTAACGTTGGGTTGTTTTACCTCTAAGCGGCACTGCACTTTTTTGCACACCATGGGCTAAATGACCAGGTCACAAGGACCCCGAAGGCTCAGAGAATGTTGGGGGAGGGGACTCACTGGAACAGCTGTTGGGAGACAGATGGTAGCCTCCCGTCAAGGCCATCCTGCGTGTTCTTTAACGTTGGGTTGTTTTACCTCTGAGCGGCACTTTTTTGCACACCATGGGCTAAATGACCAGGTCACATGGACCCCGAAGGCTCAGAGAAGGTTGGAGGAGGGGACCCATTGGAAGAGTTGTTGGGAGACAGATGGTAGCCTCCCGTCAAGGCCATCCAGCGTGTTCTTTAACGTGCACAGGGTATAGCTCTCTCTCGCACACGGAGCCACGACTTAACGTCCCATCCGACGGACGGCGATCTTTCCAAGCCCATCGGTGTCCCCTACTGACCATGGGCAGGGCTGGGAAATTTTACGGAGATAAATCTCAACGCTGACCCAGCTGGGACTCGAACCTGGGAACTAAAGATTGCAAGCCTGGTGCGCTACCGACTGAGCAATCCCCGCTCCACAGAGGGGGGGGGGGAGATGTTTATGCTGCACTGGAAATCCAGTCTCTTCACCACCCCACCATGTACACTTTCCCGCTCGATTATGTTCCTTTTCCCCCCATCCCTCGATTTTTTTTCTAGATCCCAGCTTGGTGGGGGCCTTATTCTAAGGTTAAAAATAACAGCATATTATAATATGCTGTTATTTTTAACGCTTATTAAACGACAAATCCTGATAAATTTTTACGGTCACTATTCGTGTTACTATCAAACATGCTGAGCTTTGGGAAATAGTTCAAAGATTAAATAGAAATTTATTGATTTTTTTTTTCTTCTAACAGTTTGGTAGGAAATAGGGAAAAAACTTGTCTCGGTAAGGTTCGAAAAAAAATTACTATTTAAAATAATTTATTTGCTGAGGGGGAGGGGGGTTGACATTGGAACCGGTAACAGCTGCAGGAAAAGAAATGTCAACGAAATTCGTGGCGGTAAAAATCGATCCGGTCACATGATCAGGGGTGTTCCGAAGTTCCGCACCCGACTGCGCGTGCGTGGTTGCATCGCCTTTCAGTCGTGACGCAACCGAAGCCGACGAAGCGTCGCGAGGGAAAGAGATATGATGCACGAGACGGAAAAAGATGTAACTCTGATGGAGGGGATCATCATTAAAAAAAAAACATTTTATTTTTCTGTCTTTGGCTAGCTCTGAAACAAGGGGCTAAGTCACGTGCAGCATTGAAGATATTTTCGCTGCATCTCAGAATAAATTTTTAGCTGCATAATTGATTAAGTTTCCAAAGACTCAAGAACAGGATTTTGGAATAAGACTCATTGGACAATTATTAGATGCATATGGTAGTCTGGGGTAAAAGGTCAAGTCACAAAGACCCCAATGCTCAGAGTTGGGAGGGCGGAGTCCTACTCCGGTAGTAGTTACAGGTGACTATTGGTAGATGGGAATCTGGGTTGGGTTGTTTTACCTCTGAGCGGCATTTTTTTGCACGCCATGGGCTAAATGGCCTGGTCACATGGACCCCGAAGGCTCAGAGAAGGTTGGGGGAAGGGACCCACTGGAACAGCTGTTGGGAGACAGATGGTAGCCTCCCGTCAAGGCCATCCAGCGTGTTCTTTAACGTGCACAGGGTATAGATCTCCCGCACACGGAACCGCGGCTTAAAGTCCCATCCGACGGGCGGCGACCTTTCCAAGCCCATCGGTATAGTGCCTATAAGTATATAATGTGGCAATCGTCAATAGCCAAGCCATTAAAAATTGGTCCAAAAAATGGTCCCCTACCGACAGGGGAACTAGAATCGAAAATATAACTTCGTGCATGCGCAGTGAAAAGATTTTGATATAGTACCGTTTTACGCCAAATTATATGAAAAAATAAATAAATACCCCCTCAAGCAGCTGCTTGCCACAGAGGTCTGACAGGAGCCTGTCAGTTTATAAGTCATAGTAGAAGATCTGAGAGGATGGTATGACCTCAGCAGAAACGCCAAATTACCCTGCCGTAAATAGTTCTAGATAGCAAAAAAGTAGTTCTACATGAAAAAAATACTATTGCGAAACATTGTGGGTATGTAAAAACCTGATATTCTATAAGCAGCTAAAAGTTTTAGTTTCCTCTTGAAATCTAAATATTAAGAATTACATTGCAAAATAGAAAATTGTGTCATTGGAATGGCATCCCCACCCGTATATTTGTACCGTAATCTAGACAGACATGGCAGTCGACGTAATAACGGTAATTTATATTATAGTTGATGAACATATTTTATCAACTATAAAATTACGATAAGTGAAAAATCATCAGCGTGTTAGTTTCTTGTTCAACTGTATTTATATTAAATCGGTAATTTTTTCGCTACGTATGCATTTCTTGATGTTTCGACAGTAGTTTCGGAAATGGAAGTTAAACTATTTAATATGTTAAAACTTCGTGAATATTTATATTCATTGTGAAACGATAATTAAGGAATGATATATGATAGGATTAATATATTCTTTAGCTGTCTAACATATCCTACTGTTATCATAGTGGTTTTGAAACTGGCTGTTTTTATTATTACTAGGATTGCAGTAGGTGCAGTAAGAAAATTTGATTTCCTAAAAATAGTTAATTGTGGCTAACAAATCCATCTACAGATCACCGAAAAGATATAAGAAATGGCATTCAATACGTGAATAAACGTTTAATTTGTTTGATTTATTTATCATAAGTGATCGTTTATGCAAGTTTCAGCAGAGCTGTAAATTTCAATGTTGCTGTGTTTAACGCTATGAAAAGTAAAAAATTATATTTGCTCGTATTTAACCTCGCGTGACATTTAATACGAAACTTATACAATTTTAGGTACAACTTACTGAATTTCATAACGCCCTAAGAAATTCAGCCCGCCAAGTGGCAAAAAATATAAAGTTGCAAGGAATGATTGCGTGTCTTGTACTTTTAACGTAGTAAAGTGTGTTTTGCATGCAATGCGAACCGGCAGCCTCAAGACTGCATCGATCAGTTTTAAAAGTATTTTTCTTAATATAACAACTTTCTTTGGCACGGTTGTAAGACGAGAATTTTTAAGAGTAATATTTAGAATTTTAGGTTCTACTCAAATATAAAAAAAAAGTCTGAGGTTTTGTTTTTACGTTTGAAAACATTCAAGTCTAATATACACGATATGGTAAAGCCGTTATTTGGTTCTTGTCAACTCCTCAACACATGTTCCGGTACTTACCTGTAATAAAATGCTGTGGCATCGGCACAGTGTTGTTGTTACCTCTGAGCGGCACTTTTTTGCACACCATGGGCTAAATGGCCAGGTCATAAGGACCCCGAAGGCTCAGAGAAGGTTGGGGGAGGGGACCCACTGGAACAGCTGTTAGGAAATAGATGTATAGATTAAAGAACATGCTGAATAAAATACCCCCTCAAGCAGCTGCTTGCCACAGAGGTAGGACCACAAAATTATTGGATTTGGATTGGATTGTTTTACCTCTGAGCGGCACTTTTTTGCACACAATGGGCTAAATGGCCAGGTCACATGGACCCCGAAGGCTCAGAGAAGGTTGAGGGAGGGAACCCACTGGAACAGCTGTTGGGAGACAGATGGTAGCCTCCCGTCAAGGCCATCCAGCGTGTTCTTTAACGTGCACAGGGTATGGCTCTCCCACACACGGGACCACTGCTTAACGTCCCATCCGACGGACGGCGGTCTTTCCAAGCCCATCGGTGTCTCCTACTGACCGCGGGCAGGGCGGGGAATTTTGCGGAGATAAATCTCAACGCTGACCCAGCTGGGACTCGAACCTGGGAACTACAGATTACGAGCCTAGCGCGCTACCGACTGAGCCACCCCCGCCCCGGTATCGGCACAGGAAGCGATGGTGGTAACCGCAGCTTAATTCAAGGCTGTGGGCTTTTTCGCTTATGACGAATCTTACGATCAGTGTAAAATTACGTGGGTTAAATATGAAAAAATCGTATATAATAACTAATAAGTTTCTCACAATCTATTAATCCAGCATTTTATGTTTCAGAATTTATTTAAATCCTTGTACAGCTTTCAAAAGTTTCACTCTGCTCTGAAATGAAATATGTTTTCTGAATGATATTATATATGCAAATGCTATTTTTTTACATATTTAATTCTACAATTATCAAAATCATTTAACGATATTTCAACAATAATTGTATCCAATCGAATTATTTCTGAACACTTCAAGTGAAGAGTTACATATATACAATAAATATCATGACAAAAATAATTCTTTTTACAAACAAGTAATTCCTCTTGAATGCAAAGTATACAGTCGTATCAGAATAATATCACAACCTGCCTAATAATAAAAATTATTTTTAAAAAATTTTAATAATGGGAATGGGTTGGGTTGGGTTGTTTTACCTCTGAGCGGCACTTTTTTGCACACCATGGGCTAAATGGCCAGGTCACATGGACCCCGAAGGCTCAGAGAAGGTTGGGGGAGGGGACCCACTGGAACAGCTGTTGGGAGACAGATGGTAGCCTCCCGTCAAGGCTATCCAGCGTGTTCTTTAACGTGCACAAGGTATGGCTCTCCCGCACACGGAGCCACGGCTTAACGTCCCATCCGACGGACGGCGGCCTTTCCAAGCTCATCGGTGTCTCCTACTGACCGTGGGCAGGGCGGGGAATTTTGCGGAGATAAATATCAACGCTGACCCAGCTGGGACTCGAACCTGGGAACTACAGATTACGAATGGGATTGGGGGTGGTCGTATTATTCTGATACGACTGTGTATATTCAACAGCATTTGGCAAATCTTTTGAAAATGTACATATTTCAAATAGTGGTTCTTCCATAAGGCAAATATAGACCATGTTGTATGAATGGCATGATATTTGGGGCAATATCTGTCAGTAGAAATTTTTTTTGAATATATATATATACACAGTCATATCAGAATAATATGACCACCTACCATACATATACTATAGTAAATGGTCATATTATTCTGATATGACTGTGTATATGGTAACTAATATTCCTCAGTGGTCAGTATGCTCATGGTTTTCATATGTATTGTTTTGCTGTGTTGCCATTCTGCTGAGGTCTTCCTCACAGAACTCTGTGGCATATTCTACTGACAGAATTCCGTTAAAAACAGTTATGTGAAGGGTATATGTTTATTTTTTTTAAATCCAGTTTAATAAATGCTGGGGGGGGGGGGAATGTTCGAGTTTGTCACCACATAAGTCATGTGAAAGTTAACACAACTTTCATTTTAACCCTGAATGAGTAACATAGGGTACTAAAACACCCCCTGCAATATTGCCGTGAAAGTTATACAGGAAAATTTTAAACTCTCACCAATTAACCTTTCAAGGTTTCCTTATGAACTAATGATATGCCTGGTATATTGATTTCTTTTTAACACTTGGGTACTCTGAAAAGTTTCACTTTATCTACATTTCTTTCCTACTGTAAGTAATCTGTTTTCCACACCACTCATTTTTCAGTATCAGGTTCAGATGTAAATGCCCCCCCCCCCTCCCATTTACATCTGAACCTGATACTGATAAATGAGTGTTACGACTGTGTATATGCATAGATTATATTGCATATAGATTTTTTTTTCCTAATTTTTGTGGTCAGATGACAGGCTTATGAATTTTTTTTCTGTATGATCAATTCTGTTTGCTGAAATGGATATATGAGATTAAAGAAAGCCAACATTATTTGGTGTGTCATCAGAATTTCAGATATTTTTGCTTTTTTTTGCATGTATGACTCTGAGGCTCTGATTACTACACAGATACCAAATAGGCCCAGATCTAGAAAAACAATAATGTTGGTGGGAGTTGCCCAATGAGTAAATCCAGCAGTCGTTGCGATCGGACGTTCTTCGCAGAGCTCCTGCCAGCAGGGTGTGTCCGCTGCCCTCCCGTGACCGCGACCATCGGTTTGACCTTCGGGCCGTCACCGGACTAGTAAGTGCCATAAACTTTATTGCTCCTACGCGTCCTCTCCCCCTTGCATCAGTCCGTCGTGCTTTACACAGTGTCTTGTGTAGAGTGAGCTGGCTAAAATCAATTAAGCACCTGGACTTTAGGGCCCAATTTGTGCATCTCCCATTAGTGGTTCCCGCCGTTGAACTTGTGAGCCAAAACTCTCTACACAATGAATTCATTGTGCTACAGCTGTGGAGAAACAATTGCTCCTAATGCCGACCATATCCTATGCAGTGGATGCAAAGGGAAACTGCATTTTGGGTGCTCTGGCACAACGGAGAGAAACTATAAAAAGATGACTCAAGAGAAGAAAAAAACGTGGCTCTGTACTGACTGCAAATTAAGCAGGACAAACAACAGGCCCGTTTCAGATAAAGAAAACAGAGATAATACGCCTCTAAAGAATAGCACACGTGTATCACCCTCACCGACATCGAATAACAATAGTAACTATAGCCAGGAGACATCCTTGGGTCACCGCTCCTCTAAGACACCTGGAGAAGGCTGTAACACTAATAGTATACGGCCCCCGTCTTCGGCGCAACAAGAAACTAGAAACTTTCAAACATTACTGAATGAAATAACGCACTTAAGAAACGAAATCAAAGACTTAAGGCATTCAGTAGAATTTTTCTCATCTCAATATGATACACTATTGAATAAATTTCACGAATATGAAGCGACGCAACTAGACACTATGAGTAAACTAGCTACCATTGAAACTACATGTGCAGATCTCACTCAAGAGAATACGGCTCTAAAGTCGCAAATTAATGATCTTGAACAATACGGCAGAAACCGAAATATCGAGATACATGGCATTCCAATGGACGACCAGGATGAGAAAGAAAATCTAAATCAGATAATGATCAACGTTGCAGAAGCGCTAGATATAAATAATTTTAACATTGATCAACTTGAAGCCTTACATAGACTGCCAACAAGGAACAAGAAAAAAACACCTGCGATTATTGCCCAATTTAAATCTAGAAACGAACGTGAACAATGGATGTCAAAAAAGAAATCGAAAATCTTTGCCAGTAACGTTATTGATGACGCTAAAAAAACGCCAGTGTATATAAATGAAAATTTAACTCCAATAAACAGAGAACTTTTCTGGAAAGCGAGGTGCCTGGCCAAATCAAAAAATTTTAAATACGTCTGGTTTCGGAACGGGAAAATCATGATGAGAAAAACTGATGGTGACAGCGTAATTCGAATTGATATGCAAACGAATTTCGACGAATTTTAAACGGGAAATATATTGTTTATTTGCTCCACCTTATTTGTTCTGCCATGGCAACGTTTCATTTTGATGACTTACCAACATTTGATCACAACGAAAATGTCCTGTGCGACTATGAAGAAGTTCAGAAATGGTTCTTGACTAGTAAATTATGTTATGAATCTGATGAACATTTAAGCTTTCTGCATGTGAACATTCGAAGTCTGAAAAAAAACTGGGATACTCTCAGTGTTTATCTTAAAGATATCTTGAATTTCTTAGATATTATTATATTAACAGAAACTAACATCCTCAGCACGGATGCTCCATTGTTCAATCTAGAAAATTTTAATCAACTTTTTACGAGAACTCCTGGTGCGTTTGAACATGGGATTCTACTTTTCTTCCGCGACACATTATTAGTCAAAACGATACCTTCACTTGTAATCCCTGCTGAAACACTGAATATAAATATCTACAAGGGTAATTTAACTTTCAATTTACTTGCTATTTACAGATCACCAAGCTCGAACATTAACACTTTTCTTTCTAATCTCAAAAATTGGTTCGAAACAACTGATAAACATCGCAATCAAATACTAGTTGGAGACTTTAATTTAGATATCAAAAATATCAAAAAACACGGAGTTGCCAAATACGTAGAATTGTTAACCGAGTTTGGTTTCTCACCTATTATTACTGGTATCACCAGGGAAGACATCATTGGTGACTCTCTTTCTCAGACATGCATTGATCACATTAACGTCCGACTTGACATTAAACTCGACACAAATTCAATGATTTTTGGCAGTAGGATCGCAGACCACTACTTAATCGCGGCAATTTGCGGGGGGAAAAAACTAGGGAATTCGTCCAATCACACTAAAAAGCTAGACAGCAATTTTAACACGAAAACTATCTTAGATCATAAAAACATATGCAAAGAAATAAGTCTAACAGACTGGCTGGACAGAGGCACTGGAAACGAAACCCCAAATTCAGAACTAATAGACGTACTTTATGAAACATTCATAAAAAAATATATGGCGATTGTCAACAATAACAAAATTAATAAACTATCGGATGGCTCAAAAATGAAACAACGAAATTGTAGCAAAGACTGGATAAATCAGGAAATAATAAACTTAATACGTAAAAGAGACTCGGCTTGGATTGATTACAAAAATAACAAGAGAAACAGAAATTTTAAATTACTATACACAAACTTAAGAAACACAGTCACGTCCGTTATTAGGCAGGAAAAGAAAAAATATTACTTCAAACAATTTGAGTCATGTAAAAATAAACCAAAACAAAATTGGGAACTCATCAACCAAATTATCAACAATAAACCTAAAACTGCCATTGACGATTTTATCATGAAGAATATGCCACAAGGTATGTCTGAAACTCAAGCAGCAGAGAAATTTAACAACACCTTTGCAGACATTATTGTCAATCTCAGAGACGATAACCGTATACAGAATCTCTCTACAGTTCCTAAACATATCCAACCTTCTGTCCCCTCAATTTTTATTCCTCCCATCTCAAAACAAGAAACTTTCAAAATTCTAAGTGACTTAAATGAAAGAAAATCATGTGGATACGATCAGGTACACATAAAGCACATTAAAGCATGCAAAACCTCCTTAGCTGATCTCGTGACAAACTTTATCAATGAAAGCATATCTACAGGAAACATCCCTAATAAACTCAAAATTGCTATTCTAAGACCAATTTACAAAAGTGGAACTAAATCCGATTGCACTAACTATAGGCCCATTGCCATCTTACCCGTCCTTCACAAAATATTTGAAAGATATGTAGCTAACGTTCTAGCCAATTTCTTGAAAAAACATAACATTATTAGTGAAAAGCAATATGGTTTCCAAAAAGGTAAAAATACAATTACACTTTTAACGGAGTTTTCTGACGTCATTAATGGAACTTTAAACAACGGAAAAAAAGCAGCAGCTATCTTTCTGGACTTTCGTAAGGCATTTGATACGTTGGATCACGATATTTTGCTTCAAAAATTGTATATTTATGGTGTCCGAGGTATTACCCTTAAATGGTTTTGAAAATTATTTAAAAAATAGAGTGCATGTTACCAAAATTAATGGCGTTTTTAGTGAGAAGAGAACAGTGTACACTGGTGTTCCACAAGGTTCAATTTTAGGTCCGCTTTTATTCATTATTTATATTAATGATCTAGCTAACCTTAAACTGAAGGGCTCTCTTTATATATATGCTGATGACACCGCCTTGGTTAACGTGAATCACAATATAGGAGACGCAGTCCGAGATACACAGGATGATTTTAACAAAATTATTTACTGGTCTAACATTAATCGTATTTACATAAATTCAGAAAAAACCAAATGGATGAGCTTTCATTCACCAGGATACTATGATCTCTCATCTTATGCAATTAAAAACCACGAACCCTTGTGTCCCCACAACATGATAACTCATGACCCTGACTGCTGCGACTGTGATGTTATTGAGCGTGTTGAGAGCCATAAATATCTTGGACTCTACATGGACACAACCTTCCGATGGAATACACATATTCAAAAGTTAGCAGGGAAATTGCGTCTATGTGCATCTAAACTTTATAAACTACAATTTGTTGCAAGCACACATACATGTATTTTGGTTTACAAAGCTATCTGTGAATCTATATTGACCTATGGTTTGACAATATACGGCTCAACTAACCTCACAAATATAAAGAAAATAGAAACTATTCAATCATCCATTGCTAAAAATATAATCCCATACAACTTAAGAAATTCATTTTATCATAGCGAAGAAAGACTAAATTATCTAGGCATACTCTCTTTTCACAACCTTTACAAATACAGCATCACTTTAAAATATTTTTTTGATAATCAATTTAAATATAAAATCTCTCATGGGAAAAACACAAGGTTACAATCCAAAAATTATTTCCAACTTCCAAAAATATTAAACAATTACGGGAAATGTACAAGGGCATACACAATACCTTACGTGTTCAATCAACTGCCAAGGGAAATTATTTTATTAAACAATTTTAAAGAAATCAAAAATAAGACAAAAAATTTTCTTCTAGGCACTAAATTTTAAATAAAAAATTTCAACCACTACAATGGAGCTTCCACTGAAATTCATATAATTTGATGACATTGTTTTAAACTATATCTTATGTATTTTCATGTAACGTTATTATTCTTCTCTCCTGCAGATAAGCAAATGCTTTGCGGGTCATTTGTTTAAAATTTTGTATAACTAACATGAATATGAATAAAGATTATTATTATTATAAAAAAAAAAAAAAAAAAAACTAGGAAGATAAATTAGGCAAGGATAGTGTATCACCATTCTTAACAAATTTACCTATATTTTAGTGGTCTAAAAAATGTCTCTTGAAAGATATGTAACTATACAGATGTTTAATAATATTTGGCCTCCATTCTGGTTATCATTCTCAGATGTATGAGGCAATGATCCATCACAAAAATGATGACCCCCCCCCCCCATTCACATCTGAACCTGATACTGATAAATGAGTGCTGTGGAAAACAGAGCAACTATTGCAGTAAATGATACACATAAAAGAAATGTGATCTTGATGGAATTTAGATGTGTCTGCTAAAAAAATTTCACCTGATCAGTCTACACATTTCTCTCAGAAGCCAAGAAAATTTTAAGTGGAGGCTGGCTCAGTTAGCATACCAGACTTCTAATGTGCTGCTTTCAATTTCCACCAAATGTCAGTATTGTGCTTGCATTCAGATTGTTTTCTATAAAAAAGTTTCCCATAAAACTCCCACTATGTCCACACTGGAAAATACAATTTTATGTTGTAGGCAATATCAAGAAACAAGTGTGATCTGCTGTATCTATATAATATGAGAAAAATACATTTAGTTATTCTTTGTTGAAAGGTTAAATTTGAAAAATTACTGTGACATCACTATAACACTGAAGATTTTTAGGCAGTTTAAACGCCCACATAACAGATTAATAATGACCAATATGATTACTCTGAGATTAACTCTAATTCAAATGGAGAATATATCATTATTGATAACAGTGTAGTAGCTTTTTGACTGAACTGTCTTCAGTACCCACCAACTCACATTCTTAGATTTTGATGAAAATGAGAGGATAAAATAGCTTGGTCACTATATATTCTGCGTTAAGTATAAGATGTTATATATGTGTCATGTATTAGAGCACATTAATTTTGTTTTTCATTTTTAAACCTAAAAATCTTGGTTAGTATATGTCCTTCAGAGAAAAGCGTATTTTGGCTGATCTATGCACTTGCAAAGCTTTTGTGCAGAAACATTTTTATTTCACAGCTTTTCTGCTTTACCTGAAGGCCTTCAAATGAGATACATTTTCTGAAAGAGTTAAGACTAGTTTTTTAAAATATACAGCCTCAATATTATTTTAAAATATTTACTTACTAGAATTTATTTTTTATCTTTTCCACTATTACTTTTATTATGAGAGGGGGGAAGCTAATTTGGATTATTCATTTTTTTCCCTATAAATTTTTTATTTATTAAATGAAAATAAATGCATGATAATCTTTTTGTACACATTTCTGTGTTTTATTCATTGTGACCTCGACAAGTAAGTTTTAAGTTTTCACGAAGGTTGAGGTTCCTCTGAGGGACATTCTTTATTTTTACAGCTTGGGCTAAAAGGCCAAGTCTCAAGGACTCTGAGAAGGTAGGGGAAGGGGATCCACTGGACAGCTGGTAGGAAATAATGATAGCCTCTCATCAAAGCAATCCAGTGTGTTCTTTAGTTATATGCAAGGTGTGACTATAACACACAGGGTTGCAAATCAACTTCCCATCTGACAGACAACAGCTTTTCCAAGTCCACCAGTATCCCTTTTCTCAATGAAGGTAAAATGGGGGTTGGGTTGGGTTGTTTTACCTCTGAGCGGCACTTTTTGCACACCATGGGCTAAATGGCCAGGTCACATAGACCCCGAAGGCTCAGAGAAGGTTGGGGGAGGGGACCCACTGGAACAGCTGTTGGGAGACAGATGGTAGCCTCCCGTCAAGACCATCCAGTGTGTTCTTTAACGTGCACAGGGTATGGCTCTCCCGCACACGGGGCCACGGCTTAACGTCCCATCCGACGGACGGCGGCCTTTCCAAGCCCATCGGTGTCCCCTACTGACCGTGGGCAGGGCGGGGAATTTTGCGGAGATAAATCTCAACGCTGACCCAGCTGGGACTCGAACCTGGGAACTACAGATTACGAGCCTGGCGCGCTACCGACTGAGCCACCCCCCGCCCCTAAAATGGGAGAAATTCTCAGTACAGGCACATTTGGGACTCAAACCTCTGAACTGCAGATGACAAGCCTGGCAAATTTGGCTTCTATGTCATTGAGGCTCTATCTCCGTAAAATGCCCCGCCCTGCCCACGGTCAGTAGGGGACACCGATGGGCTTGGAAAGGCCGCCGTCCGTCGGATGGGACGTTAAGCCGTGGCCCCGTGTGCGGGAGAGCCATACTCTGTGCACGTTAAAGAACACGCTGGATGGCCTTGACGGGAGGCTACCATCTGTCTCCCAACAGCTGTTCCAGTGGGTCCCCTCCCCCAACCTTCTCTGAGCCTTCGGGGTCCATATGACCTGGCCATTTAGCCCATGGTGTGCAAAAAAGTGCCGCGCAGAGGTAAAAAAAACCAAACCAAACCATTGAGGCTCAATTTGTTATATATATATAGGCAATTTCGGACAGAGGAAAAAGCACTCTTATAAATACCAAAAATGATGGGGGGGGGGGGGGGATTGGTAAATGCTTCTTCTGATGTTATTCAGTTGTGCACGATAGCAGAACGAGTGCTAAAATCATCATTCGAAATGAAAAAAAAAACAAAACGATGCTAGAGCTGCAATGTGAAGTACTAAGTAAAATTTCGAGTACTATGATGTTCAAAAATTGGGATCATCTGTTCTCTGCAGCAGAATTTGGTGCAGAATCACATTACTCAAAACTTGTGAAAAATTTGCTAAAAGAACTTTTCACCATTCATATTCGCCATATGTGTTTAGAAAGGCCGCCGTCCGTCGGATGGGACGTTAAGCCGTGGCCCCGTGTGCGGGAGAGCCATACCCTGTGCACGTTAAAGAACACGCTGGATGGCCTTGACGGGAGGCTACCATCTGTCTCCCAACAGCTGTTCCAGTGGGTCCCCTCCCCCAACCTTCTCTGAGCCTTCGGGGTCCATGTGACCTGGCCATTTAGCCCATGGTGTGCAAAAAAGTGCCGCGCAGAGGTAAAACAACCCAACCCAAAAGCCATATGTGTAAGCAACATAGTTTACAATTGCGCAGAACAGCAGTTAGACAAATATTTACTAAATTAATCCATTTTAAACGACGGTAACTTTTTTTTTTTCATGTACTCAGCATAGGTAATACCTTCCGATGATTTAAATATTGTTGCGGATCACAAAAATGGATAGTCACTGAGCGTGAGTATTAAAAGCTATATTTCAAAACCAAATTCAATACAAGGTAAATTGTTACAAAGGAAATATGGATGAAGTATCTTATTAACAAATCAACTATTAACATGCACAAGTCATCAATCTTCCTGCGTAGAGCACACAATATCAGCTCTGTGTATTTTACTAAATACTACCTTTTACTTGATTTACCAGGTCACCCGAAGATCTTCACTCGTAAACCAATTCTCGTCCTGTGCTAATAACTATTCACACACTAGCCGAACAAAAAGACAGTCCGTGTAGACATTCGAAGTTAGCCATAAAAGTTCCCACTTTTATACTTCCGTGTATACAGAACACATCAAGTTACTTCTTGATACTTAACGATAAAAGATCCCACTTTTATCCTTCCGCGTATACACAACACATCAAGTTACTTCTTGATACTTACGCGCACTGTCTCAGAACAGCTCACCGTCCATTTTCGAACTCTCCGACCGTTACAACACAACGACCGTTACAATACAACGACCGTTAACGCTCCACTCTTCTTCTCCAAATTCTCCCAAAGTTCTTATTCGTTGGCTGAAACTTTGCTTTCGGTTGCCAGATTCTTCTGTCGTAACACTGCCCCCTTCCTAGGTCTTGTTCGTCCCGAACAATTCTGGATTCCAAAGTTTCTTCAGTTCTTCGATGAAACGGGGTCAAACGATCCACGTGAACCACCTTGCTCTTTGTAGCTGGACGTCGACGAATGCGATATTCCACGTCTGTGTCAAAATGAAAGCGAATCTCATTATGACTTAGATTTCTTTTCTGACTGAAGCCTCGTCCACAAATATAATACGTGTAAGGCCTATAGCCCTTGTGAACACGTTTATGTCTCCGCAGGGAGAAGAATCGACTAAGAGTTTTCGTGCAAAACCTGTAAAAAGTTTTCTTCTTTGTCGAAAGTTTTCTTCTTTGGATTTTTACTTCTATCAACAGTAACAAGGAATGAAAGTCATTAGTGACATAAAATCTAGGGAGGAGTTTCATCCTCCAGTCTGACCCTTTTGTCAGTTGACTTTCACTTAATTCAGAACTGTCGTGATGAACCTTCAGCCATATTTCACCTGATTCCATTTGATCCCCAGGGTGCTTCACAAATATAATATCAGCTCCATAATTCTTTTTAGCTCTTCGGTCCATCTCCTCCTTCCATACTCTTGCTAGAATTGCAGCTTCTAATCCGACAACCTTACCTGTTTCTCCTGTATAAGTGAAATCAGTGATGTGTCGGGCTGCTAGCAATATTTTTTCTGTTTTACCTTCACATAGCCAGCTTGCAACATCTTCAGATACTCCTTGTTCTATTAACATGTTACGAAACTTGTTCAAAGCATTGCCGTTATGCAGAACCTTACGGACACGTGATGCTTCATCTACCCTATTATCCACAATGTTCACAAAACGCAGAAGTTCTCCTAACTCTTCGACGAGCTCTTGCAGTTCTAAGGATCCGTTACCTAGGAAACACTGAACAGCTTCCATCACTTCCAGAGAGTTGTCAACAGAGTTTCAAGAGGTGAATCCATGTTGCTGATAACAGTCTGAACAACTCAAACTCTTCATTCCACGAGCTTGTGATGCTGCAACCACTTTCTTAACTAAATCAACAGCAACATCTTCTGTACTGATGAGATCAATAGCTCCTTTCCGAATTCAACATCATAAACCAAAGCACACACTCCTTCAGCCAGCTTTTTGGACACAATTGAGCATATCATTAGAGGAACGCTATCTATGGTAGCCATCAGATCCTTGCAGCGGTAAATCTCCTTATATGTTGGCACCAGCTCCTCTGTCTGTCCTACGATGCAGCATCCGACGTCTTCCATCATCTGCTCGGATTTTATCTTTAGTGCAGTCGACTGTGAAGCCAGGGATGGATTCCAATTTGTACAGAGTATCTCCCGTCAATTGGAGAGCACGACCGGAGATCATAGGGACCTTGAGACCTAAAGCAGCAAGTGCAGGAGCCAAGACAAGACTCACTTTGTTGCCGACACCTCCTGTGCTGTTTTCATCTACCATCCGATGGCGCCACTCGGGTCTCCAGCAAAACACATGACCCGAGGAGGTCATAGTTGCTGTTTCTTCGGAATTCACTTTCTTGGAGCTCTCATTGTAATTAGCCAGGGAAATATCAGTCATGATTGCCAAATTGTTCATTCTGGAGATCAGCGACGAGTTCTGTAACATGATATTGTCCACTTTAGAGCTCTTGTAGTCGTGATAAAACTTTTCTATATCCTTATAATCTAAATGGTTATAATGTCCAAATCTGCACATTGACTGTTCAGAAAAGAAATTCAGCATGGTTTCGTTGAGATTGTCTGAGAGCTTTACTTCTCTCTGATCGTAACTCTGAGGCTTAGTTTCATCCAGAAAGTTAGTCTTTGAAGTACTGTCTCTGCCTGAAGCTCTTTTACTAGCATCACCTGTTATGCTTCTAAGCCATCCTTCGGAATTCCTCTTCCTTAAATCCCCACTTTCTATAAACGATTCGAGTGTGGCTATATGCTTCGGAAAAATCTCTCCGACTTCCGCGGTAAAGTCGAATGGCACTTTGTATCTATGATGAATGGACGCCTCTTCTTTACTCGGACCACTCTGCGAAACGTAAACTCTGTTTCGTTCCCCCTCATTACCACTCGTTACTCTGCCTTTGCGATAATTGTCCATGACGCATTTTGCTGACGGCGAGGAATAGAATACCTTTCGTGTGGACCTCTCTTCAGATCGTGCCAGACTTGTATACCTAGGTATTTTGAAGTGCAAAGCGTACTGTATAGTCTCACAGCTCTCTGATCTGTGTGATTGTTCTTCACAGTTCCTAGACATGTCACCAGCGACATAGACATTCTGCCATGCATCACCAGTAGTTGCGTGGTCAAAGGCATTATCTGCGCTATCTCTACGATTCTTGATTTCCAGTAGCAGATCCACATTTTTATATGCGTTGCCTTTCTCTTTTTCTTTTCCATGTTTACAATCTAACTTAACACTATCAAGATCATCTTTTTCACTGACAAATTCAACATTTAAACTATTGCATTGTCTATTGAGTTCGGTTTTACTATCCTTGAACTGATCAATAATCTTACCAACTTGAGGAGCCACTTCATCTCTCATCTCAGTATTTTGTGCGGCCATTTCGGCTTTCAAGTCACCTATTTATCGCTTTGGGCAGCTAGATCACTTTTAATATCAGTCATCTGCGTAACCATATCGGCTTTCATATCAGTCACCAGCGTAGCAATAACGGCTTTCCTATCAGTCATCAGCGTAGCAATAACGGCTTTCCTATCAGTCATCAGCGTAGCAATAACGGCTTTCCTATCAGTCATCAGCGTAGCCATAATGGCTTTCCTATCAGTCATCAGCGCAGCCATATCGGCTTTCATATCAGTCAGCGCAGCCATATCGGCTTTCAAGCTATTTATCAACTTTACTAATTCATCCATACTTCTAGTTAACGGCATTCAATAAATTACCCCACTTCTGACACCAAATGTTGCGGATCACAAAAATGGATAGCCACTGAGCGTGAGTATTAAAAGCTATATTTCAAAACCAAATTCAATACAAGGTAAATTGTTACAAAGGAAATATGGATGAAGTATCTTATTAACAAATCAACTATTAACATGCACAAGTCATCAATCTTCCTGCGTAGAGCACACAATATCAGCTCTGTGTATTTTACTAAATACTACCTTTTACTTGATTTACCAGGTCACCCGAAGATCTTCACTCGTAAACCAATTCTCGTCCTGTGCTAATAACTATTCACACACTAGCCGAACAAAAAGACAGTCCGTGTAGACATTCGAAGTTAGCCATAAAAGTTCCCACTTTTATACTTCCGTGTATACAGAACACATCAAGTTACTTCTTGATACTTAACGATAAAAGATCCCACTTTTATCCTTCCGCGTATACACAACACATCAAGTTACTTCTTGATACTTACGCGCACTGTCTCAGAACAGCTCACCGTCCATTTTCGAACTCACCGACCGTTACAATACAACGACCGTTAACGCTCCACTCTTCTTCTCCAAATTCTCCCAAAGTTCTTATTCGTTGGCTGAAACTTTGCTTTCGGTTGCCAGATTCTTCTGTCGTAACAATATGTTTACCATTGTTCTATTGTTAATGCACAAAAAAGTAAAAGTGAGAGTTTGATTAATTTTGTATCATTCGAAAAAATGTTTTTAATTATAAACATGTTAGCAAGCGCAGAGCAGTTCCCTTAATCAAAATCGTTTAAAAAGGTTTTCTTTATAAAAAAATTTAAAAATGATTAAAAAAAATTATTTATACTTTTCTCGTCTCTAATGATTGGATTGCGCGAAAAAGCGCTTAATAAAGCAATTTAAAAGTGAAGTGGGGGGGGGGGGAGGTTCCTGATACAAAGTACGTAAGTTTTATTTTTAATAATAATAAATATTATTCTGAAATTCAATAAAATGTAGGAAATTTCTATTTCGTAAAGAATGAAATGCCAATTTAATGAATGTATAGTATTAACTGGCAGGCTCCTATCTGATCTCCGGCGACCAGTATCAACGGGGATTTATTACTTGTTTTAAAAGAATAAAAATTAGAAAAAAAGTACATTTAATATTTTTTGAAAGTAATCTTGATTTCTAGATAATTCTGAAAGCAATTATTCAGTTGAGTATTATATTCAATCAAAATTATTTTACCAACGCGTCGTGTAAAGTCATTGCTAAGGAATGGCGTTGGCCTGCGTTATTGCCCACCCCTTTACGTGGCCGTCGGTCGTTCAATTCGCCTCAACTTTCCAAACCGGTTGAACACTCTATTCTACCTCGTTGTGTGGGAGTAGAAACCTCGGTTCATCGGAGAAGGCAATCTTTTTCCACTGTCCAATAATAGTAGTCCCGTGCGAACTGCACGTGTCGTTGCCGATGGACCTTGATTAACATGGACCATTTTTCCCATCCAATAATAAAAATTTAACACAGAAACTCAATAATGTCGGAATTTCTTTGCGACATTATTGAGTCCGTGCGAACTGCACGTGTCGTTATCCGTGCGAACTGCACGTGTCGTTGCCGATGGACCTTGATTAACATGGACCATTTTTTCCCATCCAATAATAAAAATTTAACACAGAAACTCAATAATGTCGGAATTTCTTTCTGTATAAAAATATACATAAGTTAGTAAACAGTGTAATTTTCTATGTATAACAAAACACGTAATCATCTAAGGGTCACTTCTACATAATTCTTGTTTAAAAACAATACTGCTAAACATGTCCCATCTTCAAATTTGCTTTTCCCTCATCAATTGGTTTGAAATCCTTCCCCCAAATTTCATGTTATTCTGCAATAAAGCATTCTGCAGTAGTGATTCTAAAAGAATTATCTGTTTGCAGTTTTTACTATCTTCAGGTTGCTGAATATTCTTTCTACAGTAACAGTGCTATGCGGTAGAACTAGGCAACACTCTACGACTGGCCTATAGTATTGAAAGAATATTAGTATTCTTCATAGTAGCTTTGATCTGAAGATGAATGTTAAGGCATCAGTTTTGAGCCCTCTATCACCTGTACATCGATATTTCACTTTTGACTATGAAGGAACCATCACAACCAAAGGGCGGGGGTGGCTCAGTCGGTAGCGCGCCAGGCTCGTAATCTGTAGTTCCCAGGTTCGAGTCCCAGCTGGGTCAGCGTTGAGATTTATCTCCGCAAAATTCCCCGCCCTGCCCACGGTCAGTAGGGGACACCGATGGGCTTGGAAAGGCCGCCGTCCGTCGGATGGAACGTTAAGCCGTGGTCCCGTGTGCGGGAGAGCCATACTCTGTGTACGTTAAAGAACACGATGGATGGCCTTGATGGGAGGCTATCATCTGTCTCCCAACAGCTGTTCCAGTGGGTCCCCTCCCCCAACCTTCTCTGTGCCTTCGGGGTCCATGTGACCTGGCCATTTAGCCCATGGTGTGCAAAAAAGTGCCGCTCAGAGGGTTGTTGGGTTGTTTTACCTCTGAGCGCACTTTTTTTGCACACCATGGGCTAAATGGCCAGGTCACATGGACCCCGAAGGCTCAGAGAAGGTTGGGGGAGGGGACCCACTGGAACAGCTGTTGGGAGACAGATGGTAGCCTCCCGTCAAGGCCATCCAGCGTGTTCTTTAACGTGCACAGGTTATGACTCTCCCCGACACGGGGCCACGGCTTAACGTCCCATCCGACGGACGGCGGCCTTTCCAAGCCCATTGGTGTCCCCTACTGACCGTGGGCAGGGCGGGGAATTTTTGCGGAGATAAATCTCAACGCTGACCCAGCTGGGACTCGAACCTGGGAACTACAGATTACGAGCCTCTCGCGCTACCAACTGAGCCACCCCCGCCCACCGCTCAGAGGTAAAACAACCCAACAACCTATGCAAAAACTATCAAATCGGTGAAATGGAGGTCTATGTGACCTCCATTTCGCCTCAAAAGACACGTCAGAGGTCAAATTTAGGGTTTTTTTTTCGAGATCTACGACCCGGATTACCCCTAGGTGCAAATTTTCACAGTTGCACCATTTCTGCACCAAAGAATGATCCACTGTCAGTCAGCCTTCTGTCACTCACTTAAAATCGCCTATATGTATATATGAACTTTGAATTGCAAATTTGTAAGTTCACAAACGGAAAATAATCAGAAATATTCAGCGTTTTTTTACTTTTATACGTTTAAGCCTTGAAATATCCATAAAAACGACAGGCCTGGATAAATTATTTGCAAAAATGAATTCTTTGCTACCGTTCATAGCGTACAACGTAATAAAAATTTGAATTAATCGATAGGTTAGAGCATTTTAATACAGAATAATCATGATACTAATAATTTGCAGTATTAAAATGATCTAACCTATCGGTTAATTCAAATTTTTATTACTTGAAGTATATTTTACAATTTGAAGATGTGACAAATAACATACGTACTAATATGTGACGTTTGGACTCGCCAATTGCAATAGAAGTCCTGGCGTAGATATCCTTGTAAATTGCAAAAGAAATTAAAACGTTATAATTGGCTAAACAAGAAAGAATAAGCCTGATACTAATAAGTTACATTCTTGTTTAGCCAATTATAACGTTTTAAATTGCTTTTGCAATTTACAAGGATATCTACGCCATTAGACTTCTATTACAATTGTCGAGTCCAAACGTCACATGTTAGAACATATGTTACATCACGTGTCATTCGAAGAGTTTACCAAACAGCCAATCAAAACGATCACTTCAGCGCTCTGATACATAAAAAGGAATGCGGTTTGTTTTCATCGAACGGCCATCAATTTTCTTCGTGTTAAAAAATATACTTTCTTAAGTTTTAGTTTACTAGTTCAGTTAAAATACTTAGGAATAATGTGCATTTGAATGGTAAAATCATTGCATAAATGATTCTTTGTTTAAAAGTCGTTGAACAGCGAAACGTCCATAGAGGGTAATGTTAACAAGGCAAGAATATCGTTCCCAGCGCCCTCTACTGGTATGGGACACTTTTTCTGCCAGATTTTAATAGGATTGGATTGTTTTACCTCTGAACGGCACTTTTTTTGCACACCATGGGCTAAATGGCCAGGCCACATGGACTCCGAAGGCTCAGAGAAGGTTGGGGGAGGGGACCCACTGGAACAGCTGTTGGGAGACAGATGGTAGTCTCCCGTCAAGGCCATCCAACGTGTTCTTTAACGTGCACAGGGTATGGCTCTCCCGCACACGGGGCCACGGCTTAACGTCCCATCCGATGGACGGCGGCCTTTCCAAAACCATCGGTGTCCCCTATTGACCGTGGGCAGGCCGGGGAAATTTTGCGGAGATAAATCTCAACGCTGACAGATTTTAATAGGCGAATGCCACACTATACTTATAGACACTATACTATCGTATATATACTTATAGACACTATACTATCGTATAGTGTCTATAAGTATAGCACCTAGGGGTATACCTACTGACTGTCGGCAGGGCGGGGAGTTTTGCGGAGATAAATCTCAACGCTGACCCAGCTGGAACTCGAACCTGGGAACTACAGATTACGAGCCTGGCGCGCTACCGATGAGCCACCCCCGCCCCGATGCGAATCTGGAGATACATATCCAGTCACCAGGACCCCAATGTTCAGAACAGGGTTGAGAAAGGAGTCCATCTGTCTCCTAACAGCTGTTCAATGGTTGTTCCCCTCCCACCAACCTTCTGAACCCTCAGGGTCCTTGTGACCTGCCCAGGTTCGAGTCCCAGCTGGGTCAGCGTTGAGATTTACCTCCGCAAAATTCCCCGCCCTGCCCACGGTCAGTAGGGGACACCGATGGGCTTGGAAAGGCCGCCGTCTGTCGGATGGGACGTTAAGCCGTGGCCCCGTGTGCGGGAGAGCCATACCCTGTGCACGTTAAAGAACACGCTGGAAGGCCTTGACGGGAGGCTACCATTTGTCTCCCAACAGCTGTTCCAGTGGGTCCCCTCCCCCAACCTTCTCTGAGCCTTCGGGGTCCATGTGACCTGGCCATTTAGCCCATGGTGTGCAAAAAAGCGCCGCTCAGAGGTAAAACAACCCAACCCTTGTGACCTGACCATTTAGCCCATTGTATGCAAAAAACTGCCGCTCAGAGGTAAAACAACCCAACTGATAGGTCCTCACTATATTTATCCTTCATAGTCTCTTTAGGAAACGTCACAAGCATTCACTAGCCATTCCTTTCTTAACAGGTCGTTACACTGTTTATCATGATAGACCCCTTACCTTTATTGACACAGGAACAGGGTGCACTTCAAATAAAGGTTTAAAAAAATCACAAACTGGCCTTCCGGTGTTTAACCCGGTAAGGACAAAAATAAGTTATCCTTGAAGTTCTCAAATCAGTCATTAAGCTACCAGTTGCAGGGTTGGGTTGTTTTACCTCTGAGCGGCACTTTTTTGCACACCATGGGCTAAATGGCCAGGTCACATGGACCCCGAAGGCTCAGAGAAGGTTGGGGGAGGGGACTCACTGGAACAGCTGTTGGGAGACAGATGGTAGCCTCCCGTCAAGGCCATCCAGTGTGCTCTTTAACGTGCACAGGGTATGGCTCTCCCGCATACGGGACCACGGCTTAACGTCCCATCCGACTGACGGCGGCCTTTCCAAGCCCATCAGTGTCCTCTATTGACCGTGGGCAGGGCGGGGAGTTTTGCGGAGATAAATCTCAACGCTGACCCAGCTGGGACTCGAACCTGGAACTACAGATTACGAACCTGGCGCACTACCGACTGACCCCCCCCCCCCCCCAGCATACGGGTCCACGGCTTAACGTCCCATCCGATGGACGGCGGCCTTTCCAAAACCATCGGTGTCCCCTACTGACCGTGGGCAGGACGAGGAATTTTGCGGAGATAAATCTCAACGCTGACCCAGCTGGGACTCGAACCTGGAACTACAGATTACGAACCTGGCGCACTACCGACTGAGCCACCCCCGCCCCCTACCAGTTGCAGAATCTCACTCAAAGAAACAATGTTCGGAGATAACGTGAAACCTTATCCCATTTCCTATATGGATTACATACAGACAGATTAATCGACTCTTTGTCGATGAGATAATCAGAAACGGAAGGGGAATGCTTCCGAGTGCTATTCAATCTACCATCATTGAGAAGGTGAAATTAAAATGCGACAGACATCTCTAATGGATACCCGTCGTCTTTTACGGTTGAGTTCAGCAGACACCACCAAAACGTCATCGAGTGAAAAAAAACATCCCTTACGGTTCAAAGCGAAGAGAGGGACGCAAAAGCCAATTTCCGCATCGCTGGCTTGAGCCAGTCTTGTCCTTATCAAGACGTTTGTTCAGGCAGAATGTGGACGTGACAGAATTCTGACAAAGAGTGAGAACGTTTCGCCCGACGCAAGAACATCGAACAAGAAAAGGAGGTTTCTTAAAAGGGGTTGTTGAAGTAACAATTGAGGAAGAAAGAGGTTATTCGTCCCTCGCGGATGAGGGAGATAAGATTCGAGTTTAGCCATCCACTATAAAGAATCTCCTCTCACTTCTTTTGATTCTCTTTTTAATGGATTTACCAAGTCGATGCTCTATTTTCTTTGCGTGTTTAGGTTGTAGAGTTCGTTTTTTTTTTTTCGTTGGAAGAAGGAACTGCGAACTTTTTAGGTCTGTGTATAGTACCTTTGATTTATTTTCAACAGCTTTTGAATTAAATTCTTTTCAACTTTATAAAAATAAATACCCCCTCAAGCAGGTTGGGTTGGGTTGTTTTACCTCTGAGCGGCACTTTTTTGCACACCATGGGCTAAATGGCCAGGTCACATTGACCCCGAAGGCTCAGAGAAGGTTGGGGGAGGGGACCCACTGGAACAGCTGTTGGGAGACACCATGGGCTAAATGGCCAGGTCACATGGACCCCGAAGGCTCAGAGAAGGTTGGGGGAGGGGACCCACTGGAACAGCTGTTGGGAGACAGATGGTAGCCTCGCGTCAAGGCCATCCAGCGTGTTCTTTAACGTGCACAGGGTATGGCTCTCCCGCACACGGCCGCACACAGCACCTTTGATTTATTTTCAACAGCTTTTGAATTAAATTCTTTTCAACTTTATAAAAATAAATACCCCCTCAAGCAGGTTGAGTTGGGTTGTTTTACCTCTGAACGGCACTTTTTTGCACACCATGGGATAAATGGCCAGGTCACATGGACCCCGAAAGCTCAGAGAAGGTTGGGGGAGAGGACCCACTGGAACAGCTGTTGGGAGACAGATGGTAGCCTCCCGTCAAGGCCATCCAGCGTGTTCTTTAACGTGCACAGGGTATGGCTCTCCCGCACAAGGGGCCACGGCTTAACGTCCCATCCGACGGACGGCGGCCTTTCCAAGCCCATCGGTGTCCCCTACTGACCGTGGGCAGGGCGGGGAATTTTGCGGAGATAAATCTCAACGCTGACCCAGCTGAAACTCGAACCTGGGAACTACAGATTACGAGCCTGGCACGCTACCGACTGAGCCACCCCGCCCCTCCCCTTAAGCAGCTGCTTGCCACAGAGGTCTGACAGGAGCCTGTCAGTATATATGCCATAGTAGAAGGTCTGAGAGGATGGCAGGACCTCAGCCGAAAAACCACACACACATCCATGCCTTACCCGGGGCTCGAACCCAGGTCCCGTAGATCACTAGCCAAGCGTGCTAACCACTCGGCCACGGGACGGCTTCAACTTTATACAATCCCGTGGCCGAGTGGTTAGCGCGCTTGGCTACTGATCTACGGGACCTGGGTTCGAGCCCCGGGTAAGGCATGGATGTTCGTGTCGTTTTTTTGCTGAGGTCCTGCCATCCTCTCAGATCTCCTACTGTGGCATATAAACTGACAGGCTCCTGTCAGACCTCTGTGGCAAGCAACTGCTTGAGGGGGTATTTATTTTATTTATTTATTTATATTCGCGTACAGCAGACGTGGCCAATAAAAGACCGACTCATAAAACAAAGCATCAATATGTGCTGAATCTGGCTGATTTATTTCAATCTTTTTCCCTAAACGTTTTTAAATGCATGATTGAACGATTTTGCCAACTGACATTACTCATTAAAAAGTTTTTTTTTATTCCTTTAAAATATATATATATATTTTAATTCAGTACTTATTAAAATGTATGTTTTGAAAAATTACCATTTGATTAATTCGTCTAATAAATAATAATAAATAAATACCCCCTCAAGCAGCTGCTTGCCACAGAGGTCTGACAGGAGCCTGTCAGTTTATATGCCACAGTAGTAGACCTGAGAGGATGATAGGACCTCAGCAGAAAAACGACACACGCATCCATGCCATATCCGGGGCTCGAACCCAGATCCCTTAGATCAGTAGCCAAGCGTGCTAACCACTCGGCCATATACCCGTTTAAATTATGGAATCAACCATAGTGTTCGGATATTTTTTTTTGAGCGACTGTAAGTATACACAGTGAGCTATAATAACTGTTTCTTTGCATATGTTGAATTACATCAGCTCCATCGATAAATAACGTGCTCCACCTTCTTTTTTTTTAGCTCATTTAAAAAAAAACAGTTGTTTTTTCATCTGTTACGGGGTTTAGCCTCCCGTCAAGGCCATCCAGCGTGTTCGCTGGATGGCCTTGACGGGAAGACAAAGTTCAACAGACGAACGTCTGTTGAACTTTGTTTTTCTGTTTTTGGAAATAAATGAAAAATTTGTTTTGGAGTTAAATTCGCATTTTCCGAATCTTTCAACAGTTTAAATTTCCACCGTTAGAGGGCCATGAAAGTGGAAAATGCAAGAAACTCTGTAAGCGATTAATTCAGCTACAGATTTAAATGTTGTAGGTACAATTTCATCCCTTACCCCCAAAAGTTGTTGAGAAATTTTTTCAAAACGTAAATGAAAAATTGACTTAAGGTTTAATAAGTACTAATGGGTTAAATGGGGTTCTTTTACCTCTGAGCGGCACTCTCTTTTGCACACAGTAGGCTAAATGGTCAGGTCACAAGGACCCCGAAAGCTCGGAGAAGGTAGGGAGGACCCATTTAATAGGTGTTAGGAGACAGATGGTAGTCTCTAGTCAAGGCCTAACTACTAATGGAAGAGGGGTGGGGGTGGCTCAGTCGGTAGCGCGCCAGGCTCGTAATCTGTAGTTCCCAGGTTCGAGTCCCAGCTTGGTCAGCGTTGAGATTTATCTCCGGAAAAATTCCTCGCCCTGCCCACGGTCAGTAGAGGACACCGATGGGCTTGGAAAGGCCGCCGTCCGTCGGATGGGACGTTAACCCGTGGCTCCGTGTGTGGGAGAGCCATACCCTGTGCACGTTAAAGAACACGCTGGATGATCTTGACGGGAAGCCACCATGTCTCCCAACAGCTGTTCCAGTGGGTCCCTTCCCCCAACCTTCTCTGAGCCTTCGGGGTCCTTGTGACCTGGCCATTTAGCCCATGGTGTGCCAAAAAGTGCGACTCAGAGGTAAAGCAACCCAACTAATGGAAGAGTACTAATTACATTTTCAATATCGTCGCTTAGTTTCGAATCCACAACGTTAGAATGAGTTAAAAAAAAAAGTCGCTGCTTTTGTAATTCACGTCTGCTAACTCCCCTGCATTGCCCCTCGGAGAGAAAAAAGATACCGGTGGGCTTGGAAAGACTGTCGTCCGTCGGATAGAAGGTTAAGCCGTGGTTCATTGTGTATGAGAGCACCCCCACACATTCACGTTTATTTTTTTTTTTCGGTTTCGCACTATGTTCGTCCAAGAACACGCTGGACGGACTTGATAAGAGGTGTCTGTCTCCTAACAGCTGTCGAAAGGATTTCTTTAACCAACTCTGAACCTCTGGGGTACAGTCGCTCAAAAAAGTATCCGAACACTATGGTTGATTACAGAATTCCGAAAAAATATCTGGCGCGTGTACAGCAACTGTACACGCTCCAGTTACCGTTCACAGCAAACTGGAGCGTGTGCAGTTACTGCACACGCTCCAGTTTGCTGTGAACGGTAACTGCACACGCTCAATATTTCCGTGAGTGAGCCCACACGATCTAGTATCAAAGTAATATGACCACCTACAGTCGCTCAAAAAAGTATCCGAACACTATGGTTGATTACAGAATTCGGAAAAAATATCTGGCAACGATTTTTTTAGAAATCAGTGATCTGGCAACCTTCGTGTCACGTGACACGAAGGTATCTGACACGAATCGTTGCCAGATATTTTTTCTGAATTCTGTAATCAACCATAGTGTTCGGATACTTTTTAATATATATATAATGTGTATGAATATATAATGCAATGAATATGGAGCGTGTGCAGTTACCGTTCACAGCAAACTGTAGCGGTTGCGGTTAGTGTTCACAGCACATTGGATCGTGTGAGCTCACAAAGACCTAGATCGTGTGGGCTCACTCACGGAAAAATTGAGCGTGTGCAGTTACCGTTCACAGCAAACTGGAGCGTTTGCAGTAACTGCACACGCTCCAGTTTGCTGTGAACGGTAACTGGAGCGTGTACAGTTGCTGTACACGCTCCAAATATTTTTTCCTGAATTCTGCAATCACGTGACACAAAGGTTGCCAGATCACTAATTTCTAAAAAAATCGTTGCCAGATATTTTTTCTGAATTCTGTAATCAGCCATAATGTTCGGATACTTTTTTGAGCGACTGTACATGCGACCTGTCTATTTTTTTTTAACCATGATATGCATAAAATAGGGCCACTCAGAGGTAAAAGAACCTAGCTCAAGATTCTTAACCACCCCCCCCCCCCCCCCGATACTATTCTAATGGGAAAAAACTACAAGTTATATAATATATTTTTTAAATTATTCGTGTTTAACTTAAAAAAAAGTTTTTTAATTAAAAATAGCTCAAAAAGGAATTAAAATTCTTTAGGAATATAAAATTAGCAATCACTAATTTTATATTCCTAAAAACAAACATATGCGCAAATGTTCTCTGCTGAATGAAAATAAAAAAGTTTTGGTGAAACTTGATTTCTGTTCAGCAGGTTTAAAAGATAACAAAACGAACAGCAGCAGCCCACTCGACCCACGAAACCATGCCCCATATCCATCTGTCTTCTTCTCCCCCCCCCCCCTCCACTCACAATCCCCTCCAGCACGCGCAGCATCTTCCAAGCGCAGAAATTCCTCTGCCATCTTCGCAACAAGGCGCAAAGTGCTCCGAATAAACTCCTTCTGGCATCTCGAAATTCGAAACAAAATTGCACGCGAGTCTCGTGCGCACCTAATTATTCATCATGACTTCCTTCCCCCCCCCCCATTTCCCTCTTCCCCGCTCCTAATCCAGTTTGTTTAAACTTTTTTTTTTGTCTTCCTCAGACTTGGTTCGCTCTACAAACACAATCTACAAATATTTAATCATGTCCAACGCGTGGCTGCTATTTGTCTACGAACAATTTCTTTGCTTTTTCACTTTCGTAGCTTCCATCAACCCCCAACTTTTCCCTCCCCCTATCACGTGGCTTTGCGACTTCTTAGGAAACCCCATTTACTTCTTCCCAATTCCGATAAGAACATCTCGACGAAAGTTATCCGAAAAAGATTTCCGCGTTTCCTTATTTTTTTTTCCCTATATTTTTCTTTATCGGATTTTTTTAGTTTTTTTAATAACACAAATGAAATATGACTTCTCATTTAATTGAATTTCGTTGTCTCTTCGTTTTTTATATCTTTTTTTTTCTCTTACAAACAATTCTCCTTGCAAACTTTTGAAGACTTTTTTTTATCTTATTAGGATTGAGTTGATTTACCTCAAAGCTGTCCTTTTGGGCACACAATGGACTAAATGACCAAGTCGCAAAGACCCCAACAACCCAACAGGTTGGGTTGTTTTACCTCTGAGCGGCACTTTTTTGCACACCATGGGCTAAATGGCCAGGTCACATGGACCCCGAAGGCTCAGAGAAGGTTGGGGGAGGGGACCCACTGGAACAGCTGTTGGGAGGCAGATGGTAGCCTCCCGTCAAGGCCATCCAGCGTGTTCTTTAACGTTGGGTTGTTTTACCTCTGAGCGGCACTTTTTTGCACACCATGGGCTAAATGGCCAGGTCACATGGCCCCCGAAGGCTCAGAGAAGGTTGGGGGAGGGGACCCACTGGAACAGCTGTTGGGAGACAGATGGTAGCCTACCGTCAAGGCCATCCAGCGTGTTTTTTAACATGCGCAAGATGCATCTCTCCTGCACACACGTATGCGGCTCAACGTCCCGTCCGACGGACGGTGAATTTTCCAAACCCATTGGTGTCTTTCTCACATAAGATAGGATAAGAATTATTGGAAAAATGTCAACTACGGCACATCTGTGACTCGAAACTTGAAACATCAGATTACCACGGGTTATTCCAATTCAACTAATCACTGTCCCCATCCTATTAGAAAATGTAAGTTACATTAATTCACCGGGAACCTTTCTTCAAAAGCATTTACACATTAAACATAGAAAAAAATTTTTTTTTCTACAAATCGTAATGTTATCTACAGCTCCATAAAATAGATTTTTCGAAAAATTTAAATGCTCTTCAGAAATCCGTGATTTTTGTTTTTTAATGGCATATTATACTTACAGGCTCATGTCAGACCTCTGTGGCAAGCAGTTACGTGACGGATATTCTTTTTTGGAATTGTTTACACACGATTGTTACACTGCAATGATGAAATTGCAACATAACATTTTCTCCTCTGTTTTAGGTCTAAACATTTCTTGAAAAAATGCGTGAAATATGAAAAAGTTTAATAATTTTCTGTGTTCATACCCGTACTAGCATTCTCAAGTAAAGGCAGGAGGCGTTTATGGCCACTTTCCTAGCTCCGAATGGGGCGGGGGTGGCTCAGTCGGTAGCGCGCCAGGCTCGTAATCTGTAGTTCCCAGGTTCGAGTCCCAGCTGGGTCAGCGTTGAGATTTATCTCCGCAAATTTCCCCGCCCTGCCCACGGTCAGTAGGGGACACCGATGGGCTTTGAAAGGCCGCCGTCCGTCGGATGGGACGTTAGGCCGTGTCCCCGTGTGCGGGAGAGACATACCCTGTGCACGTTAAAGAACACGCTGGATGGCCTTAACGGGAGGCTACCATATGTCTCCCAACAGCTATTCCAGTGGGTCCCCTCCCCCAATCCTTCTCTGAGCCTTCGGGATCCATGTGACCTGGCCATTTAGCCCATGGTGTGCAAAAAAGTGCCGCTCAGAGGTAAAACAACCCAACCCTAGATCCAACACTGTTGAAATTTACTTTGCGAATTTCAGTGCTGTCTATTTCAGTGTATCAATATACTACTTTTGCATATAAAAAAATAATCTTTTTTTAAAAAATTTCGAGTTATCCACAAATTAACAAAACATTTTTCTCAAATTTTATTCTGTATAAAATTCTCCCCCCCCCCCCCCAAAAAAATATATTTTCTATTATTATAAACTTTCTGATCTAAGGGACCTGGGTTCGAGCTCCGGATAAGGCGTGGATCTTCGTGTTGGTTTTCTGTAGAGGTACTGACAGTATTCTGTCAGACCTCTGTGGCAAGCAGCTGCTTGAGGTTTTTTTTTATATATATAAACTTTTCATTAAAAAGTTTTCGCAATATATAGATTTTCCAACAGATTCACATCTTTCAATAATTTTATTTTCAACGGATCCATAATTTTTAAAAACTAAATTGCATTTTTTCCCCTTACATTTCAGTGTTTGCTATTTATTCATAACGCTTTTTTCCCTTCAAATCTTTAACGTTGCCAGCAGATCTCTAAAACAATTTTCGACTTTTTAAAAACATTTATTAAACCATTTGTAAACCTCGCGTTCTCTGCAATGAATGCTTTCCACGATTTCATTTTGCAAACTTCATCACTTACATTACACAGCCCAACGGAATCTGTAGTTCCCAGGTTCGAGTCCCAGCTGGGTCAGCGTTGAGATTTATCTCCGCAAAATTCCCCGCCCTGCCCACGGTCAGTAGGGAACACCGATGGGCTTGGAAAGGCCGCCGTCCGTCGGATGGGACGTTAAGCCGTGGCCCCGTGTGCGGAGAGCCATACCCTGTGCACGTTAAAGAACACGCTGGATGGCCTTGACGGGAGGCTACCATCTGTCTCACAACAGCTATTCCAGTGGGTCCCCTCCCCCAACCTTCTCTGAGCCTTCGGGGTCCATGTGACCTGGCCATTTAGCCCATGGTGTGCAAAAAAGTGCCGCTCAGTGGTAAAAAAACCCAACGGAAGCGAAAAAGAAACCGTCTCCAACTGTATCCGATTATTTTCCCTCACCACGGTCGAATATCTTGTATCGATCTTAAAATCCCCCCCCCCCCGTCGACTTCTTCACCGCCAAGTCGATCTTCCCTCCACTCCAACAACGAGCCGCTGGACGCAAAGCAGATTTTTCTCGCGCAGCGAAGCACGTACGGCCCTTGTTCTCGCGTGGGAGGTTAGCAACCGTTGCCATGGAGACTCACGCGCCGCTGACCACGTGACGACGTTGCCTCCCTTCTATTTCTCGTCGAGAATAACAGTGACGCGTGTTAGCGACTTCGATACATTGTTGAAGCGTTCTCGAGTGTAGGGAAAAGATGCGGGAAGATGACACAACAATGTCTTCTGCTTCCTGTCCCTTTTCGTTACCTTGGTGACCGAAGTAGCAGAAAATAAGTAGGTATTTTCTTTGAACCTCAAAAGCATCATCATCAGTAGTATTTTCTTTGTGTTTTTTTTTTCTTTCGTTAGAAGTTTGCTTTGGCCATGTTGTCCTCATGCCGAACTATACAGAGGAGCGATGAGTTATGAATGTCCCTAAAGGATGAGGAGGATTCAAGGGAGGGTGCATGAATCCCCCTCCCCCCTCTAACACCGCAGCAAACAGGAAAATATTTCAATTCGCAGTTACCAAAAATGTACTGCGAATAATATCATAATTGTTCTGGCAGGAGCCTGTCAGTTTATATCCGTAGGTAGAAGGTCTGAGAGGATGGCAGGAAACGACACATACATCCATGCCTTACCCGGGACTCGAACCCAGGTCCCTTAGATCAGTAGCCAAGCGCACTAATCACTAGCTAACCTAATATTCAAATGATGCGAAATTTCGTATTTCAGTTAGACATAAGGGTTCTATATTTTTAACGTATTGTCCTGTTGTGCCCGATATGTGCTAAATTCAGTCACCAGTTTGCTCAGTGTGGCAGGGTTAATTCAGTCGGTAGCTTCCCAGGTTCGTAATCTGCAGTTCCTAGGGGACGGGGTGGCTCAGTCGGTAGTGCACCAGGATCGTAATCTGTAATTCCCAGGTTGGAGCCCCAGCTGGATCAGTCGTTGAGATTTATCTGCGCAAAATTCCCCGCCCTGCCCACGGTCAGTAGGGACACCGATGGGCTTGGAAAGGCCGCCGTCAGTCGGATGGGACGTTAAGCCGTGGCCCCGTGTGCGGGAGAGCCATACCCCTGTGTACGTTAAAGAACACGATGGATGGCCTTGACCGGGGGCTACCATCTGTCTCCCAACAGCTGTTCCAGTGGGTCACCTCCCCCAACCCTTCTCTGAGCCTTCGGGGTCCATGTGACCTGGCATTTAGCCCATGGTGTGCAAAAAAGAGTGCCGCTCAGAGGTAAAACAACCCAACTCAAAGTAGTTCTTAGGTTCGAGTCCCATTTGTGCTGGGGCGGTGGTGGCTAAGTCGGTAGCGCGTCAGGTTCGTAATCTGTAGTTCCCAGGTTAGAGTCCCAGCTGGGTCAACGTTGAGATTTATCTCCGCAAAATTCCCCGCCCTGCCCACGGTCAGTAGGGAACACCGATGGGCTTGGAAAAGCCACCGTCCGTCGGATGGGACGTTAAGCCGTGGCCCCGTGTGCGGGAGAGCCATACCCTGTGCACGTTAAAGAACACGCTGGATGGCTTTGACTGGGAGGCTAGCCATCTGTCTCCCTAACAGCTGTTCCAGTGGGTCGCTCCTCCAACCTTCTCTGAGCCTCGGGTCCATGTGACCTGGTCCATTTAGCCGTAATTGTGTGCAAAAAAGATGTCCGCTCAGAGGTAAAACGAACCCAACTCAAAGTAGTTCTCAAAGTAGTACCTAAGAACAACCTCAAAGTAGTTCTTAGGTTCGAGTCCCATTTGTGCTAGCGTTTATCTCAACTAAACTCCAACCCTGACCTCGATCAGAAAGTCCGCCGTCCATCAGATGGGATGTTAAACTATGTTCCGTGTGCATGATACATACTGTGCACTTTAAAGAACACGCTAATGTCCTCGACTGGAGGCTACCATCTTCCCAGCAGTTTTCCTTCCCCCAACTTTAACTTTTTCTGAGCTCCTGAGGTCATTATGACCTGGCCATTTAGCCCATTTCATGCAAAAAGTTCCGCTCAGAGATAATACAACCCAACCCAGTCTTGCTGAATACTACAAAGCAGATTGATGAGAATCTTAAAAAAAAAAAATCTTACTCTAAAACGGGCAAGCCCTTAATTAAAACAACAACAACAAAAATGTTTTAAGATTGACTTTTCATAACTTCATTAAATCACACACATCTAAAAGATTCACCTCTGACCTAAACAAAGAAGAAATAAGTCTCAAAAACTGCCAACTTATTCGGACCGCCCACATCGGCATCTTGTGTCTGTTGAAGCTGACAAGGCTCTTGGCCGTAAATCTCCTCATTAATCACACGCGCTGCCCAATCCCGCGAAATCAGAGAGACAAGGAGCACTTCAAAACATTCATAATTCCATCCCCGACATAAAACAGCCACCAAGAGAAGGAATCACTTGTCTGCTGAGCTACGAACACTGTCACGGGATTCTCCGCCAATTTGACAGCGACATAATCCTTCCAGGTAATTTGTCATCGCTCTGGAGATTACGTGTCAGACGAGAAAGAAATCTCTTGTCTCTTACAGTCCTTTCTCCCCCCCCCCCCCATCCCAGTGCTTCCCAGCAAAAGCACGTAAACACGCACCTAACACCCACGGAACTGACACACGCGTCCGAAAATACGGGGGCGAATTTCAAGTGCTCGTGACTCCTGAGCTTCCAATTCCCCATCGGTTGCCATGGCAATTGGAGTGTAAATTGATTTCTCCAGGGAATCGTCCCATGCGCCTGACATCCGGATCTCTTTATTTCCCCTCTCTCCGAATCCCCCCCCCCCGCCTTTTCCCTGTTTCTGTATCGCTCCGATGCACGTGCGCGGTGAGGTGGGGGGGAGTGTTCCCCTCACTTGCTGCGTGGGGGTGATGTGCTGATAGTTGGCCGTGCTACTGTTGCCACCGCTGCTGTCGACTTGTGCCACCGGGAGCAGCGGGAGACCAGGAAGATGCTGCGGCAGTGACGTCGCTTCGCCTTTTATCTTCTCCATACGAATCTACCTACCTCCGTCTGCTTAACGATCGGGCAATTTAGACCTCGGCTTTATTGCTCGCATCCTCCTCTCCGTTTATCAACCGCATCATCTCTTTTAATTGCTTATTTGATTCGTCCTCCCTCTGCCCGATTCCGAAAACGGATTCTTTAATTTCTTTCTCTGTCGGTTATCTCGGGCATCAACAGAGCTCATTGTCTCTGTCGTATCGATTTATAAATTAACCTGTATTTTTTTTTGTTACATTCGTTTCTTTATATTAAAAAAAGGTTATTCATGAACCGGTCGGTACAGCGTCAGGCTCATAACTTGGCGTTCCTAGGTTCGAGTTCCCATTGTGCTTGCGTTCCCTCGTTGAGAAAGGAGCCACAGATGGGCTGGGAAAGTCGGCCGTTAATCCGATATAAAGCCGTGGGTCCGTGTGCGAGGGGGGGGGGGGCGCTGCGCACCTTAAATAACTCACTGGATGGGTTGAGTTGTTTAACCTCTGAGCGGCACTTTTTTGCACACCATGGGCTAAATGACCAGGTCACATGGACCCCGAAGGCTCAGAGAAGGTTAGGGGAGGGGACCCACTGGAACAGCTGTTGGGAGACAGATGGTAGTCTCCCGTCAAGGCCATCCAGCGTGTTCTTTAACGTTGGGTTGTTTTACCTCTGAGCGGCACTTTTTTGCACACAATGAGCTAAATGGCCAGGTCATATGGACCCCGAAGGCTCAGAGAAGGTTGGGGGAGGGGACCCACTGGAACAGCTGTTGGGAGACAGATGGTAACCTGCCGTCAAGGCCATCCAGCGTGTTCTTTAACGTTTTATGCTCTCTCGCACACGGGACAACGGCTTAACGTTCCATCCTACGGACGGCTGCCTTTCCAAGCCCATCGGTGTCCCCTACTGACCGTGGGCAGGGAGTTTTCCGGAGATAAGTCTCAACGTTGAACCAGCTGGGACTCGAACCTGGGAACTGCAGATTACGAGCCTGGCGCTCTACCGACTGAGCCATCCCCGCCACCAACTCGCTGGATGACCTTGACGGAAGTTACTATTTGTTTCCTAACAGCAATCCGCTAGATTCTCTTCTCCCCATTGACTCCTTCTCATGATTCTTGCAATCTTAATCTTCTATTCTCGCCATTGTGCTTGAGTAACTTTTAGTTCATGCATGTAATCGCAGGTAATGTGTCCAGGTATTGGAAAAGCTAGAAGGTGGTTCTTTCTTAGAAAGAAGGAATAAGTTCCTTTATAAGGAGGTTCTTTATTTCAAAAGGGGAAGGGATATTACAAAGATTCCTTTCCGAGGAAGACCACATAAACACCCTTCTTATAACTTAGCGAGGAGGGACCTCATACCAAAAGGTTGAACAAATTTAACAATATCTATAGCAAGATTTTAGAGAGAGCTAAAATTTTCCTTTAGAGGTAGAATCTTCAGCAGAAAAGCAAAACAGCCTTGACGAAAAATAAAAGACCACCATGCCTAACTGCGGATATCGATCTTAGGGTATCTTTAGCCGGGTTGGAATGTTTTACCTCTGAGCGGCACTTTTTTGCGCACCATGGGCTAAATGGCCAGGTCACATGGACCCCGAAGGCTCAGAGAAGGTTGGGGGAGGGACCCACTGGAACAGCTGTTGGGAGACAGATGGTAGCCTGCCGTCAAGGCCATCCAGTGTGTTCGTTAACGTGCACAGGGTATGGCTCTCCCGCACACGGGACCACGGCTTAACGTCCCATCTAACGGCCGGCGGCCTTTCCAAGCCCATCGGTGTCCCCTACTGACCGTGGCAGGGAGTTTTGTTGAGATAAATCTCAACGCTGACCGAGCTGGGACTCGAACCTGGAAACTACAAATTACGAGCCTGGCGCGCTACCGACTGAGCCACCCCAGCCCCATTTTTAGCCGGAATTGGGTTCGTTTTTAGATACCCTTGCTTACCCCCAAGGGAAAAGAATATCGTCTTAACACTGATGTCTCATCGACAGAGCATCACAGCTTAGCGTGTCTTCCAGAGGAGACTGACTGTCTTCATCAGCAACAGCGGCAGGCAGAAAGGAGAGAAGAAATCTCGGCGCTATTAGAGTTGGGATTCGTACTCGGCATATCTCGTGATACCATTCTCCTCGACATGTACGCACGAAGGCACTTTCCTTTTCCTAAGTCCTGTAAAGGTCTTCCATTTACTTAAGTCGCGAAAAAAAATCGCTAACCTCTGAAAAAGTCCAAAAAAATTGCTTTCCGAATCAACAGAAGAAAAATTTTCATTCAAACTTCAGTATTCGCTTTCCATGAGCCAGAGCACTCGTTAATTTAGTTATACTTTTAGGAAGAAGAAAAACACTTTTGTTTACACTCTTCTCCGTTAAGTCCTCAGTACACGCTCTTCTCCGTTAAGTCCTCGGTACATGCTCTTCTCCGTTAAGTCCTCGGTACACGCTCTTCTCCGTTAAGTCCTCGGTACACGCTCTTCTCCGTTAAGTCCTCGGTACACGCTCTTCTCCGTTAAGTCCTCGGTGCACGCTCTTCTCCGTTAAGTCCTCGGTGCACGCTCTTCTTTGTTAAGTCCTCGGTGCACGCTCTTCTCCATTAAGTCCTCGGTGCACGCTCTTCTCCGTTAAGTCCTCAGTACACGCTCTTCTCCGATAAGTCCTCAGTGCACGCTCTTCTCCGTTAAGTCCTCAGTACACGCTCTTCTCCGTTAAGTCCTCAGTACACGCTCTTCTCCGATAAGTCCTCAGTGCACGCTCTTCTCCGTTAAGTCCTCAGTACACGCTCTTCTCCGTTAAGTCCTCAGTACACGCTCTTCTCCGTTAAGTCCTCAGTACACGCTCTTCTCCGTTAAGTCCTCAGTGCACGCTCTTCTCCGTTAAGTCCTCAGTACACGCTCTTCTCCGTTAAGTCCTCAGTACACGCTCTTCTCCGATAAGTCCTCAGTGCACGCTCTTCTCCGTTAAGTCCTCAGTGCACGCTCTTCTCCGTTAAGTCCTCAGTGCACGCTCTTCTCCGTTAAGTCCTCAGTGCACGCTCTTCTCCGTTAAGTCCTCAGTACACGCTCTTCTCCGTTAAGTCCTCAGTACACGCTCTTCTCCGATAAGTCCTCAGTGCACGCTCTTCTCCGTTAAGTCCTCAGTGCACGCTCTTCTCCGTTAAGTCCTCAGTTCTATATAAGGTCCTCAGTACATATCTTTTCTGTAGTTCTCAGTACATACTCTTCTCTGTAGTCCTCAGTACACTTCGTTAAATTCTCAGTACGTACACACTCTTCTCTGTTAAGTTCCCAGTACACACTCTGCTGTGTTAAGCCCTCGTCATATCAGTGCGCCAACGAGACGGATGAAAGGAAGAGTGATGAAATGAAAAGACGCCCACCAAGAGTCACGCAGGTCAAAAGGGAATGAGAAAAAAAAAAAGAGCGTTTCCCTTTCCCCCCAACTCCTGGCTTTCCCCCCCCCCTTAAGTTCTTCCATTGCAAGCCTTCCTTCACGTCTCCCCTAATCTCGTGGCATTCCTGAGCGGCACGAGACATTTTCTCTCTTTCCTTGATGGAGAGTGGGAGGGGGGGAAGTAAGAGGTGCTAAGCCTAATTAGGCTTATCAGACACGGACGTGTGCGACGAAGCTGAAAACGCTGCGTCGGATAGAGAGAGAAAAAAAACAGACAATAAAGAGTGGGAGAAAGGGGGGGGGGGAAGGAATTCAGAGATGGATAGAAAAGACGAGGAGGAAAGAGTGAACGAAAAGTGTATTGATATTGACTCTTTCGTTGCTTTCGATTGAAGCATCCGTCCACTCTTTGGGCGGGGGTGGCTCAATCGGTAGCGCGCCAGGCTCGTAATCTGCAGTTCCCAGATTCGAGTCCCAGCTGGGTCAGCGTTGAAATTTATCTCCGCAAAATTCCCCGCCCTGCCCACAGTCAGTAGGGGACACCGATGGGCTTGGAAAGACCGCCGTCCGTCGGATGGGACGTTAAGCCGTGGCCCCGTGTGCGAGAGAGCCATACCCTGTGCACGTTAAAGAACAGGCTGGATGGCTTTGACGGGAGGCTACCATCTGTCTCCCAACAGCTGTTCCAGTGGGTCCCCTCCCCCAAACTTCTCTGAGCCTTCGGGGTCCTTGTGCCTGGCCATTTAGCCCATGGTGTGCAAAAAAGTGCCGCTCAGAGGTAAAACAACCCAACCGTCCACTCTTTCTCCGAACTTTTTGTTCCTAATCCTTCTACCATTTCGTTGACACCTCTCAGGGGTGGATAACACATTCGTAAATGGACATCCCAGAGATTAATCCAACCCTTAAGAGAGATGGAAAGAGGAGGTGGGGGGGGGGGGGAGGCGAATGATTTTTTTATTGGTTGGTTGTTTGGGGTTTTTTGGCGCACCTAAGGCGCCAAACAAACGACAAAAAAGGGATAAAAGACATGGAACCCACAACCAAAGTTAAAATAGACACAAACAACACTGCGCAAAAACAAGGAAAATGAAAAAGAATAAAAGGAAGCAACAAGTGTATAAGTCAACAAGAACAATGGGTTGGGTTGGGTTGTTTTCCCTCTAAGCGGCACTTTTTTGCACACCATGGGCTAAATGGCCAGGTCACATGGACCCCGAAGGCTCAGAGAAGGTTGGGGGAGGGGACCCACTGGAACAGCTGTTGGGAGACAGATGGTAGCCTCCCGTCAAGGCCATCCAGCGTGTTCTTTAACGTGCACAGGGTATGCCTCTCCCGCACACGGGGCCACGGCTTAACGTCCTGTCCGACGGACGGCGGCCTTTCCAAGCCCTTCGGTGTCCCCTACTGACCGTGGGAAGGGGGGGGGGGGAATTTGCGAAGATAAATCTCAACACTGACCCAGCTGGGAGAGGCACAGTGGAGATTGGAACTTGTGAAATACCACCGGGTGATGACGGTATATTGTTGCTCACTGTGAAAAATATCGATTCTTATCGTGGGATGAAACCAACAGAAGAATTTGAGTGTAGAACGTCCTTCTTTCGGATTGACGGAATTAATGAATCTGGAATGTGGGAAATAAAGGAATAGTGCATTAGGTGGTTCAACTTTGTAACTAATGATGAGGTTAGGCAAAGGAGTCAGCAACCTCCTTTGAGCAGCATATTGTGCAGAGAGAGACTCCGTTGGTTTGGCCATGTTGCCCGTATGAATAATTATAGATTGGCGAATAGGGTTATGAACAGTGTGCCTAAAGGCCTCAGAAAGAAGGGGAGACCTAGGATGCGGTGGGCAGACAATGTCAAACAGGACCTTGTTAGAATTGGTGTGCAGTGGCCACATGCAGTTGATGTAGCTCAGGATAGACTTGCTTGGAGAACTAAATTGCACGGTCTGGTTGGACCTCCGTAGCCCATGGCTGCTTGAGGATGATGATGTGGGGGGGGGGACAAAATGCATGGGGATGAGCATTCATCTTTATATAGGATTCGAACCCAGTGCTTTTAAACCGTAGCTTTTTGATGGATCAAATTTGAAGCAATCTGCCTAATTGTTATTAATTAGGGCTGAGAAGATTGCAGTTGACGACAGAAAACTTGGTTTGATCCTGCGTTTCGGTATTAACTAATTAAATCAAGAATAGATTCAGATCAATCACTGGATTTGAATCATCATTGATTTTGTAACAGATTTGTATCTCACTTAGAGAATGAGGCGGGGATGGCTCAGTCGGTAGCTCGTCAGGCTCGTAATCTGCAGTTCCCAGGTTCGAGTCCCAGCTGGGTCAGCGTTGAGATTTATATCCGCAAAATTTCCCGCCCTGCCCACGCTCAGTAGGGGACATCGATGGGCTTGAAAAGGGCGGCCGTCCGTCGTATGGGACGTTAAGTCGTGGCCCCGTGTACGGGAGAGTCATACCCTATGCACGTTAATAGAACACGCTGAATGGCCTTGACGAGAGGCTACATCTGTCTCCCAACAGTTGTTCCAGTGGGTCCCTTCCCCCAACCTTCTCTGAGCCTTCGGGGTCCTCGTGACCTGACCATTTAGCGCATGGTATGCAAAAAAGCGCCGCTCAGAGGTAAAACAACTCAACGTTAAAGAACACACTGGTAGTCCTTGACGGGAGACTACCATATGTCTCCCAACAGCTGTTCCAGTGGGTCCCCTCCCCCCAACATCCTCTTAACCGTCGGGGTCCTTGTGACCTGGTCATTTAGCCCATAGTGTGCAAAAAAAGTGCCGCTCAGAGGTAAAACAACCTAACCCACTTATAGAATCTACACGAAGTTTCTGTTTTTTATTTACCTCTTTCGCTTTTTTATTCTGACTGAACCTTCCAGAGCATCTTTTTCATTTAAGGCAAAAAAAGATGCGATGGTCGTCACGATCAACCGCGAGAAGTTAATGACTGTAAGAGACTGTTAAGAAAGCAATAACATGAACTCTTCGCTGCCAAAAACAAGACCCGGAAGATTACCGCTAGTTGTGGTGGTGAGCAATGGCATCAGTCAACAAAGTGGTGATTTTCCGCAATGGTGTTTTTTATTGCGGGTAGTTTGTCGTTCAGGAGATCGTAAAATTAACGATGGCATCATCTAGGAAAAAAGCTGATTACGGGGCTAGTTAAAAATTTAAAGTAAAAACAAGTACAGCTTTTTTTGTCTAGGCAATTAAGTGAAAAATGATAACCGAGGATTTTGGTTGTTTTACCTCTGAGCGGCACTTTTTTGCACACCATGGGCTAAATGGCCAGGTCACAAGGACCTCGAAGGTTCAGAGAAGGTTGGGGGAGGGGACCCATTGGAACAGCTGTTGGGAGACAGATGATAGCCTCCCGTCAAGGCCATCTAGCGTGTTCTTTAACGTTGGGTTGTTTTACCTCTGAGCGGCACTTTTTTGCACACCATGGGCTAAATGGCCAGGTCACAAGGACCCCGAAGGTTCAGAGAAGGTTGGGGGAGGGGACCCACTGGAACAGCTATTGGGAGACAGATTGTAGCTTCCCGTCAAGCCCATCCAGCGTGTTCTTTAACGTGCACAGGGTATGGCTCTCCCGCACACGGGGCCGCGAGCTTAACGTCCCATCCGACGGACGGCGGCCTTTCCAAGCCCATTGGTGTCCCCTACTGACCGTGGGCAGGGCGGGGAGTTTTCCGGAGATAAATCTCATCGCTGACCTAGCTGGGACTCGAACCTGGGAACTACAGATTAGGAGCCTGGCGCGCTACCGACTGAGCCACCACCCCGATAGTCGCGGAAGTTTCGTGCTTTTGAAGCTGTCACGTCCTTTAAGAAAGTCTACGTTTACCAAATTCAGAAAAGCTAACTGTTGGTCAGTCATATCAGTTGACGAACTACATATGTCGAATTAGAATATTTATGCCCTTATTGGATCAAATTTATTATGATCATATATATACTGTATATATGCTAGAGTTGACTTTTAAAACATTTTGAACTTGATACGTGTTAGGGTTAAGAAAGTTGAATACTTAGTTCATGGAAGTGATAACCAAATGTTCAGTTCTTGAAGAAAACTGTCATTAAATATTCTAGTCATAAATTTACAATATTGTGTAAAACATTTATGAACTACATTTATTTCTGAATATACATTATTCACCACATATATATTCGTTGTATTCTCTCTGTAATTAAAAGATTTACAAATCTCACTTTCAGTCCCGAAGCTTTGAAGTTAATTTGCGAGTGTGAAATGTTTAAGTAGGGCTTTAGCAGTCCTTTGCAAAGGTTCGTTTTAAGGTTCGTGACTCAAAGGATTATTTCCTAATTTTTTTTTCCATCTTAAAAGGATTACAATGAATATATATATAACATGAATAATGTTATTGTCTCGAAATTAGTGGGGGAGGGGGTGGCTCAGTCGGTAGCGCACCAGGCTCGTAATCTGCAGTTCCCAGGTTCGAGTCCCAGCTGGGTCAGCTTGGAAAGGCCGCCGTTCGTCGGGTGGGACGTTAAGCAGTGGCCCCGTGTACGGGAGAGCCATACCCTGTGCATGTTAAAGAACACACTGGATGGCCTTGACGGGAGGCTACCATCTGTCTCCCAACAGCTGTTCCAGTGGGTCCCCTCCCCCAACCTTCTCTGAGCCTTCGTGGTCCTTGTGACCTGGCCATTTAGCCCATGGTGTGCAAAAAAGTGCCGCTCAGAATTAAAACAACCCAACTCGAAATTAGTATACAGTTTCATAGTGCTGTTTTATATTTTACTGTAAATGTTTTAAAAATTAAACATAAAATTTTGAATTTATAATGAACGACAGTTGAATTTAATTACCGCAGAAAATGCTCCCAAATAGACCCATCGGACACGAACTATATCTTTCCTCCCGATATAGATATTTGCATTTCCATGTTAGTGACCTTAGAGGCGGTAACCACAGCGGCAAGGGAGGCAGCAATGGCGTCAAGACCCACTGCTCTCTGCGCTCAGGGTCACGTGACGGGAAGTTTTCGCGCTAAGGAGGCCACCTATTTCTGTTGGCGGGAACAGGTGATTTAAGAAAAGGTCTCTGCAGACGTCTTTAAGACGGTGTAGGTGTGGACGGGATTTCTGTTGATGTTAAAGCTGAGGAATGCTCGACGCGTAACTGGGCTTTTTTTTTTGCTAAGGGCTCAGAAAGTGGAGCTAACAGGGTGTCTGAACCCCATAATAGGGTGTCGAACAGCGTCACTTTTTTTGCTACCACTTCATCTTCTCGCCACCCCCATAATTTTTTTTTTTTTTTTTCATTTCTGCGTCTCAACTGTGTCGAATTAATTATGGGCAAAGAATTTTCAGTGCCACAGACTATGATTCTTTGGATGATCAGAGAAGTCAGAATACTCAGTCAGGCAGGGGGTGGGAAGGTAAGAAATAGACTACCTTCAAAATACATTCCGCATTAAAAAAAATAATGATGGCAGCGGTGATTTTTCTATCTTATTGGATTTTTTTACTACCGGTATTTCCACACAATAGGCTGAATGTCCAGTTCACAAGGATCCTATTGGCTCAAAGGGTTGGGTTGTTTTACCTCTGAGCGGCACTTTTTTGCACACAATGGACTAAATGCCACCCGTCAAGGTCATCCAGCGTGTTCTTTAACGTGCACAGGGTATGGCTCTCCCGCACACGAGGCCAAGGCTTAACGTCCCATCCGACGGACGGCGGCGTTTCCGACCTCATCGGTGTCCCCTACTGACCGTGGGCAGATACGAGGTATTTTGAGGAGATAAATTTCAACGCTGACCCAGCTGGGACTCGAATCTGGGAACTGCAGATTACGAGCCTGGCGCGCTACCGACTGAGCCACCCCCGCCCCGCACACAATGGACTAAATGGCTAGGTCACAAGCACCCCATTGGTTCAGAGGAGGTTGGGGGAAGGGAACCCAATGGAACAGCTGTTACGAGATAGATGGAATTCTCCCGTCAAGGCCATCTGGCGCGTTCTTTAACGTGCACGAGGTATGACTCTCCTGCACACGGAGCCAAGGCTTAATGCTTCATGCGACGGAAGGCGGTGAGATAAATCTGAAAACTGGCACAATAGTGACTCGAACCTGGGAACTGCAGATTATGTGACTGGCGCGTACCGACTGAGCCAACCCTCGCCGCGTAGATATCATGGGCGCCATTTTGGTCATGAGGGTAGGGTTGTTTTATCTCTGAGCGGCACTTTTTTGCACACCATGGGCTAAGTGGCCAGGTCACAAGGATCCCGAAGGCTCAAAGAAGGTTGGGGGAGGGTATCCACTGAAACAGCTGTTGGGAGACAGATGGTAGCCTCCCATCAAGGCCATCCAGCGTGTTCTTTAACGTGCACAGGGTATGGCTCTCCCGCACACGAGGCCACGGCTTAACGTCCCATCCGACTGACGGCGGCTATTCCAAGCCCATCGGTGTCCCCTACTGACCGTGGGCAGGGCGGGGAATTTTGCGGAGATAAATCTCAACGCTGACCCAGCTGGGACTCGAACCTGGGAACTACAGATTACGAGCCTGGCGCGCTACCGACTGAACCAACCCCCTTAGATATGGCTGCCATTTTGATCATGAGAATTTGAATTTTGGGTCGGAAGCAAAACCGTTTGAGAACTACTTCTTCAAAAAGAAAAAAATGGTTTCTATTCCCTGCCTCGAGGGATAAATTATGGGGCTTTTTATGAGATTTGTGGATTGAATCCATAGATCAAATGCATCAGCATCATTTACGAATTCTTTCGCTAAACTGAGAAGGAAGAGTAATGCGGAAGATTGGCGGAGGGTGTTGGGACCAATTGCATTCCGTCTGATCGATGGCTCATATTTCATAACGGCACATTCGATGCTCTAAGGTGTTTGATGTGGAAGCATTTAATGGAAAAAATCGTCGTCATGGCTCCCAACGGACGAAAATTGCTTCTAGTTTGGAATAACCAAATGTTATTTCCTTAACGAATTCGACAGCTCCGCCCCCCCCCCCTTCTCCCCAAAGGATTATACCCCCTCAAGCAGCTGCTTGCCACCCACATAAGTCTGACAGGAGCCTGTCAGTTTATATGCCATAGATCGAACCCCAGATAAGGAGACTCGGAACTCGTTTGTTTCTCGGATACGTTTGTGTTGTTTTTTCTGCTTTGGTCGTGCCATCCTCACAGACCTACTGTGGCATATAAAATGACAGGCTTCTGTAAGACGTCTGTGGCAAGCAGCTGCTTGAGGGGGTATTTTATTTTTTTTTTAATGCATTAGCAATATCTCTCGAGACGTTTCCTTGCAATAAGCGCTTTCGTTCAGAAACATTTCAGAATGACTCACCGAATTTTTTCCCGTAGTTGTACGACATACCAAGCAGTCGTTTTCTTTCGAAACAACGCATCAAGATGAGCAATAGACGCAGAGGGGGAAAAAATCTCTTCGTAGAGTTATGTGTCATTGTTGCGTTTTTAAAGGTCTGTTATGTTGCACAATTGTTTCTCCCAATAAGGAAACTTTAACGCACATGGATTTTTAATTGTGCTTTTGAATATGGTTTTGGGGCGGGGGTGGCTCAGTCGGTAGCGCGCCAGGCTCGTAATCTGTAGTTCCCAGGTTCGAGTCCCAGCTGGGTCAGCGTTGAGATTTATCTCCGCAAAATTCCCCGCCCTGCCCACGGTCAGTAGGGGACACCGACGGACTTGGAAAGGCCGCCGTCCGTCGGATGGGACGTTAAGCCTTGGCCCCGTGTGCGGGAGAGTCATACCCTGTGCACGTTAAAGAACACGCTGGATGGCCTTGACGGGAGGGTACCATCTGTCTCCCAACAGCTGTTCCAGTGGGTCCCCTCCCCCAACCTTCTCTGAGCCTTCAGGGTCCATATGACCTGGCCATTTAACCCATGGTGTGCAAAAAAGTGCCGCTCAGAGGTAAAACAACCCAACATTATGGTTTCTTTTATATTGGATTATAGCCGAGTGTTAGCGCGCTTGGCTACTGATCTAAGGGACCTGGGTTCGAGCACCGGGTAAGGCATGGCTGCTTGTGTCGTTTTTCTACTGAGGTCCTGCCATCCTCTCAGACCTTCTACTATGGCATATAAACTGACAGGCTCCTGTCAGACCTCTGTGGCAAGCAGCTGCTTGAGGGGGTATTTATTTATTATTTATTAACTTAGCAAGGTCATACCGTCACCCTACCGCGTCCTTCCAGTCTCTTCAAGGTCATATAGTGTTTTTTTTTTTTATTTAGATTCTCAAATACCCTTTATGTTCTTTATTTGGGCGCACACTGTTACAGTTTGTGCAATTTAGTAATGTAAATATATTGTACAATAACTGACCCCTATTTGACATATTTGATAATAAATATACTGCAAGTGTATTGTAGTAAAGGTACCGCTCTTTATATTTCGGATGGCCACTTCACATGAACCTCAGGGGATCAGAACTGCGTAGGGGAAGGGGCAGGGTGGGGATTACTGAAGATATACACAGTCGTATCAGAATAATATGACCACCTATCATAGTATATGTATGGTAGGTGGTCATATTTTTCTGATACGACTGTGTATGTATATAGGTTGGGTTGTTTTACCTCTGAGCGGCACTTTTTTGCACACCATGGGCTAAATGGCTAGGTCACATGGACCCCGAAGGCTCAGAGAAGGTTGGGGGATGGGACCCACTGGAACAGCTGTTGGGAGACAAATGGTAGCCTCCCGTCAAGGCCATGCAGCGTGTTCTTCAACGTGCACAGGGTATGGCTCTCCCGCACACGGGGCCACGGCTTAACGTCCCATCCAACGGACGGCGGCTTTTCCAAGCCCATCGGTGTCCCCTACTGACCGTGGGCAGGGCGGGGAATTTTGCGGAGATAAATCTCAACCCTGACCCAGCTGGGACTCGAACCTGGGAACTACAGATTACGAGCCTGGCGCGCAACCGACTGAGCCACCCCCGCCCCATGTAAAAAGGTATTAGGAATCAAACGGCGGTAAATCAGTCTCCGGCAGTTCTTCGCTCACTGCGACCCCTATTTGACCTCGAATGCGACACCAGATCTGAAAATTCCTCTCAATTCCGAGACCTACTGCCGAAATAACCCTATTCACCAATTTTTAGCTCTCTAGCACTGATATACCGAGCTTTGACCTCGAAGAACCCATCGCATCCAAAATTTGGCATCATTTCTGATATCTAAGACTCAAAATATTCCCAGGTAACATTTTTTTAGCCCACCTAACATTGCTAGACCGATAGCTGACCTTTGACCTCGAAGGACCGAAGGCATCCCAAATTTCTGAGATGTGCAACTTAAAATAGTGCAAGGATCAATATTTAGCTCTTTAAGCACTGGCAGATCTAAATTTGACCTTTGACCTCAAAGCTCCCCCTAAATGAAATTTCGTAACATGTCGGAGATCTATAACGCGAAACAGCCCCAGACACCAATTTTCACATTTCTAGCCCTCATAGATCAAGGTTTGACCCCTACGTAACCTTATTTAACCTTAAAGGGCAGGTCAGAGGTTAAATTTCGGATTTTTTTTTAGATCTACGATCCGGATTACCCCTTAGTATAATTTTTCAGAGCTCTACCATTTCTCCTTCATAGTTAGCGAGATCCTTGTCAATCAATCAATCATTCACAACCGTCTATATATATATTAGATATACACAGTCGTATCAGAATAGTTGGTTGGTTGTTTTACCTCTGAGCGGACCTTTTTGCACACCATGGGCTAAATGGCCAGGTCACAGGGAACCCTAAGGCTCAAAGGTTGGGGGAGGGGATCCACTGGAACGGCTGTTGGGAGACAAATGGTAGCCCCCCATCAAGGCCATCCAGCGTGTTCTTTAACGTTGGGTTTTACCTCTGAGCGGACCTTTTTGCACACCATGGGCTAAATGGCCAGGTGACAAGGACCCCAAGGCTCAGAGAAGGTTGGAGGAGGGGACCCACTGGAACGGCTGTTGGGAGACAGATGGTAGCCTCCCGTCAAGGCCATCCAGCGTGTTCTTTACTGCGGCGGCATTGCCAAGCACAGCAGTGTCCCCTACTGACCGTGGGCAGGGCGGGGAGTTTTGCAGAGATAAATCTCAACGCTGACCCAGCTGGGACTCGAACCTGGGAAATGGAGATTACGAGCCTGGCGCGCTACCCCCGTATCAGAATAATATGACCACCTACCATACATATAATATGGTAGGTGGTCATATATTTCTGATTCGATAATATAATTCTGTGTATATTAGATATATATAGCCGATTGTGAGTGTATCGCATTAGAGATCAAATACGAGTCAGAGTGATAGATATAAAAGGGCCTCTGTGGTTGTCCCTTTTACTCTTAAAAAAGGGAATTCATCTGAATTCATTTTTATTATTGTATTGTAAAAATAATTCACCATCATCCTCTTAGTCTTAGAGAGGACTAACTCGCCTCTCCCCTGAGACAATCACTGGTTCAGGCCTCAGAAGGTCACCTTTAAAATATAAAGCTCATTTTTCTAGTTCAGGTGTATATGAAACGTGATCCAAAGTCTACTATACCTAGTCGTTTATATTGATAGCTCCCTAAGTTGGGTGGGGCGGTGGAGGCTCAGTCGGTAGCGCGCCAGGCTCGTAATCTGTAGTTCCCAGGTTCGAGTCCCAGCTGGGTCAGCGTTGAGATTTATCTCCGCAAAATTTCCCCGCCCTGCCCACTGTCAATAGGGCTAGCTTGGAAAGGACGCCGTCCGTCGGATGGGACGTTAAGCCGTGGCCCCGTGTGCAGGAGAGCCATACCCTGTGCACGTTAAAGAACACGCTGGATGGCCTTGACGGGAGGCTACCATCTGTCTCCCAACAGCTGTTCCAGTGGGTCCCCTCCCCCAACCTTCTCTGAGCCTTCGGGGTCCATGTGACCTGGCCATTTAGCCCATGGTGTGCAAAAAAGTACCGCTCAGAGGTAAAACAACCCAACATTAAAGAACACCCTGGATGGCCTTGACGGGAAGCTACCATCTATCTCCCAACAGCTGTTCCAGTGGGTCCCCTCCCCCAACCTTCTCTGAGCCTTCGGGGTCCATTTGACCTGGCCATTTAGTCCATGGTGTGCAAAAAAGTGCTGCTCAGAGGTAAAACAATCTAACGTTAAAGAACACGCTGGATGGCCTTGACGGGATGCTACCATCTGTCTCCCAACAGCTGTTCTAGTGGGTCCCCTCCCCCAACCTTCTCTGAGCCTTCGGGGTCCATTTGACCTGGTCATTTAGTCCATGGTGTGCAAAAAAGTGCCGCTCAGAGGTAAAACAACACAACACAAAACACAACAAAAAATACTGTTTGTAACCTTATTATTATTATAATAAAACTGAACTGAAATATAAGAAAAACTCGATATGGCTCTATTTTGTTATCGATCGCAATATTTTCTCGATACCACTTCGAAAAAAAATAAAAGCCGACTCGGCGACCAATCTCCAGACGTCACCGCCACGATTCTCTCCCACAGTCGACTTCAGACCCTTCCCGATCCATTCCTCTTATCGCCTTCTAATTCTCGACGTTCGTAATTCCCTCCCATTAATTAAAGCGCTTCAATTAGGCGGCCATAAAACGCAGTCGACGCCTTCAAAGAAGAAAACCCCCAAAGCGGTAAGAGACATTCCTCGTCTCCGGAGAAGAGAGATCTCTCCGACATTTCTTCTATTTCGTGGGGATCGTCATTGGGGGAAAACCTGAAAGTGAAGAGAGAGAGATAATCTGGCCGAGATGGAGAAACACTTTTTACGACGTTGTAAAGTTCGACTCTGATCTCTGCTATCACAGAGAGGGAGAAATTGTGGCAGATAATGGGGCCTCTGAGCTTTCAAGAGAAAACTGTGAAGCGAGAATTTTTTTTTTCCTCATCTACCCTCCTCCCCCGCCTACGACTGAAATGCATCTCGATCACATTTACAGGTTCCAAGCGCAATATATAGCTTTTGAGAAGTGGATATAAAAAAAGTATAACTGACATAGTGGTTAGGCAGCTAGCGACTGTTCCAGCAGGGCAAACTTTGTGTGTTGTGTTAGCTCTAACTAAGGCAGTGGTCAGCAGTGACTTCGGTCGTAGTAGGGCATGTCCTTGTATGAGAAGGCCTGTAAAAGCTAGGAGTAGCTTCTAGGATTCTTCTCTGTCCTATATGTCGCAAATAAAAAAAAAAAGTTTTGCGCATTTACGGAAAAAAAAATATCTTTCCGTTTTGAGGGTTTCTAAGCTCTAAGGAGCGAAGTTGGCTCAATCGCTAACAGCTCTCCATTGGGTGTCCCTTCGGATCCTTCTAACTATAACCCATTGTGGGCATAAAAGTTGCTTAGAGGAAAAACAACTCAACCCTGACCTCCAAAAGGTGGATTTCACAATGTCGTCTCCACGAGAGGACCTCCAGTAGCTGTCGAGTTAAAATTTTATATATCCACATATTTTCTCCGAGTTAAAATTTTATATAACCACATATTTTCTCCGGTTGGGTTGTTTCACCTCGGAGCGGAGCTTCCCCCCCCCCCACTCCCTCCCAACATGCACAATGTGCTAAATATACAACCTCCCAACGTATACAATGTGCCAGGATTCACGGACCTCAAGAGCTCTGAGATGATTAGAGAATGGGCCCACTAGGCCTCATCATAAAGTCTCTCATCAAGGCAATCCAGTGTTTTCTTCAACATGAACATGGTACACATCTCCTGTATAAAGAATAACGGCTTAACGTTAAATCCGACAGATGGTGGTCTTTCCAAGCTTATAGGTGTCCCATTTTCTTACGGACGGCAGGGGGGGATTAGCAGAGTTGGGTTGGGTTGTTTTACCTCTGAGCGGCACTTTTTTGCACACCATGGGCTAAATGGCCAGGTCACAAGGACCCCGAAGGCTCAGAGAAGGTTGGGGGAGGGAACCCACTGGAATAGCTGTTGTTAGACAGATGATAGCCTCCCGTCAAGGCCATCCAGCGTGTTCTTTAACGTGCACAGGGTATGGCTCTCCCGCACACGGAGCCACGGCTTAACGTCCCATCCGACGGACGGCGGCCTTTCCAAGCCCATCGGTGTCCCCTACTGACGTGGGCAGGGCGGGGAATTTTGCGGAGATAAATCTCAACGCTGACCCAGCTGGGACTCGAACCTGGGAACTACAGATTACGAGCCTGGCGCGCTACCGACTGAGCCACCCCCGCCCCCTTTATAATCGGAGAAATGCTTATCGTTACAGGTAAAATCTTTAAGGAACAAATACCGAACATATTTACGCATTTGTACAAAAACTGTCTTTAATATTTGAGAGATAAATGAAGTTATCTACCACATAAACCTTGGAGGTCGACCTGCTGAAGGACTTTCTGCCTCAGGGAATTGAGACATCGAACAAGTCAGTACCTGACAGGAAATGATCAGATCCCTGCTGTGAAGTCCCCTTGTTTCTTAATTGCTCGTTTCCGCTCTGAAACAGATTCCAAATGATCCGAAATATTTTTCCAGGAATTGCCAACCAGGTGGCATCGGATGTCAGAAGTGACAATAACGGCATTTTACCCTTAAGACATTTCGGCTGTTTGCGACAAAAAGTCGAATAGGTATCAACCCTAAATGCACATCACACAGCAAAACGAAACATTGTGAAGGTGACGTAGGAGAAAAGAGGAAACTGGAACAAAAAAAAATAGGGGCGCGGGTGGCTCAGTCGGTAGCGCTGACAGCTATTCCAGTGGGTCCCCTACCCCAACCTTCTCTGAGCCTTTAGGGTCCTTGTGATCTGGCGATTTAGCCCATGGTGTGCAAAAAAGTGCCGCTCAGAGGTAAAACAACCCACAACCCAACCCAACAAAAAAAATAAGGAAAGTACTAAAATCACTATCTAGTAGAACAAATTCTACTAGATAGTGATTTTAGTACTTTTCACATTTCTTCCCATATTTATATTTTTCAAAATATGCATTATTATTTTAACTGTCTTTAGATTAATTAAGAATCGTTTAGTTCATTAATGGTTGTTGGCTTGAATTAACACGTGCATTTCTTTTTAACTCTGACTCCCTCTGTCAGACGCAACTGTCTCTTACCGAAACAAAAAATGTATTATCGAACAATTTTTTTAAATAAAATCTCTAGGAGCCAACTGTGAGCATTCAAATAAAAAATAAAAATAAATACCCCCTCAAGCAGCTGCTTGCCACAGAGGTCTGACAGGAGCCTGGCAGTTTATATGCCACAGTATAAGATCTGAGAGGATGTCAGGACCTCAGCAGAAAACAACACGAACATCCATGCCTTACCCGGGGCTCGAACCCAGGTCCCGTAGATCAGTAGCCAAGCGCGCTAACCACTTGGTGAAAAACTCGATCAGACTAGTTTCTATTAAATAAATATAATTCAATTTTAAATCACCAATATGCCTTGAGTTTAGGAATTACCGAAATCAGAAAATGGAGTATCATTTTTACCCCTCAGTTCACACCCTAAGAAATATTAATCACCCCTCGTAAAAATTCGAACATCCCCTAATTTCAAATCCTGTGGAAAATACTGTCTTAACTCGCTTTTCCTACTTGAAAGTTAAAGATGCTTTTTTATAGAAAAAAAAATCCCTCCACGATGGTCACATGACCTTCCCGACACCAGGTACCAAACGACAAGTGTTTGGAAATCAGTGAACCCTTACCAGGAAATGGTTCCGGTAGCTTAACTGTACGATAAACAGCTATTTCTGTACTTTGCGAGTGTATGCTACCGTGTCATCAACGGGGTGAAGATAACCGTCCTACGAAAAAAATAAACTTTAAAAAGTGTTTCGTGCTTCCCAACAACACTTCCTCGGTCTCCCTAACCTGGGTTTGAGTCCTCAGAGGTCGAAAGATTATCAAAAACGATGTACACCGCTCCAGCTTAGAGACAACACTGCAACACGAAAGCGGTTTAACGTTTATCGATATATCCAAATTTCCTGGCATATGTTCAGCAGTTGCACCCACTTCCATATTAGTAGCGGTTTTATTTTAAGAAGCCAGAAGGTTTCGAAATTCTAATAATGTTAAGGACCTCAAAAAGCTATTGTGTGGCCGTACCCATACTTTGGATTCGTCAAAACGTGATGTACTACTGAAGCTTAGAGATAACATTATACTTTGGGCTCCAAAGCGTCATGCAAGAATAGTTTGCTTTTAGACAGATGAAGAAGTTAATGGCAACTGTTTCCTAGATTAAAAGACATCCCCGTAAGTTACCGCCATCAGAAAGCGAGAAAAAACAGCAAGATTTGATGCTACGAAAGATTACTGATGCATAAAGTATAAATTACGGTTCAAGCAATGTGTTTTTTTTTCACCAGGAGTCCTGAATGTTGAATACATTTTATTTTTTGGTTGACTATTGGCAAAAAAGAAATATGTTGCTCTTTAATGGCAGTTAAAATATTTTGTAAGTAATAAATTCTCCAGTGTTTCAGTCAAGATTTAGATTAAATTGGTGCTTTCAAACTTTTTTTGGCGACACATTTTGAGTTTGGTCAAATCTCACGACTTGTCTAACCAAATTTATTTTGTTAATAGGTTAGTGGAATCTGGCAACAGCAGAAAATGAACTTCCTAGTAGCATTCTGTGTTCCGAAGTTTCTCAATTGCACAGAGGGAATTAAAAAAAGCCTTCTTTGTTAACTTTGCTTTGTGATACGAAGAACCTGTAAAAAGTATCCCTATTATGAAAACAATCGAGCTCAAGATTTTCGATTAGAAGCATGTTTCACGAGCTAGAGAAAAAATTGTTTTTGCAATGCTGTCTCTGCCTGTGAAGGCCTCTAAGCATTTCAACAGTTGAAGCTACTGATTTGAAATTTCATATTTAGATGCAGTAGTGTTAAATAAATAAAAATAAATACCCCCTCAAGCAGCTGCTTGCCACAAGAGGTCTGACAGGAGCCTGTCAGTTTATATGCCACAGTAGAAGATCTGAGAGGATGGCATGACCTCAGCAGAAAAACAACACGAACATCCATGCCTTACCCGGGGCTCGAACCCAGGTCCCGTAGATCAGTAGCAATGCGTGCTAACCACTCGGCCACGGGACCAAGTTCTTTTTTTTATAACCCTGGCCGAGTGGTTAGCGTGCTTGGCTACTGATCAAAAGAACCTGAGTTCGGGCTCTGGGTAAGGCATGGGTGCCTTTCTGTTGAAGCTCTTTGTGCAGGAGAGTTTGTCCAGTCGTCTTTTTAGTAAATCTCAAACTTGCCTACCTGCTTTGAAATCCAAAACATTTTTTTTTTGGTATAATTTTAGCATCATATTTTATGTCCGACATTAAAAACAGACTAAAAAACAACCATAAAATCTCATTCCATATAGAATAAGCCGTGGTCGAGTGGTTAGCACTCTTGGCTACTGATCAGAGGTAGGTCATGAACCTGCCTCACAGACCTACTATGGCGTATAACTGACAGTCTCCTGTCAGACTTCTGTGGCAATACAGCTGCTTGAGGGGGTATTTATTTATTTTTATATAGAATATAATTTTAACCTTCCCTGTTCAGTGGAATATTTTAGTAATTGGGGAATCCTACTCAAGTATTTTTCTCAGACCCCTCAGGGGCAGGGGTAGCTCAGTCGGTAGCGCGTCAGGCTCGTAATCTGTAGTTCCCACGTTCGAGTCTCAGCTGGGTCAACGTTCAGATTTATCTCCGCAAAATTCCCAGCCCTGCCCACGGTCAGTAGGGGACACCGATGGGCTTGAAAAGGCCGCCGTCCGTCGGATGGGACGTTAAGCCGTGGCCCCCTTGTGCGGGAGAGCCATACCCTGTGCAAGTTAAAGAACACGCTGGATGGCCTTGACGGGAGGCTACCATCTGTCTCCCAACAGCTGTTCCAGTGGATCCCCTCCCACAACCTTCTCTGAGCCTTTGGGGTCCTTGTGACCTGGCCATTTAGCCCATGGTGTGCAAAAAAAAAAGTGCCGCTCAGAGGTGAAACAACCCAAATAACTCAGACCCCTCACTCCCTCCCCCCCTCAAGCTAAATTCTAGGAGCCTCCCGGAAACTGAATTCTCGGAACCTTCCCCCGAAACTAAATCATGAGCACGTGTCTGACTGGATGCAAAAAACAGTGCTGCTCAAAGGTCAAACAATCCAACGTCTTTTCTAACAATTTTTCATTTTAGGAGTCCTCATGTTGTCTTCAGCCGCTGCAAATCTCTTATTTGGAGACTTAGTGGGTTGGGTTGGGTTGTTTTACCTCTGAGCGGCACTTTTTTGCACACCATGGGCTAAATGGCCAGGTCACATGGACCCCGAAGGCTCAGAGAAGGTTGGTGGAGGGGACCCACTGGAACAGCTGTTGGGAGACAGATGGTAGCCTACCGTCAAGGCCATCCAGCGTGTTCTTTAACGTGCACAGGGTATTGCTGTCCCGCACACGGGGCCACGGCTTAACGTCCCATCCGACGGACGGCGGCCTTTCCAAGGAGACTTAGTGAAATGAAAACAATGTATTTCGTGTTGATCAATAATCTAAACATATAAGAAGATTTTCGTCATGTACGCTGCATTCTAGTTTTTACAGTTTCTTTGTTTAAACTGTACTAATTAGCTCCAAAAGTATCGTAAAAGCAGTTGGTTTATTTCTAAGGAACTCGAATTTAATTTCGAAATGGCATGACAAGGAGGTGATTTTTTATTTTGAAAGATATGATTAACGTTAATTTCCAGTTTTAAAACTTTTTTTAAATTCATCCTTGAAATGAATTTTTATTTTTTGAACATTGCGTTTTGTTATGAGAATAAAAAAGGACTTTTTGAAAAGATTTAATTAACTTTCTTGTTGTTGAAAACGCGAAGATTTCCCAAAGTAATTGATTCTCTAAGCTGAAATTGGTGGAAAGCTAATTAACTGGTATCTTTTAAATAAGAACATTTTCTTTCGTTTATGGGAAAAAGATCCTTCAAGAGAATACCTGAAGCGTTATAGCCAATGGCTTTTAGGAAGCTACTCGCTTAATATTTTTCACTGTAAACCATTGCTTTGCCATTTTATTTGTCGATAAGTGGGGCAGGAGGTGTCTCAGTCGGTAGCGCGCCAGGCTCGTAATCTGCAGTTCCCAGGTTCGAGTCCCAGCTGGGTCAGCGTTGAGATTTATCTCCGCAAAATTCCCCGCCCTGCCCACGGTCAGTAGGGGACCCCCGATGGGCTTGGAAAGGCCGTCGTCCGTCGGATGGGACGTTAAGCCGTGGCCCCGTGTGCGGGAGAGCCATACCATGTGCACGTTAAAGAACACGTTGGATGGCCTTGACGGGAGGCTACCATCTGTCTCCCAACAGCTGTTCCAGTGGGTCCTCTCCCCCAACCTTCTCTGAGCCTTCGGGGTCCGTGTGACCTGGCCATTTAGCCCATGGTGTGCAAAAAAGTGCCGCTCAGAATAAAAACTCAGAGCTAAAATCAACCCTTTCCTTGTAGATAAGTTAACCTCCTAATCAATGCCTGTGGATATTTTATCAGAAGATTAAAAAAAAACGTCAGATTTAAGAGTAATTTCTACACCGATTTTGCTGGAATGTTTCTGACATCATTATTTGAACTCTGTGACCCTTGATTAGACTCTGATTAGCGCAGATAGACCTTTGAGATGACCCTGAAATTCATTAAGTGATGCTTTTGGATTGCTTTCGATGACATGTATGCCTCTATTATCTTAGAATTTTAGTTTGTGGTTGGGGCTAAAGGTCAGATCATACAGACTTCAAAACTAAAGGTACGCTTAAAGAAATGAACCCACTTGACACTATTTCCAACCAGGTCATCATCCAGTATGTCTTTAACGTGATAAATAAAAAATAAATAAATACCTC